>SJYT01054259.1:407566-560519 GCA_006410635.1 Cephalophus harveyi
GCATTGCCTTTCTTTGGAATTGGAATGAAAACTGACCTTTTCCAGTCCTGTGGCCACTGCTGAGTTTTCCAAATTTGCTGGCATATTGAGTGCAGCACTTTCACAGCATCATCTTTCAGGATTTGAAACAGCTCAACTGGAATTCCATCACCTCCACTAGCTTTGTTCGTAGTGATGCTTTCTAAGGCCCACTTGACTTCACATTCCAAGATGTCTGGCTCTAGATGAGTGATCACATCATCATGATTATCTGGGTCGTGAAGATCTTTTTTGTACAGTTCTTCTGTGTATTCTTGCCACCTCTTCTTAATATCTTCTGCTTCTGTTAGGTCCATACCATTTCTGTCCTTTATCGAGCCCGTCCTTGCATGAAATGTTCCCTTGGTATCTCTAATTTTCTTGAAGAGATCTCTAGTCTTTACCATTCTGTTGCTTTCCTCTATTTCTTTGCATTGATCGCTGAGGAAGGCTTTCTTATCTCTTCTTGCTATTCTTTGGAACTGCATTCAGATGCTTATATCTTTCCTTTTCTCCTTTGCTTTTCACTTCTCTTCTTTTCACAGCTATTTGTAAGGCCTCCCCAGACAGCCATTTTGCTTTTTTGCATTTCTTTTCCATGGGGATGGTCTTGATCCCTGTCTCCTGTACAATGTCATGAACCTCTGTCCATAGTTCATCAGGCACTCTATCAGATCTGAGGTGAGGTGAAGTTGCTCAGTCGTGTCCGACTCTTTGCGACCCCGTGGACTGTAGCCTACTAGGCTTCTCCGTCCATGGGATTCTCCAGGCAGGAATACTGGAGTGGATTGCCGTTTCCTTCTCCAGGGGATCTTCCCAACCCAGGGATCGAACCCGGGTCTCCCGCACTGGAGGCAGACGCTTTAACCTCTAAGCCACCAGGGAAGCCCTCTATCAGATCTAGTCCCTTAAATCTATTTCTCACTTCCAGTGTATAATCATAAAGGATTTGATTTAGGTCAGACCTGAATGGTCTAGTGGTTTTCCCTACTTTCTTCAATTTAAGTCTGAATTTGGCAATAAGGAGCCAGCCCCACCACTTAATGGCAAATAAATGGGGGAAAATGGAAGCAGTGACAAATTTCATTTTCTCGGGCTGCAAAATCACTGTAGGCTTCTCAGGTGGCTCAGTGGTAAAGAATTCGCCTGCCAGGGCAGGAAACACAGGGGACGCGTGTTTGATTACTGAATTGAGAAGATCCCCTGGAGGAGGAAATAGAAATCCACTCCAGTATTCTTGCTGGGAAATCCCATGGACAGAGGAGTCTGGTGGGGTCTGTCCATGAAGTCGCAAAGAGTTGGACATAACTGAGCACACACACACACACAAAATCACTGCCGATGGTGACTGCAGCCACGAAATTAAAAGATTCTTGTTCCTTGGAAGGAAACTATGACAAAGCTAGACAGCTTATTAAGAAACAGAGAGATCACTTTGCCAACAAAGGTCCATATAGTCAAAGCTGTTTTTTCCAGTAGTCATGTATGGATGTGAGATTTGGACCATAAAGAAGGCCAAGCACCAAAGAATTGATGCTTTTGAACTGTGGTGCTGAAGACTCTTGAGAGACCCTCCAGACTGCAAGGACATCAAACCGGTCAATCCTAAAGGAAATCAACCCTGAATATTCATTGGAAGGACTGATGCTGAAGCTGAAGCTCTAATACTTAGGCTATCTGACGGGAAAAGCGACCCTGACGCTGGGAAAGACTAAGGGCAAAAGGAGAAGGGGGTGGCAGAGGATGAGACAGTTAGATATCATCACTGATTCAATTCACTGACACAAATTTGAGCAAATTTGGGGGGATATTGGAGTATACAGGAACCTGGCATGCTGCAGTCCATGACGTCACAAAAAGTGGATACAACTTATCGACTGAACAACAAGCTAAATATATGGCATTCTTGTGACCGAAACCAGGACTCTACCGGTCACCCTTAATGAGAAATTATTCTTTTATTAGGGGGGGGGGGGGGTGTTCCTGTCTGCCAAGAGCGGGTTTCGAACCCTCCATCCCAGGCCTTGCGGGGTCTCGCCGGGTTCCCGCTTGGGGCTGGTGGGGGCAACCGAGGGCAACCGAGGACGTGCGTGCGTGCGTGCGTGCGTGCGTGGGAGCGGGAGAGCCCACAGGGCGGGCCGACGGGGGGGGGCGCGTGAGGAGCGGCGGGCGGGGCAGCGGGAGCGCACCGCCTCCTCGCGCCAGGCCCCCCCGCGCGCGCGCCGCGAGTGGTTCAGCCCGGCCCCCGGCTCATTGTGCTCGTCTCACGCCGGCCCAAGATGGCGGCGGCACTGGAGGCCCCGGGCCTGTGACCACAAAGAGGGAGCCGGGGGCTGGACGGGAGCGCGGTGGCGGCGGCTGAGGCCCAGGTCCCGCCGGCGGGGCCCCGCCCCTCCCCCAACCGCCCGACTAGCATGGTGCGGCGGCCGCGCGCGCCGACATGGGGGAGAAGCTGGAGCTGAGGCTCAAGTCGCCCGTGGGGGCCGAGCCCGCCGTCTACCCGTGGCCGCTGCCAGTCTACGTGAGTGCCGCCCCGCTTTTCCCCAACCCCCTCTGCCCAGACCCTAGCCCCCTACTCCCCGGTGAGCTTGGTGGGGGGCCCACTGAGAAACGGAGCGACTCGAGCGCCCAACCTTCCCTGGGACCCCCCATTCCCGCCCCGCCGGATTCCCGGCGGCCGTTTCCAAGCCCCGCGCGCAGGGTGGGCAGCGGGCAACCCGGGCCGCCCGAAGGCGCAAACTGGGCCGCGGGGACCCTGCGCCTCCGAGGGGCGCCCGAGCCGGGCTGCCGTTGGTCCTGCGGTGCTGGGGACCCCCGTTCCCCGGGCCTGGACGGCCGGTGGGCTTGCCTTTCCGTACTTTATGATTTGACGTGTAGGGTTTCTCTTTGCTGGTAGTTTATTCTTGGCGCTGTCACCGTGCTCAGCTTTTTTATTTTTGAGGACACTCTTTCCTCCTTCTTTCCAGTTGTTAATTTTGTAAATTAGGCATTTGTCTAATTTTGAGTGGCAGGACTGGCTAGAGCTTTGGAAAGGAAGCGTCCTGTTCCCGGATCTTGAGTGGGTGGGCTGGCCGGACCCTTGGCAAGGACGCGTCATGTTCCCTAATTTGAGTGGGTGGGCTGGCCGGACCCTTGGTAAGGAGGTGTCCTGTTCCCTAATTTGAGTGAGTGGACTGGCCGGACCCTTGGAAAGGAGGCGTCCTGTTCCCTGATCTTGTGTGGCCTTTGGAAAATGACAGGTCGAACGGAAATTTACACAGGCGTCCGGGTGATTCCAGACATGCAGGGCGCGGGGTGGGCGCCCCGGCTCCTGTCCCCGGTGGCGGCGTGGGTGCGCGTGTCCGTGTCCCAGCGACCGCGCTCGGCCTGGGCAGCGCGCCTTCGGGAGGGAAAGCACAGCGGGCGCGGTGGGCGGGCGCCTTTGGGGCGCCCTTTCGCGCGCTCGGCTTGCGAGGGGACCGGCCTCCACGGGACCCGGCGGGGAAGCCCGCGCGCCCCGCCCCTCGCGCGGGCTCCGTGTGTGTCAGTTTTTGGAAACTGTCGCGGCCAGGGGCGGGGTCGGGACGCTGGGACCGCCCAGGAGCCGACGTTGGCTCCTGGCCCTGGTGCTCCGCGGTTCTCCGAGGTCGGAGGCTTTCCAGCCCGCCGAGCGCACCGGCGCTTTCTATTTTTGCGCTTCCTGCGCCCGGAGGCGCGGCTGAGCCTGGGCTCTGGCTTTTCCGGTTGGGTAGCTCTGTGTCGCCCTGGCGTGCGGCCTGAGCAGTGGGCAGGGCGGGGAGACGAACCAGGGGACGAAAACTGAAAGTGGGGAGAACATTCAAAACTCCAGTTGATCCACCTGCCTCCCATTCTGCCCCTGTTACTGCACTCGTCTTGTACTAGTATGTTGGCCCGTACATTTTTCAAAATGTAATTTGTTTATCCTCAGTAGACATGAAGTGTGGTTCACTTGTAGCTCACAGTTCTGGAGTATTTGACAGATCATTGCAGTCAGGCAGCAGAACAATCCCATCAAACCATCTGCTGCCCTTTGGCATCAACTCGCCTCTTGCTTCCTGGCCACCAGTCTCATCTCAGTCCCTAAGGTTTTGGCTTTTCTGGGAAGTCAAGTAAGTGGGGTCAACAATGTGTAGCTTTTTGATTCGAGCTGCTTGGCTCAGCAAAATGTATCTGAGATTCATGCCCGTTGTTGAGGGTGTGAGTAGTCACTCCTTTTCCCTGCTATGCAGTTTTGAGAGATCAGGAATAGAGCTGCTAAACAGCCCAGGGCAGGTGAAGTTGGATTTTCACCTCACTTGGGGGAACACTCTGGGAGTCAGACTGGGGTCTGTGCTGAATGTCTGTTTAACAACATTTCTGCATCTTGGAAATTGGTATTTTTCCAAAATTGGTATTTTGAGTATCAGGAGAATCTAGAAATCCACCGTGACCCAGCACTGAAGCACCTGAAACTAAGATGAAGGTTCATCTGGAGATGGTCCTGTTGTTGCCATCACCATCTTATTTTCACGGCGGAGCAAAGCCACAGAGGTCAGTTCAGTTCAGTTCAGTTTCTTAGTCATGTCCGACTCTTTGTGACCCCATGGACTGCAGCATGCCAGGCCTCCCTGTCCATCACCAACTCCCGGAGTTTACTCAGACTCATGTCCTTTGAGTTGGTAATGCCATCCAACCACCTCATCCTCTGTTGTCCCCTTCTCCTCCTGCCTTCAATCTTTCCCAGGATCAGAGTCTTTTCAAATGAGTCAGCTCTTCACATCAGATAGCCAAAGTACTGGAGTTTCAGCTTCAACATCAGTCCTTCCAATGCATATTCAGGACTGATTTCCTTTAGGATGGACTGGTTGGATCTCCTTGCAATCCAAGGGACTCTCAAGAGTCTTCACCAACACCACAGTTCAAAAGCATCAATTCTTCAGCACTCAGCTCTCTTTATAATAAAGTCCAGCTCTCACATCCATACGTGACTACTGGAAAAATCATAGCCTTGACTAGATGGACTTCTGTTGGCAAAGTAATGTCTCTGCTTTTTAATATGCTGTCTAGGTTGATCGTAACTTTGCTTCCAAAGAGTAAGCATCTTTTAATTTCATGGCTGCGGTCACCCACCATCTGCAGTGATTTTGGAGCCCCCCAAAATAAAGTCTGCCACTGTTTCCTCATCTATTTGCCATGAAGTGATGGGACCAGATGCCATGATCTTAGTTTTCTGAATGTTAAGCTTTAAGCCAACTTTTTCACTCTCCTCTTTTTACTTTCATCAAGAGGCTCTTTAGGTCTTCTTCACTTTCTGCCATAAGGGTGGTGTCATCTGCATATCTGAGGTTATTGATATTTCTCCCTGCAATCTTGATTCCAGCTTGTGCTTCTTCCAGCCCAGCGTTTCTCATGATGTACTCTGAATATAAGTTAAATAAGCAGGGTGACAATATACAGAGGTCTGTAACCTTTGCCAGTAAGACATCATGTGTGTCCAGGTCCCAGCGGGAGCTGGCTTTCCAGTGATGGGCGGGTCTGAACTAGAGAGTGTCTTTCCCTTGCTGGCAGGACCTCACTTGGCAGGGTTCAGGGTGTGCTGCCTGCCTGGCTGGGCGCTCCATCTGAGGTCAGCAGCCATTCCTGGGGTGGCAGTCCCAAGACCAGGCAGTAGGTGGCGGGGTTTGGGGGGGGGGCGTGCCATGGTCAGCAAGCTGCAACCTTCTTAAAGCAGTGCAGTTGATGTCTGCTCCCCTCCCATGTCCCCACTGGGAGATTTTGCTTTCTCACAGGAAGTGAGGGGGCAGAACTTTATTATAAGAGTTTATATTTTGTGATGACTTGATGATGAGTACATTAAGAAAATGGGCCACTTCCAGGAGCATAGCCTTTCCAAAGGTCAGATTACTCATGTGACCACACATTGGAAATGACTGAGCTTGCTTGTTCATTCATTCATTCATTCATCCCAGCACCTCCTGGATATCTCCAGTGTTCCAGGGGGAGCGGAGCACAGTACACAGTGTTCTTGCTCTCAGGAAACTTTTTTTTTTTTTTTTAAGTGTTTGGGGTCTCAGGAAACTTATGAACAAGGGTTGGTGGGTGGTCTGTAAACAGAGGTGCAATGGAGGTGTGCCCTGGGGATGAGGTCCTGGAGGGTGGGGCTGAGGGAGGGTGAGTGGCTTCTCCAAAGAGAGGGCACCCACAGGAGGAAGTGCAAACAGACACAGTCTTCCACATGCGGAAATGTCCAGCCTCCGAAAGGGGGTTTTTGTGCAGTTGACAAATAAGAGGGTGTGGTGGAGGGCGAGTTTTGTTCCTTCTGTCACAGAGTTCCCAGATGTCCACTCGCAGTTTATGGCAGCGTTGCTAAAGCAGGATGGCCCTTCTCTTGGTAGAAAACTGGGTCTCAGCTCAGGAGGGAGCAGGTGCCTGGTGGCCAGGCCGGAGGTTGCGAGGGCGGGCAGTAGTCCTTCCCCTCGGTGACTCACGGAGGCTGTGGGTGTGGAGCAGCCTCCGTGTGACTGTCCCTGCCTGCCTCCGCGAGCGCACGAGTCTCTGATGAATGCTGAGCCGTCATGCCCCAGACTCGGCTGTGAGTAGTAGCTGAGGTGGGCGGCTTGGCTGAGCCATCCCTCCCTATGACTCAGAAAATATTTTCTGCTCTGACCTCTGTGTGCGTGAGTGAGTGCTGACTAATCTGAGCTCAGGTGGAAGTCAGGTTAACCCTGTGACGGTTCTCCGTGGGTGAGGTGACCACTTTAGAGAGGATGGTGTCATCGGAAACGCCTGGTACCCCGAATGTGGCTCTCAGCTTCTGTACCCTGGTCCCTGACATCCAGGTGTCCTGGAGTAGGCAGGCCGAGTACTCTGTTCCTGGTGGAAGGAGCCAGCGGCGCTGGAACCTGGGATGTTCACTAGGGAGGAGGTGGCGGAGCTGTGGGCCACCTGCCCGTCTTCCTCTGGGAGCCCTGTCCTTTTTTCTTAGTTTCTGTTTTGAGATAATCATAGATTCTTGTACAGTTGTAAGAAATGAGACAGAGGCACCCCATGTTCTCTTCTCTCAGTTTCTCCTGATAGTGACATCCTTCGAAGCTGCACAACGATGTAATTATTTCATTGGCCTTGGTTCATCAGGATACAGTGTTCTGGGGTCCCTGCAGGGTGTGACTGGCTGTGTCTGCGGGTGCCTGGGTCCTGGGCTCCGTGCTCGTCTCCTGAGAGACCCCTCTTGCCCCTCATTCTCTCTTTTTCTCAGTCGGTGCTCTCCCCAGTTTGCGCACCTGTCTCTCCACCGGGGGATAACAGTCCATTCCGTTCTCTTGCTCAGGGCCGTGCCTGGGAGCCTCTTTGGCTCCTTTTCTGTCGCTTCAAGCTGTCCTGCCCTTCCCACCACCAGGTCTCCTGCCCCCGGTGCCTGCGGTGGTCCCGAGAATGTTCAGAGAGGACATGCCCGAGTCTGTCCGTGTCCTCTGCAGCCTCCCTCGCTGCCCACCTGCCTGACCTCCCCTCCCAACCAGCATTTCTCTTTTCTTCCCTGACTCTTTCTCCACCCATGGTCACTGTCTCAGTGCCTAGCCCAGGGGTGATTAGCCCTGGGGCAGTGTTCCTTGGCACCCCTGTGTTGGACAGGGCCCTCTTCCAGCTGAGGCACGGCCCCGTGAGCTGGGTGGGGAGGTCCGAGGCTCCAGCATCATTGTGTGTGACCCTGGATGGAGAAACTGTCTCTGCTGGGCTTTGGTTTGAATCCCCTGAGTTAGTCGTGGGGTCCGTGGCTGAGGCACGGAAGGTGCATTAGCGTTATGCAAGGGGATGGGCGGCCCCTGGTAGAGGAATACTACCTCTGGAACTGCTACTGCTTTGCTCCTCAGGGACAGCAAGGGTCTGGGGGCTTGGGATGGGACTCCTCAGAAGGATTTCTCCATTGCATGGCGGTGTTGGACCTGTTCACAGTGGATTATGTTTTTCCTGGTCTGTGAGTGGCTCCCCGTGGTCTGCTCTGGGCTTGCCCTGGGACCAAACCAGGCTCCCACCGAGGGGCGGGGCTGGGCCTACACCTGGTTTGGGTGCAGCCAGGTGAAGAGGCAGGACATGGGAGGAGGGGCCTTATTGGGTCTTGTGGTTTTTGTGTTTTTTTAATAACAGCTTTGTCCTAAGCTGTATGCTTTTAGAAATTTTAGGGAGAGTGAGCCTATAATTTCAAGATACCTTAAAGAGCAAAATTTGAAGTGCCGTTCTTAGTAAATTTATTTAGAATCAAGTTTAAAACTCACCACCAGCAAATCATTTTCATAGCCTATATGGCAACTGAACTTTCTATTTAATTTTTCAGCACTGCTTTATTATAAGACATAGGTTGCAGAAGATAATAAGCTATCTGTATTGTAAGCTGAACAGAATGAGAATCATAGAGTAGATTTGCAGCAATTTCTTCTGAGGATAGCAAGAAAAATAGACATTTCAACTGTGTCTTTAGATTCACAGTCAGGTTGATGGAAACAAATAGCCCCAGGTCATTCACCTTAAAACCTAAATAAAGAAACAAACAATTGGCCAACCAGAGGTGTAGAATTGGTATAGAATTTAAAGGCTCAAGAGATAGTTACAGGTTAACCTGGGGTATCCTCTAATGCACATTAATGAAATCTCCTTTATGTGTGGTTGGGAAGATCCCCCGGTGGAGGAAATGGCAACCCACTCCAGTATTTTTGCCTGGAGAATCCCATGGACAGAGGAGCCTGATGGGCTACAGTCCAGGGGGTTGCAAAAAGTCAGACACTACTGAGCAACTAATACTTTTTTACTTTTATTTTGTCCAGATAACATTCGTACCACACAGCTCACCTACCGCAGGTGTACAGTTTAATGGGTTTTACTGTACTGTATTACTGTATTCACAGAGTTGTGCAACCATCATATCTAATTCCAGAACATTTCATCCCCTCAAAGGACCTGCATCCCCACCGCAGCCCCTGACCACCAGGAACCCACTCCCTGTGTCTGCGGATCTGCCTGCTCTGCACGTTTCCCGTCAGGGGAGTCACAGCCTGTGTGTCCTTCTGTGTCTGCCTCTCTCACTGAGCATTGTGTCCTCAGGGTCTGCCCACGTGGTAGCGAGTGTCAGCTCTTCACCCCTTTGCAGGGCCAAGTGATGCTCCTGTGTGTGGAGGGACAAGTCGTGGGTCTTGAGGCCCCTGGAGAGGCACTCCTTTGGTCTTGGTTCTGGGGTGGCTGGCACCAGGTACCCTGGTGGGGCATTGACAGTGACCCCTGCTGGGGGTGGGACAATGCTGGCATGCTCAGAGCTACAGTGCTCAAGGTGAGGCTTGCCTGGACTTTCCAGACCTCGGGCTGGGAGCCATGCAGCCACTGGTTGCTCAGGGATCCTAAGTGAGTCCTTCTGCTGACTGGGCCCCTGGAAGGGCCTCCTGTCCTTCCTGACCCTTGCCCTCCTTTCCCATCACGGCCTTGGCCTTGGCCTCAGGCGAAGAGAGTTCTGGTGCTGAGCTTTTGATCATCCTCTTCTCCCATCACCCCAGACAGCCCGACAGCCTCCCCGACAGCCCCTCCACGTGGACCCCCACTGGCGCTACTCTGATCTGAAGACCTTTGGACCGTGAGAAGTGGCCAGAGCTGAGAGGCTGTGAGAGCTTCTTAGTCATTCAGGTGGTCAGGGCAGCCGCGGGAAGCTGGACAGGCCCTGCAGCAGCGTCGCGAAGTCAGAGGAGGCATGTTGTCAACCATTCCCTCCTCTCCTTCTGGTGTTAGAGCTTAGGACAGCTTGAGTTCACCTCATCTCAGAGGAGACCACGCTCCAGGCCCTGTGTCTTCCCAGGGGCCCCTGCAGGAGAAGGGGCCCTGGACATGTCCTGGCTGCCTGGGGGCCCAGAGAGGGAGCGTGGTCCACAGCTGGCCACACTCCTGCCGCATGGTGTGGGCTTTTGCACACGGGCATTCATGGGGCCTTCCATGGTACTCCTTGTTTTGTAACCTCATGGTGATGACTGGAATCAAATGTTTCTGGTTGCTACTGCATCTTCCTCTGGCTCTCAGACTTGTTCTTGCAGGCCGTGCTTCCTGCATATCAGCCTAAACTCAGGCCGTGTATCGGTTATCTGTGGTGTGTAACAAAACAGCCTGAAATTAGCAACTTGAATAACATACACTGGTGACCGCGCGTGGTGTCTGAGGGCAGGAACCGAGAGCTGGCAGGCCAGGGAATCTGGTCAGGTGCCCCCAGGAGGCTGCTGTAGATGCTTCATCCAAATGCTGATGGGGCCAGAATCGTGGCACCCCACATGCTGCCTGAGACTCCCCAGTCCATGGGGCGAGTTCCCCTCAAAGTAAGCGTCTCAGCATTGGTGGAGAGGCCCAGGCCGTCCACTTCATTCCATGGCTGCCCCACGGCCCTGTGCACTGTCCACGTGAGCTTGTCTCTGAGTGGACCCTTCAGGACGGTGTAGCCTTGTCTCTGCCGTCTGTGCTATGGGGGCCCGGGGATGCCTGCCAGGGCTGTGGGGACTTGACTTCCTGGATGTTGTTGACCTCTGAGCATCCCAGAGACTCAGGATTTTCCTGTTGAGGTTGGAGGTGCTTTTAACAGTATATCACATCTACTCCCAGACATTTTGTTGTTATTAGTTTGTTTTTGCCACCTCAGTGACTTGGGGGAACTTAACTCCCCGGTCAGGGATTGAACCCGGGCCCTCAGCAGTGAGAGTGTAGACACCGCCAAGGAATTCCCTGTTAATGGCATTATTGAGGCATAATTCCCGCACCATGCAACTCATCTGCCCCGAACATGCTGTTCCTTGGTTTGTGCACTGGGTGCAGTCATCACTACTACTAATTTTAGAACCTTCCATCGCCCCCCGGAGAAACCCCATCTCCATCAACATTCCCCCCATCCTCCTGCCCCAGCCTCTGACAACCAGGAACCCACTCCCTGTGTCTCTGGATCAGCCTGTTCTGCACATTTCCCATTTGTGGAATCACACCCTGGGTGTCCCTCTGTGTCTGCTTCTCTTACTGAGCGTCGTGTTCTCAGGGTCCGTCCACATGGCAGTGAGTGTCAGGGCTTCTTTTCCAGGCTGAGTGATGCTCCCGTGCATGGAGGGACACATTTGTCTATTCACTCACCTGTTGGTGGTGGTTTGGGTGATTTCCAGTTTGGGGCTGTGGTTGTATGTACTCACTTCTTTTGGGCAGACACCCAGAGAGGAATAGCTATTGTGTCAAGTGGGGCCTTTTTCACCTTTCGGGGAGCTACCAGCTGCCCCCACCGTTCTGACGTTTGCCGTGAGGTGTTGGGGCCTGCTTCTCCCACCTGTGGTTCTTCCCCAAGGTGTTGGGTTAGCGGCAGTGATGCTGGGGCTCGAGCACCCCATGCCAGGAGCCGCTGGTCTGCGGGGCTGTCCAGTGTTGGAGCGCATGCACTCCACCTCCCGCCCACCTTGTCTAAGTGATAGGAGTTCAGTGAATGTTTACTGCTCTATCCTTGGAGAAGTATTCCAAGGATGGAGGAGGCAAAGTTGGAGGATATTCATGATAGAAGGTTGATTTTGTCCTTTGCCTTAAAAACTAAGGCTTTGGACAAAAGGTCACATATAGCAATTCTATTTACAAATGTCCAGAATAGGCGAATGGATTAGTGTTTTCAGGGGCTAGGGGGAGGCCTGTCTGCTGATGGGGTGATGGAATGTTCTGGAACTGGACAGAGGTGCTGATTGCACGACCCTGAGTATACTGACTCCACCACATTGCACACTCAAAGCAGGGTCTGTTCTGTGTGAGTTATACCTCAGTAGAGCTGCTGTTAAACACCGATGAGGCTAGGGCTGTGAAAGTGGTTCTGGAGCGCTGAGTTGGGTGGGGCCCTGTCCTGCGACCTGCCCTCGTGGCTGTTGTCCATTATGAAACCGAGAAACGGTGGGCTGGACTGAGAAGGGCGGTTGCTGTCCCAGGTAGGGCTGGTGGCTCTGGGTCTCTTACCTCACTTCTGGTTTCAGCCTGTGCTCTTCACGGCCCTCTTCACCAAGGTTGGAGTGAAAGTGTGGCCTCGAGTTACAGACGTCCGTGCACGCACCCTCACTTGTATTTTTTGGCCACACTGCACAGCATGTGAGATCTTGGTTCCCTGACCAGGGATTGAACCCACACTCCTTGCATTGGAAGCATGGAGTCTTAACCCCTGGAAGCCCTCCCTTGGTTTCTGCGGGGTCTCCAGTTCGCTGGTCACCGAGACTGCAGGGAGAGGCCAGAGCGACCTGTGGTGTGCCCGCTGGGAAGAGCAGCTGGGAGGGCACTGCTGTGACCGGGCAGGATGACGGCTGCTCACCCACTCCTGGCAGTGACAGGACCCTTGTTTCCCATTTTACAGATGGAAGCTGAGGGTCAGGGACTCAGCCAGGCCTCCAGCTGCCCGGCTGCAAGAGTGCCCAGGAGAGCCTTGGGGAAGGAGGGTTGGAAGTTAGACTCCAGCCCAGCCCTTTCCCTTCTCTGCTGCCTGCTGGGTGCCCCCAAGGCCGGTGTGCCCCTTGTGGTAGGGACCCCAGTGCCATGGGTGGGGAAACGAGGTGGGAAGGCCTGGGGGCTAGAGTGCCTGCCTCCTCTGGTTGCCACCATCACCGAGGCTGGAGGGACGGCTCTAAACCCTGTCCCATTGTCTTTCAGGACAAACACCACGATGCTGCTCATGAAATCATCGAGACCATCAGGTGAGTGTGGCACCTGCTGGGGTGGGGCCTGGGGGTGGGGCCTCAGGTGGACCCCCAGCGCCTAGCCGTGTGCTCTGACTCTCACCCCAGGCTCCTGGCCCTTGCTTTCAGCCCCCATATGTCAGCCTCCCTGTTCCTCCATGCTGGTCCACCTCAGCGTCGTTACCATGGAGAACCCGGGGAAACTGTGACTGGGGTCAGGGGTCAGGTGCCTGAGTGTGACCCAGCACAGGGCCTGGTGCTTTGTGAGCTTCGGGTGGGCAGGGGTGGAACCCCCAGTGGCAGGTCCCCAGGCCCCCTCCCCTTCCCCTCCTCACCTGCTTTCCTCTCCTGTCATGGGGGCTTGGGTTTGGGCCACTCCTCCCCATGTGAGCCTACCCCTTGTGGAGGGCACGCGCCTGGGCGGCTCCAGGAGGAAGGCCCCTGCGATGTTTCTGGCGGGCGTCCCCCTCACACTGGACCTGAGGGTTTGCGTTGGCCTCCGGAGTGACCAAGGCTCGGCGTTCTGGGACCACTCTCCTGGCTTGGGCACCTCCCTCGGGCCGTTATATCCTCTCACATCTGCGGTGGCCAGGCTGGCAGTGCCCTGTGAAGGAGGCCTCGTCCTGCCCCTGGCAGCCAAGCGGCTCAGCCTCCTGAGCTTGTCTGCTTCCCTCGGGGCCGAGCCGGGCCTCTGTGCGGGACTGTCCGGGAGACTGAGCAAAGCCTCGTGTGCATCTCACAGCGTGGGCCTGACTGGGGTGCTGCTGAGAATGTGGGGTCTACTTCATTTAATGGTCTAGTCCACAAACCAGTTGGTTGGTGGAGTAGTGCTACGACTGGCTTAGTTTAGTTTATTTTTAAAGAAGGGTGCCAGTTAGGAGGGGCTTTCCAGGTGGTTCAGTGTAAAGAATTTACCTGCCAGTGCAGGAGACGAGGGAAACGTGGGTTCAATCCCTGGGTCAGGAAGATATCATGGAAGAGGAGATGGCACCCCACTCCAGTTTCTTGCCTGAAAAAATATCCCATGGACAGGGGAGCCTGGTGGGCTATAGTTCCTGGGATCGCAAGAGAATCGGACATGACAGCGACTAAGCACACACACGTGTCAAAGTCGGTGAGGACGTGAGGCCATGTGGTTAGGCGAGGGGCTCCTAGCTGGCCAGCCTGGGTTCCCTCCCCCCTCCCTTGGGCCAGGTGAGTTCTGGGGGCAGGTTGGCCTGGTTGCCTGCTGCCTCCTGCAGGGAGGGCGTGTCCCTGTGGTGCAGGGCGGTAGGACGGGGTGCAGCTGGCCAGCCAGAACAGGTTCTCTGGAGCCTCCCGGTGGCCGGGTCCTGTCCAGATCTGGCAGGGCCCGCTCCCCATCCTGAAGTCTACAGGCTATTTCAGTCCTTCCCTCTTGTCTCACAGATGGCTTTTTCCCACTGGTAAAGATGGCAGTCACCTGTTCTTATCTCTTCATCCTGGAGGATTTCTGACATGCCCAGAGATGGACAGTGTGTATGATGAGCACGAGCCCACGTGCCTGTCACCCAGCCTAGTGTTTGTTTCACCTCTACCAGTGCCATGGGTGGGGAAACGAGGTGGGAAGGCCATCGACTTTCCTCTTTTGCCGTGTGTTTACTGGGACAGTCAAGGTGTGACTGAAATACAGGCGGGAGACCACCTGTTTGGAGCGAGCATGGTGGCCAGAGTGGACGTGTGGGTGTCCCCTTGTACCTGTGTGAGAAGGAGTCACCCCTGTTTGCCTGGGCCCCCTGTCGGCTCCCTCCCTCCACTCCTGTCCCCGGGCAGCCCGGCCTGCTTTCTGTTTCTGTGGATTACTTTGCATTTTCTAGAATTTTGCATTTTTAAAAAATGTGTCAAAAGCTTTTCTTTCTTATTCCTGAGGAGTGCACCATTGATGCACCCTTTCGCCTGCTTTCTGTTTCTGTGGATTACTTTGCATTTTCTAGAATTTTGCATTTTTAAAAAATGTGTCAAAAGCTTTTCTTTCTTATTCCTGAGGAGTGCACCATTGATGCACCCTTTCACCACATGACAGATACGTTTGGGTGGTTTCTGAGTTTTGGAAATTGTAAATAAAGCTGTTGTAAACACCCCACGGAGGTCTTTGTGTGGATGTGTCTTCCTTCATTCTGGGTAGATACCTGGGAATGAGGCTGCTGGATTGTGCTTGAAGGAAGACCGCCCCCTCCAAGCTGCAGGCAGCCATGCAGGACTGCTCCTGTGGCTCCCGCGCTGGCAGGGCATGCTGACGGCATTGTTTTTGCTGGTCCTGTGGTGGTATCATTGTGGTTTTAATGAGAATTTTCTTAATAATGAATGATGGTCATCATTTTTTGCCTGCTTTTTAAAAACTGGTTGTTTTTTAACTATTGAATTTTGAGCATTCTTTGTCATTCTGGCTTATCTATCCTTTATTAGGTATGTGTTTTGTGAATATTTTCTTTCAGTCTGTGGCTTGTCTCTTCATGTTCATAAGAGTGTCTTTTAAAGAGCAAATATCTTAAATTTTGATAGAAGTCTAATTTATCAACTTTTTTCTCTTATAGTTTGCAGTTTTTTTGCATGCCGAGATATGTGTGCCTAACTTGAGGTCACAAAGGTTTTCTGCCATGGTTTCCAGAAGTTTTATGGTTTAGGTTTTACATTTACATCTTTTTATCCACTTTGAGTAAACTTTTACATGAGGTGCAGAGCATAGGTTGAGGCTTATTGCTTTGCATGTGGACATCCCGTAGTTCCAGCAGCATTTGTTGATGAAACTGTCCTCTCTCTCTGGAATTTCCTTATCACCTTTGTGAAAGATAACTTGACAGTGTAAGAGGTGATTTGTTTCTAGAATCTCTTTCAGTGCCACTGACACATGGCTCTGTCCTTTGGGCAGTACCACAGCTTTATGGTAAGCTTTGGAATCACAGGAAGTCCTCCATCTTTATTTTTCTTTTTAAATGTTGCTTTGGTTATTCCACCACCTTTGCATTTCCATGTAAATTTTCGAATCAGCCTGTTGATCTTTGCACAATTTATTTAGGAATTGTATTGAATCTGTAGGTCATTTTGGAGAGATTTGCCATCACACTTGAGTTTTCCAGTCCATGAACATGGTATGTCTCTCTACTTGCTCAGGCCTTTCAGCTCTTCTCTTGGAAGCGCTCTGGCATTGCAGCATGGAGGTCTTGGACAACCATTTGTTAGATTTATTCCTAGCTCATTCATGCTTTTGGCACTACTGTTAAGTGGGATTGTGTGTTAAATTTCATGTTCTGTTTGTCTGCTACTTGTGAGTAAAATACAATTGATTTTTGTATGTTAACCATGACCTTGTGCTCAATTCATCAATCCTAGTAGTAGTTTTGTAGATTTCCTGGGACTTGCTGTGGAAATAAAAATAATTGTATCACTTGTTATTTCTTTTTCTTGGCATTATTGAATTGGCTGGGACCTTTGAGACTTTTGTGATAAAGTGGGGGAGGTTGCATTCTTGTTTTTTCCCTCATCTCTGGGGCAGGGATGTTAGATTTAGCCTTCCACCATGGAGGTGACATTAGCTGTAGGTCCTCACGGATGCCCAGTACAAGTTTGAGAACATGCTCTACTACTCCTGGTGGCGTGTTCCCTAGGTAACAGTTGCGTCATTGTTAGGTTAAAAAAAAAAAAAAGAAAAAGGCCATAACTTCTACAGTTTAATACTGAAATACTTAGGATGAAAATGTCATGTGTGATCTGCTTCCAGATAGCATGGAGTGGGTGCAGAAAAGTGCTCTGAGCCCAGCAAGCGAATTGTGGCGTCTGCATGCCTTGCCGTGGTGAGGTGTCTTCCAGGTTTCTTTCATGTAAAGTTACTGTTTCCCCCATTTTTTTGAAAGTTATTTGTTAATTTTGGGTTCCGCTGGGTCTTCATTGCTGTGAGGGCTTTTCTCCTCTAGTTGTGGAGAATGGGGGGCTCCCCTCCAGTTGCAGTGACAAGCTCCTCATTGCGGTGACTCCTCTTGTTGCGGAGCATGGGCTGTAGGACTCCTGGGCTTCAGTGGTTGCGGCGCCTAGTCTGTGAGCACAGGCTCAGTAGTTGTGACAGATGGGCTCAGTTGCTCAGTGACATGTGGGAGCCTTCTGGATCAGGGAGCGAACCTGTGTCTCCTGCAGTGGCAGGTGAATTCTTCACCACTGAGCCACCAGGGAAGCTCCTGCTTTCCCCTTTTTAATTAATAAAAATCGTGGGGGAAATCCTTGGAGACTGTGCAGAGATCCTGTTTCTTCTTGGACTCTTGCAACTGATTGTAGGATCCAGAAGTGAATCTCACTGCTGAGAACTAGTTACTAGGGCATTCGAAAGGCTGTTCTGTTTTGCTTTCTTCCCCTGCCCCGTTTCCCTGGTGGCTCAGAGGTTAAAGCATCTGCCTCAGGAGACCCGGGTTCGATCCCTGGGTCGGGAAGATCCCCTGGAGAAGGAAATGGTAACCCACTCCAGTATTCTTGCCTAGAGAATCCCGTGGACAGAGAAGCCTGGTAGGCTACAGTCCACGGGGTCGCAAAGAGTCGGACACCACTGAGCGACTTCACTTCACTTCACTTCCTGCTCCGTTAGTTGTTGGAGCTTTTCTGGGAGGAAGGGCTGTTCCCCTGTAGGCACTGGTTTCATCCTGTGGGTCCTAACCCACTTGTGCTGCACCTCCTTTGCTCCCCAGTTGTTCTCGTGCTGGCCTGGGGGCCCTCTGGACTTGTGTCCCAGCCCCTTCACTTGACCCTGCCTGCTCCCAGCACAGCCTCACTATCTGGAGCCTCAAGATGCTCCACAGCCATCTTGAGTTTGCTGTGTCCCAGCCCGAGTCGGCCGCTTCCCCAGAGAGCTCTGGTCTCCTCCCCTGGAGAGGAGTTTGTGCTGCTTTTTAGAGATAAAGTTGTTTGTCTTCTTACTGAGTTGTAGGGATTCTTAACATATTGCGGCTGTGTGTCCAGTGAGATAGGCATGACTGACCGCGACTTTAATGGCATCTTGATGAAGTTTTTAACTTATCAACACATTCTTCGATGGCTAGTTGTCTGAGTCATAGCCAGGAATCTTTACCTGCAGAGTCAGGCAGTTAGTCTCCCGTTTTTTGGGGGAAGGTCTGGGGTTTTAGGTTTTACATCCAGGTTTTAGGATCAGTTGTGAGTTAATCTTTGTGTCTAATATGGGTTTGTGTTTATGGGGGTCAAGATTCTTTTCTCCCGATCAATATTCAATCCTTCGAGCCTATTTATTGAAATATTCCTTTCCCCATCACATTGCCTTGGTGCTTTGGTCAAAAATCATTTGTTAAAATTTAGTCTGTTTCTGGATTCCATGTCTTGTATGGTTGATCTGTCTGTTCACCTCTCTGCCAATACCACACTCATTCTTTTTTTCTGTTGGCTGCGCATGAGCTCTGTTGTTGCAGCATGTGGACTTAGTTGCCCTGCGACGTGTGGGATCTTAGTTCCCTGATCAGGGACCGGACTCTCGTCCCCTGCACTAGGTGAAGTCTTAACCACTGGACCACCAGGGAAATCCCGCCATCACACTCTTGGTTACTGTAGATTTACAGTACATCTCAAATCAAGGTGGTGTGAATTTTGCAACAGTGCTTTTCTAAAAAAACATATATGTATTATTTATTTGGCTGTGCTGAGTCTTACTTGCAGCATGAGGGATCTTCGATCTTCATGGTGACATGCAGGATCTTAAGTTTTGGTATGTGGGATCTAGTTCCCCAACCAGGGCCCGAACCCCGGCACGCCCAGCATTGGGAGCACAGTCTTAGCTACTGGACCACCAGGGAAGTCCCATTGCTGTTATTTTTAAAGACTCTTTTGGCTCTTCTAGATTCTCTGCCCTTGTATGTCAGTTTGAGAATTGGTTTGTCTATTTCTCAAAAAAAGCCTAACTGAACCTTTTTAGAGGAATCACTTTGCAGTTTAGTTTGAGGAGGAGGTTTAACAATATTTAGTCTTACGTTTTGCGAGTGTTTTTTGTTTGTGTATTTATTTGATGATGATGTGAAGTCGCTCAGTCGTGTCCGACTCTTTGCGACCCCATGGACTGTAACCTATTAGGCTTCTCCATCCATGGGATTCTCCAGGCAAGAATACTGGAGTGGATTGCCATTTCCTTCTCCAGGGGATCTTCCCGACCCAGGGATCGAACCCGGGTCTCCCGCATTGGAGGCAGACGCTTTAACCTCTGAGCCACCTATGTTGCCTTTAATTTTTGTCAGCAATGTTTTGTTGTTTTCAGTGTAGAAGTCAAGATCATTCCTAAGTATTTATGTTTGAATGTTATTTTAAGTAACATATAAAATTTCTCTTGTTCTAAATTCTTTGTTGTTGGCGTTTGTAAGTACAGTTGACCTGTATCCTGTGACCTTGCTGAATCCACACGAGTTCTGGTAGCTTCTCCATAAACTCTTTAGGTTGGCCCATGTACTGAATTGTGTGGCATCCCTCCATGAGGAGGGATGGTTTTGCTTCTTCCTTCCTGGCCTTTGTGCTGTTGGTTAGTTTTTCCTGCCATGTGAACACTGTCCAGGCCCTGTGGTAGAAGGCTGGAGATCCCAGTCCTTCCCTGCCGCTGGGGTGTGGATGCCCTCCCAAGGAAAGCAGACGTGCTGGAGAAGCGCTTGCCAGAAGTAGCTGTCTCTGCTCCGAAGGCCCGGGCGGGGAGAGAGACTGATGACACGGGGACAGTGACTTGGGTTCCCTTGGGTCTGAGGGAGCTGGCACTGCCCAGCCAGCTCCGGGGGCTGTGGTGGGTCTCGCAGAGAGGGGAGCCAGACCCCTGACGTGGGAGCTCTGGCCGCCCAGGGCTAGGGCCAGTGTGTGTGTCAGAGGGTCCCCGGGGTAGGTGGGCACGCACGGTGAGAGAACTGGCCCTCCCTGCTTTCCAACCCTTGGCCTCCTTGGGCCCCCCTGGCAGAGCCCGCAGCAGCAGAGGGACAGCAGCTCCTCCAGCCCTTCCTGCCCCTCCATCAGGTGGCAGGTGGCTCTTTCCACTCCTGTGTCCTGAGAGTTTTTATTGTGAATGGAAACGGGTTTCATCATGTGTGTCTTCTGCATGGGTTGAGACAATTGTATGATTTTTTTTTTCTCCTTTATTCTCTCAGTGATGTGAATTACAGTGACTGGTTTTAGAGTGTTAAACAACCTTCTGTTCCTGGGATAAACTCCACTGGAATAAGATGTGTTGCTGACTTCGGCTTATTAACATTTCTAGAGGAGTTTTGTGTCTGCATTTTTGAGGGATGCCAGGTTAACAGCTGCATCTTTACAAGGTTTTGTCCTCTGGTTTTGGTCATATGGCAGCGCTGGCCTCCCCAAGCTGGACAGGGTCAGCGTCACCACTTCTTCAGCGAATGGCAGAGTTCGCCGGCGAAGCTCTGTGGGCTGGGAGTCTCTTTCTGGGAGAAAGTCACGTCACGTTCTGTGCTAGGTGTCCCACTGTTCAGGTGTTTGGCTTCTTGTGTCGGTTTTGGTAATTGCATCTTTTAAGGAATTTGTCCACTTCTCCTAAGTTGTTGAGTTCACTGACATGCCATTTTTTGTAATATCCCTTATTTTCCTTTTATTCTCTGTAAGCTCTGTCATGATGATTCGTCTTTCACAATTTTTCTCCAGATTGTATTAGGATCCAGTCAGGGTGTCACCTTGGGATCAGCAGATTCCCCCTCCATCTCTTTTTCCCCACTGCAGTATTTTTTGTTTTCATTTTTTGTGGGAGTGATCTCAGTCCCCGTCCAGGCATTGGACCTTGGCCCTCAACAGTTAAGGCGCTGAGCCCTAGCCGCTGGGCCACCAGAGAAGTCCGGTGGTTGAAGAAACCCTGTTGTTTGTCTTTGGATTAGTTCATTCTTCAAATAATCGTTCCCTTTTATTTCTGATCAGTGCATTGCTTTTCAGACTCTCTGATTTAAGCTGATTGGTGTCCTAGACCTTGTAACACATTAAATCCATTGAGCTCCCAATGGCCAGTGTTGTTTAAACGCGAAGCAACACGAAACTTGCATAATTTGTAAGGACAGCATCCTCCTAAGAACATGTCTTTACATTGTTTGTTTTGAAGTCACGCCCCCCTTCAATCTTTCACATTTTGAGATGAGTAGCCAGAATGTTCTGTTTTTGTATTTGCAAAGTCAACAGTGTTTAAGAACAGCATTGAGAGTAGAAGATAGAGCACTAATACTAGTTTCCTTTGCGTTTCAGATGGGTCTGTGAGGAAATCCCGGATCTCAAGCTTGCTATGGAGAATTACGTTTTAATTGACTACGATACCAAAAGGTAAGCGGAGTTGTGCCAGGGCTGCATCTCCACCGGGGACGGGCTCCATGTGTGTGGACACAGGCTAAATTTAGACCTTCCTCGACACTGCAGGCTGATGGGAAGTTTCCTTTTAGACTTGGCCATAGCCAGCACGGAGTTATTTTGGTAGGAAATGTTTATCAAATATTGGCAGAGGCTGTCGGAGTGAGGACATAATTGGAAAGTGGGATCGGCGTGTGTAAAGCTGGAGTTGCTCTCTCCACGGCAGCGACTGCTGTTGCTGGCCTGGCTTCTCAAGCCTCAGGCCCCAGCTTCGGCCAGGTCTCATATGGTTTTGGGCGCTCCCTGCGGTTTCCTCAGGCACATCCTGGATCTCCTAGAAGAGTCCTGTGGGTGGGGAAGGGCGAGGCCGGGTCTGGAATGCCTGCCTGGAATTTCTTTTTGTTTTTCTTTGAGAGACTCTCCTGCCTCTCTCAGTTCTTGGCAGGCTCGCCTTGATTGCGCGCAGGCTGTGGGCCTAGGTGACTGCTCTTGACGGAGAAGGTGGCCCCAAGGTGCCTCTGGGCCCCTACGCAGGCTGAGTGGTCTCACTCCTGTGTCTGGAGGACTTGCCGGACTCAGTCAGCCCTAGTCCCTTCCTCTCACTTCCCACCTCCTCCCGGTCCGATAATTGGCACAGGTGGCCGTTACGGGCTTAGGTGGCTGGGTGCATGCGTCAGCCCTGACCCCAGGGTGCAGGTGCCTGTGGACTCTAACCTTGAATGTCGGTCTTGAGATCCACACGGTTCACATTTCCTGGTGGTCAAGGGCCGAGTGCCTGGCTCGAGCAGTGGAGTGTTGAGAGGTGCTTCTGCTCCAAGGTGCTTGCGCGGGGGCAGGGAGGGGGAGTTTCAAAGCTCCTAAGCAGACTGAAAGGATTCTGGGCTGGGAGAGGGCAGGCGCAGTCTGATGGCAACTCCCCGCCCCCCGCAACCCAAGTGACCTCAGAGTCCTGCCCAGAGCAGGGGTCTGTGAGGGCAGGGCTGGCACAGCGGGGCCCAGGTGCCAGGCTCCTCTGAGCCTCCATGTGTGTGCATTCTCCCAGGAGAAGGTATACCAGGGTGTAGTCAGGGGCTCTGACAGGGACATGGAAGCTGGAGCACAAGGAAGGAGTCTGGGAACTAGTGTGTGTTTTCTCCCTGAGGACAGCCAGACCAGAGTGTCGGAACTTGCCCTGGCTACCCACTCCTGGCCTGTGTTCCCAGGGTGCCTTTTGGGCTGGCACTGGGCTGGACTCCTCCCATGAGCATACAGGTAGCTCCTCCAGAATGGGTTTCCCACCTCATCGTGTCAGCCTGCTCACGGCATATTAGAGCCGCATGTCCCCTTGCTGTCTGTCTGTGTGAGGTTTCACTGGCCTTGCCCACATCTGCTCTTTGCCATTATCGAGGTCTCTGGCTTTTTAGCTTCTGCTGCTGTTCTCGGAGATTGAACGTGCTGTGTGGTTATGGGTCCGTTTAGATCCCTTTGCTTCTGTTAGAAAAGGAAGGGCACTTAAGCTCTTGGGGTCCATCCAGGGCCCAGGGTCAAGGGGTCTTGATGCAGGTTGAGAGAGGCTGTGGGTGCGTGCCCCCACCCCGCCATGTCTCTGCATACATCTCAGGGGTCCCCAGGCTCTTGGTGCTCACTGGGGAGCAGCTATCTTGCTGCCCAGCATGTGGGTGGCCTTAGGAGACACCCCCCAAGTGACCGCCCCCTCCTCCGTGCAGCACAGACGCCAGGGTAGACCCCTCGTGCAGGGGTATCGGGTCGCTCAGTGCCAGTACTGACAAACATGGATGCCCCAGATACCCTCTGGGAGAACCCGGGTTGGGGGCTTCCACTGAACACTCCCCCCTCATGTGGGGAGAAGCCGGGTCGACGACTCCCTCGCTGAATCTCTGACGTGGACGCTTGTATCTGGGCGAGTGTCAGCAGTTTACACTGTTAGGTAAATGGAAGCCACACCAGCAGGAAGGCGGGTGCTGACCTCTGTCTGCAGGGTCGGGGTGTTGATTATCGTCCCCTCCCTCCCGACTGGCAGAGCTGGGAGCCCTCCCTGCCTGCAGTGGCCCTTGGCACCCAGCTGCCCCCAGCCCTGGGGCAGCAGGACTTCCTGCATCTACAGGTGGTGAGGCCAGACTTGGTCTGCCTGCCTTGTTCTGTGAGCTGTGAAGCTCATTCCTCACCTGAGCCCTCAGGGCACAGTGAATTGAAGCTCTGCCCCATGGCCTCTGCCCCCTCCCCTGAGGCCTGGTGGCTTGTTCTGAGCCCAGCGGTGACCAGTGCCTTCCCTTGCTTATTTTAGCTTTGAGAGTATGCAGAGGCTCTGTGACAAGTACAACCGGGCCATCGACAGCATCCACCAGCTGGTAGGTGGCCTTCACCCTCACCTCGGACCTGTCTCATCATCTCGGCCCCCTGAGCTGTGGTTCAGGCCCCCTCCTTGCCCATCAAGTCATGGTGTGAGGTCTGCAGTGTCCCAGGGTGTGGACCCTATGGCCCGGGGCTGGAGCTGTGTTGATGCAGATGGCTGGGGCTGAGCTGGCCAGTGATCCCGGCCCTTGTGGATGCCCTGGGAGCCGTGCTGAGCCAGCTGGTAACAGGGAACCTTCCTGGGGCTTCTCCCCCGCGGGTGCTCTGGGCGCTAGGACAGACCAGCTTGTGGGGAGAGCAGTGCCAGTTAGCTTGCTCTGCCCAGGTCCCAGCTGCACATGCATGCACGCACAACCCCACACATCTATACACACACACACTCCGTCTACACACATGCACGTAGGTTCACACCACTGGCGCACACACGCAGGCGCACACACGCTCCTGCGCACTCGTGTCCCCGCTGGGGTGGGGCAGCGGGCTGGGTGGTATGGCCCCGCAAACTGTGTGTGTGCCCTGTCACAGTGGAAGGGCACTACACAGCCCATGAAGCTGAACACACGGCCGTCCACGGGGCTCCTGCGGCACATCCTGCAGCAGGTCTACAACCACTCGGTGACCGACCCTGAGAAGCTCAACAACTATGAGCCCTTCTCCCCAGAGGTGTATGGGGAGACCTCCTTCGACTTGGTTGCCCAGATGATCGATGAGATCAAGATGACCGAAGATGACCTGTTCGTGGACCTGGGCAGTGGTAGGTGGGGGCTCTTCCCCCCTACCCCTTCCCCCACTCCTTGTGCTTGCAGGATGGCCTCCTATGAGGGGAGGTTCCGGGGGCTGGGGCCAGGCGGGAGCCTGTGGGTGTGCCATGTTGCCTGAATGAAGAAGCCACGGGCCAAATTGCCCTGGTGGGACTGTGCAGGTGACAGGCTGCCCAAGGGGCTCCCTGGCCTGTGGTTGGGCTGCTCTGTCAGGAACCCCAAGCGCAGCACTCTGGGGTCTCCACTGCCCCCCATAACCTACTCACAGACCCCAAGGTCCCGTCCCATATGGCGTGGCCTCGACACTTGAGAAGGGCCCTGCAGACGGACAAAGGTGGCTTCTCTGGTGGCATTGTCATTGGCTTAAACTCTTTAAGTGTATAATTCATATTCTAATAAGCGTGCACATGGTTGAAGGTCATTTCTAGAAAAGCCTGTAAAATTCCCCTGTGTGTCAGAAGGCTTATGATTTCTGAAAACTGCCAGCCTCCTCAGACCCCAGGTCTCCTAGCTTCTCCTGTCCCCCGGGAGGGACCCCATGTCCTCTCCTGTTTACCCTATGTTTCCGAATAGAGGCTTGTTTCCATCATTGGACTCTGTTCTGCTCAAAATGGGAAATCTTGGGGCTCCTGACACTTTATTTGAAGTGCACCTGGCCTGAGTTCAAGGAGGGACAGTCTCAGAAGCCTCCTTTGTCTATGAGCTAGTGCCCACAGATCCTGCCATGTCTTGCGGGCGTGTGCTGTGCAGGGCCTCCTGCCACCACTCTGGGCCGCTCCCGACTCAGGCGGATGGCGGAGCATGGCTCATTGGTGGGGAGTGCTTCCTCCCAGGGGTCACTGTGCCTCGAAAAGCCATGTCCGTGTGTGCACAGTGAATGCCTCGTGGGGCCGTGGATCATGGCAGGTCCCAGTTGGGTGGCCACAGAGCATCTTCTTTGTGATGAAATGGAGCACGGCTTGGCTGGGGGTAGGGGCGGTGCTCAGCCCATGGCCTGGGGCATTTGAACACATTCTGTGACCCGAGAGGGCACTCGAGGACTTGCGCTGAGAGGCCAAGGCCTCTGCCTGATGATCTTGTTGTCATGGCCCGGCTGCTTGATGTGTCCTGCTGTGCGTCTGACACCTCTCTTTCTCTCTCCCCCTGAAGGGGTGGGCCAGGTCGTGCTGCAGGTTGCCGCGGCCACCAACTGCAAACATCACTATGGTGTAGAGAAAGCTGACATCCCAGCCAAGTACGCGGAGGTGAGTGGCCCTGGGCCCCGGGCGCAGCCACATCTGTGTCACTTTTGTTTCCAGCCTTGGTGTGCAGCGACCTGCAGGATAGGGGGCAGTCTGTGCTGGGTTTGATGGAAGGTGGGGGAGGGGGTCCCTGCTTCACGTGTCCCTGAAAGACCATTGCGGCCGTGTACCCTGGTTCCCCTGGCGCTGGGGGTCAGCTGGCATCACCCTTGTGCCAGCGTCTGTGGGGGTTGGGATAGGGGAGGCAGCAAGGTCTGAGGAGTGCGCGTCTGAGTGGTGGTGTCGCCATGGGAAACCGTTGAGAGTTTGTGGTTTGCACGCCTGCCCACTCTGGTTCCCTGCAGTCAGGCTCCTTTCCCGGGAACCCTGGAGCGGGACGGGCATGGGGAGGACAGGGGCGCCCTCCTGGCCACCGGGTCCCTGACGGGCTGTCTGGTTTGGCTCTTTGCAGACCATGGACCGAGAGTTCAGGAAGTGGATGAAATGGTATGGAAAAAAGCATGCAGAATACACAGTGAGTGCCATCGCTCCATGCCCCCCGGCTAAGGGTGCAGCCCCGCCCTCTGCGCCGCCTCCCCTGACCCGCCGCCCCCTCTTTTCCCTGCCCGGAGCCCCCTCCCCACCACTTTCACTGCCTCCTGGCCACCTGCCGCCTCCTTGCTGTGGGCCTTGTAGGCAGTGGACTCCTCTGGCCCCGCACTCTACCCCACTTCTCTTCCTTGGGCACCCAGCGAGGCCTCGGGAGCACCGGCTCTTTCAGGACCACATGTGGGTCAGTGGGGTGTGGGCTGGCCAAGGGCATCTTTCTCGTGCTTGCCCCCTGCCTGCAGCAGTGAGGCCCCACCAACGAACTGGCCTGGTGCCGCTGCCCCTATGCCCCCTCCCCACATCCGTCACCTCGGCCTTCAACCCCGAGGTTCTTTGGGTCTCGCTCCTGGATCCTGATGTTCTGGCCTCTCTCTGCTCCTCCTGCCTGGGGTGTCCAACTCCATGTTCTCAGCTCCAGCGCATCTCTGTGCCCAGGGCTTTGTCAGCCACTGCAGGTTTCAGTGGCCTGTGGACATAGGGCTGCCATGCAGCCTCCATCTGCAGGACTGCGGCCGGGGCATTGCAGGGGGAAGGTCCCAAACCGGCTCTTCAGCACACACGTCACTTCCTGTCCCGGGGCCCCCAGGGCCCCAAGCTCCACCTGGCTGCGATGTGGTCTTCCTGGTCCCTCTGAAGGTTCCTGACGTTGCTTGTGTCTTGCTCTTGGGGGTCCTGCGGGACGGGGGGCTATGGGGCCAGAGCTAGCGTTCCTTGTTGCTTCGGGGAATAGAATGGTGTGTGTGATTCCAGAGGGTGGGGGGCCGGCAGGAGAGACAGGGTTTCGGCCCTGGAGCCACCTGACTGGTTCTCCTTTCAGGGATCGCACCCTCAGTATTGATGTGAAAGTCCAGTCTCAGCTCACCTGGATTTAAGATATTTTATAGGTGGTCCTTGATTGTGTGGTTCATCTCTAGGCCTGTGGTTTCTTTTGGGATAATTCTTAAGGGGTGTGAGGTCTGGTCTAGATTAATTTCTCTCTGAGTGGACGTCCAGCCGTCCCACGCCATCTGCTGCAGAGACTGCCCCTCTTTGCTGAGCCATCTCTTTTGTGTCATCAGTGGCCATACTCAGTGGGTGCTCTGCTCTCCTCCATTCCACGCTGCCGCCCCCATCCCCACCCCCGGTCTGCTCTCAGCAGCGCCCTGCCATGATAGCATTGTGGGAGTCAGCCCAGAGTCCAGTAGCTTCAGGCCTCCAGCCTCATTCTCCTGCCTAGGAGGTGAGCCGTTGACTTTGTATGTGGTCTGTTAGCAGATGATAGGGCCTTTATCTGCAGCCTTGCTGTAGTTGCTGGTGTTAATTCTGGGTGACTGTTGTGGTTGTTGATTGTTTTCCTTTTTCTCCATAGAATAGAAGATTTGAAGGTTGAGCCAGGCTTCCAGGCCTGAGGTCAACCCCATCTGGCCTTAGGAATAGTTCCTTTTTGTTGTGGGTATTTGCAGCCCAGGGAGATACTGGTTTCCTCCTCTAGTGAGTCTGACTTTGGCGTCCAGGTGATGCTGACCCCATCACCCTCTGCTTCTGCCCTGCTTTCCCTGGGCCAGGACTTGCCCATCAGCAGTGGGGGCCCAGCTCCCCTCCCCTTTCTCTTGGTGGGATTTCTCATAGGTTTCTTCCCCTCAGTGAAATGTGAGGGTGTCACCTCTGGTCCCCGTGTCCTCCCACACCTGCAGTCCTCTAGTGTTTGTTGCTCAGGCTGAGGGAAATTGGTCCAGTTCATTTCTGTTTCCGAGAAACTTCTTCCTGTCTTGTCCCCAGTCCCACTGGCATGCTGATAAGAGTTCCTGGATGGCTTGCCATTTTCCTAAGGCCTCAACCTCCTCGGAGAAGGCGATGACACCCCACTCCAGTACTCTTGCCTGGAAAATCCCACGGATGGAGGAGCATGGTGGGCTGCAGTCCGTGGGGTCGCAAAGAGTCGGACATGACTGAGTGACTTCACTTTCACTTTTCACTTTCATGCATTGGAGAAGGAAATGGCACCCCACTCCAGTGTTCTTGCCTGGAGAATCCCAGGGACAGGGGAGCCTAGAGGGCTGCCGTCTATGGGTTCGCACAGAGTCGGACACGACTGAAGTGACTTAGCAGCAGCAGCACAACCTCCTAAAACACAGGTTTTTAAAATTATAAAGTGCTTCTTGCTTCTCATGAGAGGGCCAAATGGTTGAAACATGTGATGTAAAAGCCTGGTTGACTCAGGCCCCAGAATGCCCCATGGACCCGCAGCAGCCTATGGTGCTTGATTCACAGTGTGGTTCTAGCTGCTGGCACGACGCCCATGGCCGGAGGCCAAGGTGGGGGTGAGGCTGGGGGGCTGCCTGCCTGGTGGGTCACCGCTCCTTCCTCCCTCTCTTGGCAACATCGGGAGGCAGTGCAGTTTGAGAGGGGGGTGATTGGGGGTTCATGGCATGTCAGCTGGTGCACTGGCGGGGCTCCCTGTGTGGAAACCTTCTTATTCTCTGCTTCCTAAAGGCCAGGCACTCCTCAGGGCCCTGCTCTCAGGCCCCACGAGGTGGCTGCGAGCAGAACTTGGCTCTGAGAACTCTTAAGTCGTGGCTTTGGCTGCTGTGTCTGGAGCGGCAGCCGGCAGTGCCTCTGGTGTCCAGGCAGCCCTACTCTAGGAAGGCGTGGTGACAACTCCTGCCCAACACCTGGACTAGGTGGGAGCGCACGTGCTAGGTCTGGAGAGGCCCTCCTCGAGGTTCTGTGTGGCTTCAAGCAGGCGCCCTGGTCGACAGGCAGAGTCCTGCCTCCATCACTTGATGATAGACGAGGGACAGCTGACACCCTAGCCAATGTGTTTACCTGCGGGCGCCGGAGCCTCCTCCTGGGTCGCCTCCTCTTGAAACCCTGGGCCCTCCCTGTGCCTGGCTTCTGCCTGTGTTCCCAGCACCTCAGGGTGCCCCTTTGCCTGGGCACGTCTGAGTGACCGTGTGCCATTGGTGCCTGGTGGCGGGCCTGGCACAAGCAGGTTTCCTGTGCCAGGGTGTCAGTGAGTTCCTGGAAGTGCCGCTGAAGGAGGTGCCCCCAGCCAGGTGGCAGCATGGACCCCAGTGGGCGAGGCTGCCCTCGGGCTGGTGCGGTCAGGTTGGCAGGGACTTGGTGCTGCTCATGGGCCGCCCAGAGCACGAGCCCTGCCTTCCTCCGGTGGCTCTAGCACACAGCAGCTCCGAGGGACTGGCTGGCAGTTGGGTGCCGCGTCTGCGCCTGTGGCCGTTCCAAGGCAGGTGGCAGGGTGACTGAGTCTGGGGCACCCGTTGCTGACTCCCACCCTGTGGCTTTGGGTGGGGCCTCCCCGGGGCCCCCGGGAGGGAGTGCTTTCTGCAGGGGGAGCATGTGCGCTGTGTGGTGTGGGTGGTGGCCCATAGGAGGAGGCCTGTGGTGAGGGGGGCTGCGCCCGCCCTGTCTGGTTCTCAGCCTGGAGCAGGGGCACACTGGAGGTCTCCCTGGTTGGGGAAGGGTGGTCACGCGGGGCAGCCCTCACGCCAGTGTGGGGTGGGGCCACGTGTTTCCCTCCTCCTCACGCGTTCCTCTGCAGCTGGAGGTCTGGGCCAGCTGGGCCGGTCACGGTCCTCGGTGGGGGCAACAGGAAGGCTATGCTTACCTTCCTGTTGCTGTTAATCTGGGCACGCGGGCCCCAGCGACACAGAGCTGGCCCGGTCAGTCCCTGTCCTCAACCAGTTATGGCCTGCCTGTGCCAAGAGGTGGTAGGTAGCCAGGTGGCCAGGCGGGCGGGACAATGGCTGCTTTCTTGCCCTGAGCATGAGGCCACCGCGGAGCAGTGGTGCTGTGGCTTCAGTGGCTTTCCTTGGGTGGGTGAGCCCCACGGAGAGGAGCTGCACCAGGCTGGGCTTGAGGGAGCCCAAGACACAGCAGTCGGCTGTCCTCACCAACTGGTGTGTTAGAGACAGGGCAGAGCAAATAGAGGAAGGAGGCGGTGGATGAGTCCCAGGACCAGGCATGAGCTTTTAGTAGGGCTGAACTCCCTCAGACAAGACATCACAGCACCAGTGACGTGCAGTCCCCGGCGGGGCTCGTACAGACTCTGTGCCCAGATGAGACGTAACGGCACCAGGGAGGTGTGGTCCCCCGGGGGGCTCACACAGACCCCATTCCCAGGGTTCTTTCTGGGTGCCGGCCATGCTGGTGTTGCTGCCTACCATGGCCAAAACCCCAGACTCCAGGAGGATGTGAGGTGTTTGCACGGACAGTGTGGGAACATTGAGTACCCTCCCCAGGACAGAGCCCTGGGCCCGCAGCATGAGATTTCTCCTGCACAGCATCACAAGGATTTTGAACTTGAATCAGTGCCCAGCCCCAGTGGGCTGTGTGCAGGGAGCGGTGGCAAACTTGGGAGACCCAGAGATGGATGCCCTGGACACGGACAGCCCTCCGCCAGCGCCCGGACCCTTTAGGATGGCCGCCTCTCCTCTGCCCAGCAAGGCTCGCCCCCTCCCATGCTGGGTGGTTTCTGTGTGCAGGGAGGGTGCTGAACCCGCAGCTGCTCTGTCTGGGCGCTAGGCCCGCTGGGCGGTGTTGCCCCATTGCTGCCTGGAGGGCCTCCGTCACCTGGGGGCACTGGTGGGAGTGCAGACGAGGGCCCGTCAGTAGTCACCCCCACCTGTTCCCCCAAGGTGCTCTGCCTCTGAACCTGCCTGTTGGACGTTTCCCATCAGTGAAATCACATCCTATGTGTCCTTCTGTGCTTCTGCTCACTGAACATCATATTCTCAGAGTCCATCCACATGGTAGCGAGTGTCAGGGCTTCTGAGGGATGCTCCTGGGTGTGGGGGGATATGTGTGTATCTGCTTGTCCATCAAGCGACACGTGCACTGTCCACACCTGAGCTCCGTGGACAGGGATGTGCAGATGTTCCCGTGAGTGGACACTGGGGGTGAGATGATAACATTTTTTGAAGAATCATAAAATCAGATTTTTTGGTTTCTGAAATGTTACAGTTCTGGACAAAGAGGTTAATGAGACTTGTGTTGTCTCAGATGCACTTTGGCCTCGAGGCAAAATGAGATTAGTCCTCTGAGGGAGACAGTAGTGGGAGCGTTACTGGAAACGTCAGGACGCCCCCGGCACGGGGAGACCGCCTGCAGCAGTGTGGATGGGCGCTGGGCTGCACCCTGGGGCCCTGATGCTGTCACAGCCCTTGCAGTCCAGCTGTGTGGCACACGGTCACCCTGGGGCACCCCCTGCTGGCCATGCGTGGACATGGCGTTGGGACTTTCCAGCACCTTCTCCGGTGCTCCGGCAGCTGTGTCCACGTGCATGGTCAGCCTGTGGCTGTGACCCTGGCCTCTTCGCACATCCTCCCAGTCAGGGCCTCTGATCATTCCATCTCTTCTTGGGGGGCAGATGGGGGTATAACACAGAGGCAGTGAGACCCCAAGTGATGGGTTGTCCCTCTTATCTCCTTTCAGCTGGAGAGGGGGGACTTCCTCTCGGAGGAGTGGAGAGAACGGATTGCTAACACAAGGTATGGCCGGGGCCTGGGGGTGGGGCCGAGGGGCCGGGCTGACAGGGGCAATGTGGCTTTCCCTCCCTGAAAGTCACACCAGCAGACAGGGCCCCGCCTTCCTGCCTCCCTGGGCTGGACAGCAGCGACCACCACCACCTTCCTGAGCTTGCTGGTGGCCCCGCCTTTGTGTCTCTTGTGCTGGAGCCTGATGGGCATCCTCCTGGCCCTGGCCGTGGGGCCGTGTGCTCACACACCTGGTGGCTCCCCGGGCCTCAGTGACCAAGGGGCGAGTGTGTCACATGCTCTTGGCTCTGACCGGGGGAAGGGGTCACACTCATTCTCTCTGACCTTCCTTCCACACGTGCTTGTGGCAGGGCGCCCTGAGCCCCGTCATTATCTTCTCGCTCACAGAGGTCTGACCCCATCTTTGATCTCAATGAGGACATCTCCCCTGAGGCGGGCACGCTATCCCCCTTTTCTCGAGAAAACATGCTGGCTTGAAGTGTCCCCCTCAGTCTGAGAGTGGGGACTCCGTTGCCGCTGTGGGGCCTCTCCTGTGGGGCCCTGCGGCTGTATCTGGGCTCCATGGTCATGGTCATGGTCATGGCGAGGAAAAGCTGGCTGAGGGGCCTACTCCCCAGCCTTGGCTGCCCACTGTCCACCTGGCCTGGAGCACCTCGAGGCCTTGGGCTCGGCCAGCTCTCCAGGCGGTGCCCTTGGCCCTCTGCTTCCAGTCAAGGTGTCCCCCCCAACCTGCTCCTCTGCTGAGGGGCCTCACCCCAGCTCCCACGGGCCTTGGAGCTGCCTTGTCTCCTTGCAGGTGACCCCAGTCAGAGTGGCCCAGGCTCTGTCCTGGCTCACGCCCTCTCCTGGCCAGTCCCCTCAAGACCCTGCCATCCAGCCTTCCCAGGCTATGTCCCTGCTCCCTGTGGAGGCCTCCCAGCCAGCCGGTCTCATCAGGGCTCTTCCCGGCATAACCTCACCATCCCTGCGCTTTTTCCCAAGTAGGGGCTGGGCAAGCTTAGCCCCCAGCTGAGGGCTCCCACTGCTGCTCTCTCACAGCAGTCAGTGTGTCCTCGCCCTGGTCAGGCCCCGTGACTGTCCTTTTGCCGAGATTCAGGAGGAGCAGCATGGGGCCGGCAGGCAGCTGGCTACTCTGTCACATTCAAATAAGGAGGGAAACCCAAGGTGGGGGGATCCCACATGTGGACAGGAGCCAGGGGATAGAGGATGGCCAAGGGATGGGGGACCCTGGGTGGGGCAGGAGCCCCCGACTGCTTGATGGGCATCTGCAGACAGAGCTTCTCAGGCCCTCAGATGCCAGAGAACACTGGAAAAATGGGAAGCCTGGGCCAGCCCCTGCCTCAGAAAAACTTCGTGTTGGGCCCTCAGGTGGTGGGCTCCCTTCCAAGTGTAGCTCGATGGGTCTGTGCTGCCTTCCTGCCCAGGTGGCCTCACCCCTGTGTGCCCAGGTGGCCCAGCTTGTACTGCCCATGCAGCAGCCTTGGGGACGCCCATGTCGGTGCAGGCCTTCCCCAGGGAGCCAGCAGCCGCTTGTCATGGGACCTGGCTGCAGGGTCTGTGTTGGCAGCACCCGGGGCAGCTGTCACGCCCTGTGGGCCCTGAGCCTGTGCCCCCGCTGCGGAGGAGGTGCGGACAGCGCTGCGGTGGAGGCGCTGCAGCTCTGTGCGTGTGCACGCAGAACCCGGCACTCAACTGGAGCATTGTTTTGCAGTGTTGTATTTGTGAATAACTTTGCCTTTGGTCCTGAGGTGGATCACCAGCTGAAGGAGCGGTTTGCAAACATGAAGGAAGGTAATGTATCCCTCTCTCTCTGCTCTGTGCGTCCATTCTGTGTTTGTCCCACGTCTGTCCCGTGTCCGTCCTGCTTGGGCCGTGTAGCTGCAGCCCTGATCACGCATGCTGGAGTCCTGACTAGCAGCCTCCTCTGATCCAGCCCCAGTGGGAAGGCTCGGAGGCGGGAGGGAGGGGTTTGTCTGTCTTTCTTGCTGTCATCTAGGTTGCAGGTAGGGTGCCTCCCAGCTCTGCATGTTCAATGAACAGAGTGGACCTCACCACTGCTCAGGCCAGAACTTGTAGCTGCCTGGGAAACGGGTGGGCACCTGGTTAGCAGGGGAGTTGCAGGCTGTCCAAGTCATCTGGGTTTCCCGTGGACAGTGTGTAACTTCTTAGTTCAAGGACGTCCTGGGCACTTAACTGTGTGTCTCATACTGGAACTTGACTAAGTGGAAGTTCAGCCTTGGGGTGCTGGGGCTGCCCAGACCAGCCCTTTGGCTTTGCCCAGGGCTTTCTCGTGTCTGGACCCTCGAGGCCTGGCTGCAGCCCCCCGCCACTTCCCCCCTCTCTTACTCTCCGTCCCAAGGCTGGGTGAGACCAGATGCCCCCAGGAGGGGAGCTCACCTCTCCAACTCTGAGTCTCAGAATCCCTGTGGGACTGCTGGGCACAGCTCTGGAGGGAGAGGTCCTGAGAGCTTGAAAGCTGAGCTTCCATTCTGATTCTGAGTCAGAGTCCATGTAGTCTTTAGGAAGGGTGTGTGCGAAAGTGTGCAGACTTGGGGCAACATGAGTGGTTTTATGGAGGGAGTGTTGATGGCGTCTGGCTAGAAGCTCATGGGGGATCTTAACAGTCCACATGGAGGCCGGGAGTAAGGTGCTGAGGCTGAGTTCTTGCTTCTGACCCTGCTAACCTCACTGGCCTTCCCTCCTTCCTCTCCCCAACCTCTTCCTCTCCCCTTGCCACCCTTCGGAAATGCCGGGGTGTTAGATCTTCTTGTGTCCCAAGCTCCTCCCCCAGCCTGTGGCAAACCTGAGCAGGGCTGTCCCCAAGTGGGTGGTCTCTGAGAAGCTTCCAGACCACTGAAGGTACAGGGAGCAGGGATGCAACTGCATCCTGATCTTGCGATGCTCAGGTGCAGCAGTCCATGGGGCATCCCTTCACGGTGCCCAGGGCATCCTGGTGCCTGTGGAGTGTCACACCCATGAGGACTGATGTTCATTCGGGTTCTCATCACCACCGCTGGGTCCCTGGGGAGTTGGGCTTTGGCTCAGGGTAGGAGAGCAGGTCTGGCATGTTCAGGAAGGGGGGATAGAAGAGCTTCTCCAGTCGTGGCTCAAGACAGCAGGAGTCCCCTGTCCTGGAGGGAAGCCTTGCCTGACACGGGCGGGCACCCTGCCCTGCCTCCCTCATCCCCCACATCCCTGTCCCCGAGGCTCCAGGGAGACCCCCGTGTCCCCCTGAGGTCCGTGGCTGGAAGAGAAGCAGGGTGGGTCCTCCATGTTTCATCATGAAACATGTCAAGCGGACAGAAGAGGTGAAAGGATCACTCAGCATAGAAGCAGTTTCCAGCTGCCCTCAGTACAGCCCGCTGCATGTGCTTGCATGCGTGTGCAGGTGAGCACAAGCCTGAGCGTGCGGCAGGGGTCGCTCCTGATGGTTTATGGGAGTGAGTGCCTTTCCCCAGCCCCAGGCTCCACCCAGAAAAGAGCTTGAATTGCTGTCCTCCCAGCTGGCCCAAGCATCTATCTGGCTGTGGGGTCCCACTCTGTAGCCTCTGGGCCTCGGGGCACAGCCCTTCCATTTGGACGATGCCCACTGGGCATCCTGAATCGTCTTATGGAATGTCACCTGGGGTGCACTGGTTCCTCATGGTCTGCTTAATCTTGCCCTCTGCACCCCGTGTCCTGAGTTCTCGGGTGTCACACATGCTTGGCTCGTGGCCCCTGCTGGGAGTGGGACTGTCTACCAGGCCCTCCTGTCACCTGGGATCTGTGGCCCTGCAGTGACATGCCCACAGAAGTCCTCTCACCATATCCTGTTGACCCTAAAAACTTGCTTGGGCTTTCTAATTAAAGCATCCTGGAATGTGTGGGCTTTACTCCCTCCCGCTCCCCGGCCCCACTCTTCAGACGCCTCCACGATGCCTGGGGGTAACCTCAGACTCTGGCCACAGTGACTGCTTAAACGTGCACCCAGCTGACCAGGGACCTGTCATCACCGCCTCCTCGTGGGGTGCCAGAGGCCAGGCTGGTGCTAGGGTGCTCTTTGCGCCTGGACAGTCAGGAGCATGTGAGCATGTGCTGAGGGGCTCATTCTGACCACTCCACTTTCCTTGTAACATATTTCTTTCACTTTTGGGGGGTAAGTTTATGTATTTTGTCTGTGTCGAGTCTTTCCTGCTGTGCAGACTTTTCTCTGTGGCCAGCGGGGGCTAATTTCTAGTGGTGTGCACGCTTCTCAATGCTTTGGACTCTCTTGTTGCAGAGCACTGGCTCTACAGCACGTGCTCAGTAGTTGCGGTACAGGGGCTTAGTTGCTCCGTGGCACTTGGGTTCCTCGTGGACCAGGGATTGAACCCATGTCGCCTGAGTTGACAGGCAGATTCTTAAAAACTGAGCCATCAGGGAAGCTCCTCTTTGACATTTATTCTTGGATCTTTATTTCTTACACTGGACAGTTTCAGTCCTTCTTGCGTTGGTGCATTTAGAGACTGTTTCATACAGGGTAGGGGGAAGCTTTTGTACTCTGAGCGTAAACATCACTAGTCACAGTGACCTCTCTGCACAAGGCTTCGAGTCCTTGTGGTTCTTCTTTTCTCTGCAGTGATTTGCACGCATGCCAGGACTTACTGGAAAAACTTTCCTGTGTAGCCGTTTCTGACTTGAACCATTCCCATTATGGCTGTGTGGGGTCAACCCCTGATTCTCCTTGGGTTCTGTCTGTGTGGATCAGAGCCCGGTTCTCCTCAGATCCTGTCTGTGTGGATCAGGATCCGGTTCTCCTCAGGTTCTGTCTGTGTGGATCAGGATCCGGTTCTTCTCAGATCCTGTCTGTGTGGATCAGAATTCAGTTCTCCTCAGGTTCTATGTGGATCAGGGCCTGTCCGTGTGGATCAGGGCCCGGTTCTCCTCATGTTCTGTCTGTGTGAATCAGGGCCCGGTTCTCCTCATGTTCTGTCTGTGTAGATGGTTCTCCTCAGGTTCTGTCTGTGTGGATCAGGATCTGATTCTCCTCGGGTTCCATCTGTGTGGATCAGGGTGCGGTTCTTCTTCTCAGGTTCTGTCTGTGTGGATCAGGATCCGGTTCTCCTCAGATCCTGTCTGTGTGAATCAGGACCCGGTTCTCCTCAGGTTCTGTGTGGATCAGGATCCTGTTCTCAGATCCTGTCTGTGTGGATCCGGGCCCAGTTCTCCTCAGGTTCTGTCTGTGTGGATCAGGGCCCGGTTCTCCTCGGGTTCTGTCTGTGTGGATCAGGGCCTGGTTCTCCTCAGATCCTGTCTGTGTGAATCAGGGCCCGATTCTCCTCAGGTTCTGTGTGGATCAGGGCCCGGTTCTCCTCAGATCCTCTCTGTGTGGATCAGGACCCAGTTCTCCTCATGTTTTGTCTGTGTGGGTCAGGGCCCGGTTCTCCTTGGGTTCTGTCTGTGTGGATCAGGGCCCGGTTCTCCTCAGATCCTGTCTGTGTGGATCAGGATCTGGTTCTTCTCAGGTCCTGTCTGTGTGGATCAGGACCCAGTTCTCCTCATGTTCTGTCTGTGTGGATCAGGATCCGGTTCTCCTCGGGTTCTGTTGGTGTGGATCAGGGCACAGTTCTCCTCAGATCCTGTCTGTGTGAATCCGGATCCGGTTCTCCTCAGGTTCTGTCTGTGTGGATTTGACCCGCTTCTCCTCAAGTTCTGTCTGTGTGGGTCAGGGCCCAGGTCTCCCTCAGGCTCTGTCTGTTAGTATGGTTCAGGGCTGGTTCTGGTCTGGCTCATCTGCACAGTGCAGACAGTGTGGAGGACCCCAGCTGGCCCACCCCGAGCTCCGGGGCTGTGGGGCTGTGAGCACCTTTGCAGGAAGGCAGTCAGTGTTCCAGGCCAGGGCACTCAGATGCCGCTTAGTTTGGCTCTCACTGGGAGCAGAGGACTGACTCACAGTGCATCCTCCCTTCTGGGTGCTGGGGGCTCGTTTTCTGGACGCTTTTGCACCCCTCTGCTCTGATGTCATCAGGCTCTTGTTTGCATTGCGTGCTGGTGTCCTCAGGGCGGCGCTGACCCCTCTCTGTTTTCTAGGTGGCAGAATCGTGTCCTCGAAGCCCTTTGCGCCTCTGAACTTCAGAATAAACAGTAGAAACTTGAGTGGTAAGAAAGCTTGTGTTGCCAGATTCTTAACGTGTCTGATTGTCAGCACCTGCAGTGACTTAAAGCAGGATCCCTGCCAGCAGAGGTGACCTGGGGGCATCCTGGGCCCAGCTCCACTCACTCCATGCAGGATCCCCCATGTGACAGCCCCTGATGTCCCCAGACATAGCTCCGGTCAGGGTTGTAGGGGTGAGAGTCTCAGGTCCCATGGGAGAGTGACAACGCCCCTTGGGGGCATATACAGGACCCGGGCATCCTTGCAGCCGCCCTGGCTGTCTCGTTGGACTCCGAGACTCTTTCAGAGCCCGTGCTGCGGGCTTGTCCCCACCCTCGTCCTCGGCTGAGGGCTGGGGGGAGGGAGGGCCGTGGGCACCTCCCAGGCCGGTGGTTGGGATGCCCAGGCGTCCCCTGACCCATGGACCCATTGTGCACAGACATCGGCACCATCATGCGCGTCGTGGAGCTGTCGCCGCTAAAAGGCTCGGTGTCGTGGACGGGGAAGCCAGTCTCCTACTACCTGCACACCATCGACCGCACCATAGTGAGTGGTGCCCGAGCGCCCCTGCCCTGCCTCTCAGCTAACCTGGGGAGGGCAGAGGTTGTACTCCCACCCCGGGGTCCGGCGCGTTCCCTGGGCACGTCAGTGCCTGGCGTTGGTGGGTCTGGGATATGGCTTTCATCTTGCAGGGTTTTCCACCGCTAATGAGACTTTTTCTTTTCCATTTTTAGCTTGAAAACTATTTTTCTAGTCTAAAAAATCCAAAACTCAGGGTAAGTTTGTCTGTTTGCCCTTGACCTATAAGCCTGGTTGCTGCTGACCAGGGCCTGAGGGTCCCGATTCGGGCCTGGGCACCAGGGGCCCCTGGCTGTGACAGCCTTGACTTGAGCAGTTTCAACAATTTAGGGGAAAATAAGTTGATAATAGGTTGAAAACAGTTAACATTTTGAAACGTTTTGCTGCCCCTTGGTCCCTGTCGGTTTGTCCCTGAACCTTGTGGGATGTGTGTCCCAGTGTCCCAGCATCTTTCTCTTTGGAGGCTCAGACGAGCCTGTGAGCGTGGAGGAGCCCCCAACCCGGGCCTCTCCTACCGTGATAGAACCTCAGGTCACAGTGTGGGGACTACCACCCCATGCAAGACAGAACGGCTTCATGGGCAGCACTGTACTGCCTGCTGGTGACCCAGGGTGTCCCTCAGCCCTCTTCGTGGACAGAGCACCCCCAAGTTGGGGAAGCAGCTGTGGGGACCTCAGGGAGGCCAGGCCAGGCCATTCCGCAGCTCCTCACTTTGCACCCAGGCTCTGCCTTTAATAACTTTTCCTTGTGACCTGAAGGCCGCTGGGGCCCTGGCAGAGACGGGGTGTGGGTGTTGTTTTTCCCTGCGCCATCATCAAGGGTGCAGATGAGCAGAACCTGGCTGACTACCCCGGGGAGCCTGAGCTGTGGGCCCCCTGGAGGCAGGGGGGTCCCCACGGTGCCTGAGCTTCAGGAGACACCCCCTGCCTGCCCACCAGGAGGAACAAGAGGCAGCTCGGCGCCGGCAGCAGCGGGAGAACAAGAGCAACACAACCACGCCCACCAAGGTGCCCGAGAGCAAGGCAGCTGTGCCGGCGGACACCCCCGTGGTGAGCCCCACTCTGGTCAGGGAGGGAGCCAGGCCGCCCTCCGAGCCCACACCTCTGGCCAGTCCATCATGGGGGTTTCCACCAGGACTCCGGTGCTGAGGAGGAGAAAGCTGGGACAGCCGCTGTCAAGAAGCCATCTCCCTCCAAGGCCCGGAAAAAGAAGCTGAACAAGAAGGGCCGGAAAATGGTGGGTCGGAAGCGTGGGCGCCCCAAGAAGATGAGTGCCACCAACCCCGAGCGCAAGCCCAAGAAGACCCAGAGCGCACTGGACCTGCTGCACGCCCAGACCGTGTCACGAGCGGCCTCCCCCTTGCCGCAGGGTGAGCCCCGCCCCCATGCTGTGGGATCCTGGGAGTGAGTGCCGTGGGTTCTTGGGCAGAAGCTGCTGTGCCAGTGTCGTGGGTGTGTTGTGTGGGTACGCCCAAGCTCTGAACCTTCCTGAGGGAGGTTCCACCTGAGGGAGGAGCCACCTCAGGGGTCCCCTGGGCGATTGGTGTGGTCCGCTTGACCCAGCCATCGGCCTGGGAGCAGGTCCCAGGGCCTTGGCTTCCACGCTCCTGGTCCTAGCAGGAGGCTTGGCTCAGAGTGAGTGGCCAGGTCACAAGCATGTACAGCTCAGTGTCTGGTGGTTGGGGCTGAGGGAATTGTGTTGAGTCCTGTTGCTGGGGCACTGGGGGCTCTGTAGTGGCCTTCCGGGCCCCATTTATGGGATTGTGACCACTGCTGTGTCCCCACAGACGTGCACAGGCCACCTCACAGCCCATTCTACCAGCTACCTCCCAGCGTGCAGCGGCCTACCCCCGAGCAGCTGCTGCTGGCACCCACCCCGCCCGCGCTGCACAGGCTGCTAGGTGAGCACCAGCCAGGCCCACGGGTCAGGGAGGGTGAGCAGCAGCTGGTGTACACCCCGGCAGGAGCCCCATGCCGTGCAGCGGAGCACACCACCTCCAGGGCTCGGGCTTATCCTGCCAGGGGACTCCTGGGTTCTGGGATCACCAGGGCCCGCGTGGTGGTCTGAGGCTAAGGTTCTGCCCCAGGGGACACTGGGCCACCCTGGGGGCTCCTGGCATTGAGTGAGGGTCAGGGAGGCAGCTCCACCCCCCTAGAGGATGGCCTCCGTGTCCATGGTGCCAGGATCCCACGGGATCAGACCCCGTTCTGCCAACTTGAGCTCGCAGTCGTGGGCAAGGGTGGGCTGCGTTGAGATCACTCAGCTCTAGAAGCTGGGTGAAGGAAACCCTTTACAACCTTGGGAGCTATCAGTTTTCTTAAACAGCAGTAGCGTATGTTTACCAAGAAAACTGGCAGATTAGCCAACCAGAGCCCATACGTGTGGGAGAAAGGAAACATGGGCCGGTGATGGCAGGAGCTTCGAGGGGCCCCAGGAGGGGGCGACCCCAGGTGGGGGCAGAGCCCCGGCCCCACCAAAACCCTGTGGGGCCTGCATGTGTTCATGAACCCCACCCCTGCCTTGAGCCTCGGCGGGATCCTTCCTGTGTTGACATCCAGTCTGTTCTCTCCTTGCAGAGTCCTTCAGGATTCAGTACCTACAGTTCCTGGCATACACGAAGACCCCTCAGTACAAGGCCACCCTGCAGCAGCTGCTGGACCAGGAGAAGGTGCGGCCCCCGTGTGGCTGGCCAAGTTCCCGGGAGGGTGGAGGGGCACTCATCCCCCACCTCAGGGCCCAGTGGCCCCATGGTTGCAGCTGGCCCAGGCCCTGCTGTGATGGCTGAGGCGTCCTCATCTGGGGACAGTGTCCCCCGTGCTGAGAGGCATCTAGGGGGCCCTCAGCCTGGCCATGTCCCCTGCAGCCTCAGTCAGGCCCAGCTTGGGCATGGCTCTCTGGAGGGTGGGCAGCATAAGGCCCCGTGATCCTCATAAACAGGACTTTAAGCCACCGCTATGTCGCACCACATTCTGGGGTGAAGCCTTTATGGGGGTCTGGCCAGTCTGTTTGCATTTCCCCCACCTCCCCCCGCCATGGTCCTTGCACTCATCAGCCCTGCCCCGCAGGAGAAGAATGCCCGGTTGCTAGGCGCAGCGCAGCAGCTGTAGGAGCCGTCCACCGGAGCCCCTCCCAACCCCCCCAAGCTGTGCATACTGGGTGGGGGCTGCCCGCCAGGACTCACAGCCCAACACCCTCCCCACAGCTCAAGGCACGGTGTGAGGAGCTGAAGCTGGACTGGTCCACGCTGTCCCTGGAGAATCTGCTGAAGGAGAAGCAGGCCCTGAAGAGCCAGATCTCAGAGAAGCAGAGGCACTGCCTGGAACTGCAGGTAAGGCTGGGCTGGGGATTGGAGCCTTCCTCATTGCCCCCTTCCCCACTCCCTGGCTCACCTACAGAGACGCCTTCCCCTCGACTGCAGCTCCCAGCACCAGACCCTGGGATGCTTTTGAGGGATCTCTGACTACAGAGCTCTCATGGTGAACTGGTGTCCACTAAGATCCTTTTGAGGATGTGTCCTGAGCACACACCTCCCCAGAGCAGCTTTCTGCAAGGTCACAGCCCGTGTGTCACAGAAATGAGGTTTATTGCCCAAGCCTGTGTGTGGTAGGGCCTGTGGGAGGGATCTCAGGAGGGAACACTCTGGGTTCTGACCCTCCTCCGTATTGAGAATCAAGGAGCGGCCCGTTAATTGTGGGGAAAAGCCAAACATGCGGTTCCTCAAGCCCTGGCCCGCCCAGGACAGGTTCTGTCCTGTCGTCTTACCCTGGCAGTTGCCATGATGGCCACGGAGCCTGGGCCCCTTACCACCTCTGTGCCCCTGTGCCCCACTCTGACGCTCATTCACCTGTCAGCTCACCAGCCACATCCTCTCTCTCCTGGATGGTCCTGGCTCGAGGGGTGCTGGGCTTGGGGCTTGACGCGGGCCTGACACCCCCCTGGTCATCCCACAGATCAGCATCGTGGAGCTGGAGAAGAGCTGTCTCTTATACACATCTGGTGGGCAGGCAGGTGAGGGGGGCGGGATCCCAGCCCAGACAGCTGATATCCAGGTGGACTGTTTCCCTTCCTGTGCTTCTGACTCTGAAAGTCTCCCTCACAGGAGGCCTGGAGCCTGGGGGCGGTCAGAGGGCAGCTCCTGGGACTGCCTGGGGTTCAGTGGTTGAGACTTCGCCCTCCAGTGCAGGGGCCACCGTTTTGATCCCTGAGCAGGGAACTAAGATCTCGAATGCCTTGCGGCCAAAAAACCAAAAACATAAAACAAAAGGAATATTGTAACAAGTTCAGTAAAATCTTTAAAAATGGTCCGCATCAAAGAAAACGAGGGGAAGTCTGCACGTGGCCCCGTGAGCGCCCACCTGGGCCGTGGTGTGTCCTCAGCTGGGAGTGAAGGCGCTGACCTACAACGACCTGATCCAAGCACAGAAGGAGATCTCGGCTCACAACCAGCAGTTGAGGGAACAGACGGAGCAGCTAGAGAAGGGCAACCGGGAGCTGAGGAGCCAGAGCCTGCGGCTGGTGAGCACCCGGGGCCGGGTGGGACCCCTCCTTGCCCCTGTCTACTGTCAGGATGCTCTAAGGGCATCTGGTGCATCTCAGACTTGGGCTCTGATCTTCACTGCCAAGGCATCCTCAGCCCTTCCCCCACCTACAGCCCAGGGACCCTGAGCCCACATCCCGCTGTGTGCTGGGCCTCGCCTGCTGGAAGTGCCCTGTCTCCTCTCCCAGATGTCCCTCACTTGCTCCTGCAGGGTGTCCTTCCCGGGGACCCATCTTCTCAGCCCTGCCTCCAGAAGCAGCTCTGCTCTGTGCTTTGAGGGTGCAGGCTTGGGGTTAGGCAGCAGACTCCTGCTCCTCCGTGCCCCAGCTGGGTACCCAGGGGCTCCTCCCCATCTCCCACTGCAGGCACCCCTGGGTAGGAGCCGTCCACCGGAGCCCCTCCCAACCCCCCCAAGCTGTGCATACTGGGTGGGGGCTGCCCGCCAGGACTCACAGCCCAACACCCTCCCCACAGCTCAAGGCACGGTGTGAGGAGCTGAAGCTGGACTGGTCCACGCTGTCCCTGGAGAATCTGCTGAAGGAGAAGCAGGCCCTGAAGAGCCAGATCTCAGAGAAGCAGAGGCACTGCCTGGAACTGCAGGTAAGGCTGGGCTGGGGATTGGAGCCTTCCTCATTGCCCCCTTCCCCACTCCCTGGCTCACCTACAGAGACGCCTTCCCCTCGACTGCAGCTCCCAGCACCAGACCCTGGGATGCTTTTGAGGGATCTCTGACTACAGAGCTCTCATGGTGAACTGGTGTCCACTAAGATCCTTTTGAGGATGTGTCCTGAGCACACACCTCCCCAGAGCAGCTTTCTGCAAGGTCACAGCCCGTGTGTCACAGAAATGAGGTTTATTGCCCAAGCCTGTGTGTGGTAGGGCCTGTGGGAGGGATCTCAGGAGGGAACACTCTGGGTTCTGACCCTCCTCCGTATTGAGAATCAAGGAGCGGCCCGTTAATTGTGGGGAAAAGCCAAACATGCGGTTCCTCAAGCCCTGGCCCGCCCAGGACAGGTTCTGTCCTGTCGTCTTACCCTGGCAGTTGCCATGATGGCCACGGAGCCTGGGCCCCTTACCACCTCTGTGCCCCTGTGCCCCACTCTGACGCTCATTCACCTGTCAGCTCACCAGCCACATCCTCTCTCTCCTGGATGGTCCTGGCTCGAGGGGTGCTGGGCTTGGGGCTTGACGCGGGCCTGACACCCCCCTGGTCATCCCACAGATCAGCATCGTGGAGCTGGAGAAGAGCTGTCTCTTATACACATCTGGTGGGCAGGCAGGTGAGGGGGGCGGGATCCCAGCCCAGACAGCTGATATCCAGGTGGACTGTTTCCCTTCCTGTGCTTCTGACTCTGAAAGTCTCCCTCACAGGAGGCCTGGAGCCTGGGGGCGGTCAGAGGGCAGCTCCTGGGACTGCCTGGGGTTCAGTGGTTGAGACTTCGCCCTCCAGTGCAGGGGCCACCGTTTTGATCCCTGAGCAGGGAACTAAGATCTCGAATGCCTTGCGGCCAAAAAACCAAAAACATAAAACAAAAGGAATATTGTAACAAGTTCAGTAAAATCTTTAAAAATGGTCCGCATCAAAGAAAACGAGGGGAAGTCTGCACGTGGCCCCGTGAGCGCCCACCTGGGCCGTGGTGTGTCCTCAGCTGGGAGTGAAGGCGCTGACCTACAACGACCTGATCCAAGCACAGAAGGAGATCTCGGCTCACAACCAGCAGTTGAGGGAACAGACGGAGCAGCTAGAGAAGGGCAACCGGGAGCTGAGGAGCCAGAGCCTGCGGCTGGTGAGCACCCGGGGCCGGGTGGGACCCCTCCTTGCCCCTGTCTACTGTCAGGATGCTCTAAGGGCATCTGGTGCATCTCAGACTTGGGCTCTGATCTTCACTGCCAGGGCATCCTCAGCCCTTCCCCCACCTACAGCCCAGGGACCCTGAGCCCACATCCCGCTGTGTGCTGGGCCTCGCCTGCTGGAAGTGCCCTGTCTCCTCTCCCAGATGTCCCTCACTTGCTCCTGCAGGGTGTCCTTCCCGGGGACCCATCTTCTCAGCCCTGCCTCCAGAAGCAGCTCTGCTCTGTGCTTTGAGGGTGCAGGCTTGGGGTTAGGCAGCAGACTCCTGCTCCTCCGTGCCCCAGCTGGGTACCCAGGGGCTCCTCCCCATCTCCCACTGCAGGCACCCCTGGGTAGGAGCCGTCCACCGGAGCCCCTCCCAACCCCCCCAAGCTGTGCATACTGGGTGGGGGCTGCCCGCCAGGACTCACAGCCCAACACCCTCCCCACAGCTCAAGGCACGGTGTGAGGAGCTGAAGCTGGACTGGTCCACGCTGTCCCTGGAGAATCTGCTGAAGGAGAAGCAGGCCCTGAAGAGCCAGATCTCAGAGAAGCAGAGGCACTGCCTGGAACTGCAGGTAAGGCTGGGCTGGGGATTGGAGCCTTCCTCATTGCCCCCTTCCCCACTCCCTGGCTCACCTACAGAGACGCCTTCCCCTCGACTGCAGCTCCCAGCACCAGACCCTGGGATGCTTTTGAGGGATCTCTGACTACAGAGCTCTCATGGTGAACTGGTGTCCACTAAGATCCTTTTGAGGATGTGTCCTGAGCACACACCTCCCCAGAGCAGCTTTCTGCAAGGTCACAGCCCGTGTGTCACAGAAATGAGGTTTATTGCCCAAGCCTGTGTGTGGTAGGGCCTGTGGGAGGGATCTCAGGAGGGAACACTCTGGGTTCTGACCCTCCTCCGTATTGAGAATCAAGGAGCGGCCCGTTAATTGTGGGGAAAAGCCAAACATGCGGTTCCTCAAGCCCTGGCCCGCCCAGGACAGGTTCTGTCCTGTCGTCTTACCCTGGCAGTTGCCATGATGGCCACGGAGCCTGGGCCCCTTACCACCTCTGTGCCCCTGTGCCCCACTCTGACGCTCATTCACCTGTCAGCTCACCAGCCACATCCTCTCTCTCCTGGATGGTCCTGGCTCGAGGGGTGCTGGGCTTGGGGCTTGACGCGGGCCTGACACCCCCCTGGTCATCCCACAGATCAGCATCGTGGAGCTGGAGAAGAGCCAGCGGCAGCAGGAGTTGCTCCAGCTCAAGTCCTGCGTGCCGCCTGATGAGGCACTGGCCCTGCAGCTTCGTGGGAAGCCAGAGGCCGAGCCTGGCCGGCTGCACTTGGAGCTGGACTGTGCCCGCTTCTCCCTGCCGCCCTTCAGCAGCTTGAGCCCCGAGCTCTCCATGAATGGCCACGCGGCCGGCTATGAGCTCTGCAGCGCATTGGGTCGGCCCTCGCCCAAGCAGAACACCCCCCAGTACCTGACCTCTCCGCTAGACCAGGAGGTCGTGCCCTGCACCCCTAGCCACAGCGGCCGGCCACGGCTGGAGAAGCTGTCCGGCCTGGCCTTGCCTGACTACACCAGGCTATCCCCTGCCAAGCTGGTGCTGCGGCGCCACCTGAGCCAGGACCACGCGGCCAGCGGCAAGGCAGCTGCCAGTGAGCTGCACCCACGGTGAGTGCAGGCCAGTGTCACTGCACTGTGCAGGCCCCGTGGGTCTTCTGATCTGGGGATCGTCAGTTTGGAAGAGAATGGGGGGTTTGCTAGGCCAGGGCTGTCAGCTCTGAACACAAAGCTGCAGCCGTGGGGGCACTCCCCAGAGTGACCGAGGACATGTCTTGTTTCTAGAGCCGAGCATGCCAAGGAGAACGGGCTCCCTTACCAGAGCCCTGGCATCACCAACGGCATCAAGCTGAGCCCACAAGACCCCCGACCTTCATCCCCCACGGCTTTACAGATGGGCGAGAAGGGCCCCGAGAAGGTGAGGCTGCTCTCCGAGAGCATCTGTGGCGCTGGGTGGGGAGGGTGGTCTCAAAGGAGGTCCTGCAGGAGGGGGCAGCATGGCCACCCGAATGCACCCTTGCCTTCAGGTGAGGCTGGGAGAGAGCTCAGTCCCTGGGGATGGGAGGAGAGGGTGGTTGAGCAGCAGGGTGGGCCGATCGTGGGTGGAGGCTGCTGACCGGCGGGTCTGGCCAATTGGGAGAACGGGTTGGGGTGGGGGCTGGTTGGAATCCCCGGTATCCCCGGGGCAGTGCCCGAGGCCACTGTCCTGGTCGGCAGGGTGTGAAGGAGCGTGCCTACGCCAGCAGTGGGGAGGCCATCACCAGCCTGCCCGTCAGCATCCCACTGAGCACCGTGCAGCCCAGCAAGCTGCCCGTCAGCATCCCCCTGGCCAGCGTGGTGCTGCCCAGCCGCGCCGAGAAGGCGGTGAGTGCGGCCCTTGGCTCAAGCCTGCTGCCCCAGGCCTCGTGTGCACGCACAGGCAGAGCCGCGGGCCTGTCCTTTCTCCTCGAGGGCCAGTCACTTTCTGTTCAGTTGCTCGCAGTTATATCTCCAGCATGCCGCAATACCTGAGAAAAAGAGAGCACCGATTCCCAGTAAGGTTTTCAACTTTAATCTTAGATCTGAGTGTGCATGGTGACTGTGAGTGGAGAGAGAGTAGATTTCCAGTTCTGTAGAAGCTGCCCTTGTCCTAGTCCACACTTGGGTTCTCTCTCACACACATGCCCTTCAGAATGACAGTTTGTGTAGAGCGGGTTGGGCTTTGTGTTTATGGAGGTGTCATTCACACAGAACTCATCCATCTAAGATGTTCAGTGCAGGGGTCTTTGGTGTGTTCACCAGTCTTGCAGCCAGCTCTACTTCTAGAACATTCTGTGCCCCAAGAGGAGGCCCATCCCCATCAGCATCACCCCTGTACCCCCCACTCTCTATCTGTGGTTCAGCCTGTTCTGGATGTTTCCCATCAGTGGAATCACACACTGTGTGTCCTGTGTCTGCCTCTCACTGAGCTTCGTGTCCTGAGGGTCCATCCATATAGTAGCGAGTGTCAGGGCTTCTCTCCTCTTTGTGGCTGAGGGATGGTCCAGTGTATGGAGGGACATGTGTGTATCCTCTGTGGATGGTCATTTGGGTTGTATACACTTTGGGGCTCTTGTAAATCACACTGCTGTGGACATGTGTGAATAGGAATCGTGTGGACAGTTGTTTCTATCTGGCTTCACCTAGGAGTGGAGTTGCCAGGTCAGGTCATGACACCGCCCCACTGCTGTCCCAGGCGTTTAGACCTGAGCTCAGACATCTGCACCTCACCTTGTGAGAGCCTTCTGGTAGCTGACTGCTAGGCTCACCTGCATGGCCGTCGCCCTTCTGGGCTCGCTGCCTCAGGCCCTGGGGACGTCCTTGGATGTGTGCCCGGCTTGGCTGACAGTGTGTGCCTTCTTTCTGCAGAGAAGCACACCCAGCCCTGGGCCACCGGCCCGAGAGTCCTCGTCCACGCTGGAGAAGCAGGTGGCTGCTAACACCCATGGTGCCGGGGGCAACACTGCTGGGAGCAAGAGCCTTGCCCTGGCTCCCACAGGTGAGGGTTCCCAGAGGCCAGGCCCGGCCCCTCCAGCCACGGGGTCTGAGCTGCATCAGGGCCGCCCTCAGCTGCACACACCCTGGGGTCCCGCCCGGCTTGTGTCAGGCAGCCATGCTCGGCCTGGGCCCATGCCGGCCCTGTTGGCGGGGTCTGGTCCTCTGGGAGATCCAATGGGGCTTCTGTGTGGGGCCAACTGTGCACTTGAGTGCCTGCCCTCTAGACGGGTCCTGTCACTGCTGTGAAGCAGGCGGCTCCAGCACTCGTCTCGACGCCACTGCTCTCGTATGGGGAGGGCATCTCTGCTGGCGGTGCCCAAGGTCCACTCAGCATGTTCATGGGCTCCAGGCCCCCGACTGTAATAGGCCCAGAAGTGGGGAGGAGGGCACAGTGAAGGCCTGGGGGTGCCAAGCATGAAGAGAGCTGAGCCATCACCTCATGTCCTCCACAGGCTTTGCATACAGCGGCTCGGTGGCCATTAGTGGGGCCCTGGCAGGCAGCCCGGCACCCCTTGGCCCTGGAGCTGAGCCCCCGGCCCTGGACGAGTCCTCCAGCTCTGGAAGCCTCTTTGCCACTGTGGGGTCCCGCAGCTCCACCCCACAGCACCCACCCCTGCTGACGCAGCCACGCACCTGCGGCTCAGCCTCGCCGGCCCCTCAGCTCTGCGCCAGCCCCCGGCTAGGCGCCCTGGGCCCACTCCCTGACTCTGGCAAAGGGGACCTGCCCTGCGATGCTAGCTTCTCAGATCCTGAGAGTGAAGCCAAAAGGAGGATCGTCTTCACCATCTCAGCGGGTGCCAGCAGCGCCAAGCAGTCACCTTCCAGCAAACACAGCCCTCTGCCCTCGGGTGTCCGCGGGGACGGTGGCCAGGGCCATGGGCCAGACAGCCGCAAGCGGGGCCGGAGGAAGCGGGCATCGGCGGGGACCCCCAGCCTGAGTTCGAGTGTGTCCCCCAAGCGCCGGGCCTTGCCATCTGTCGCTGGGCTTTTCACGCAGTCTTCAGGGTCCCCCCTGAATCTCAACTCCATGGTGAGGCGGGAGCAGTGTGCTGGGGCTGGGTGGCTGATGAGGGTGCGTGCCAGGCCTGCTGGTGCTCATGCGTGTGCCTGGCCCTCAGGTCAGCAACATCAACCAGCCCCTGGAGATCACGGCCATCTCGTCCCCTGAGAGCTCCCTGAAGAGCTCACCTGTCCCCTACCAGGACAATGACCAACCACCTGTGCTCAAGAAGGAGAAGCCCCTGAGCCAAACCAATGGCGCCCACTACTCCCCACTGACCTCGGACGAGGAGCCAGGCTCTGAGGATGAGCCCGGCAGTGCCAGGCGAGTGGGCTGCGATCAGGGGGTTGGGGGGTGGTCCTGACTGCAGGGCGCATCTGGGATTGTTTAACTGTGTGAGAAACAGCCCGCGAGGGCCCCAGGCTTCTGAGAGCACCTCGCTGCCTGTGTGCGGGGCGAAGCCGAGCCTGAGCCTGCAGCCCACCTGCAGGTGTCACATGTCAGCGGAGAGGAGGGAGGGCAGCAGGTGGGAGAGCCGGAGGCAGGTGCACAGGCTCCGGTCCACTCCTGTGATGGGGAACAGGGCTTGATTTCCTTTATTTTTTCTTTGACAGCAGCTATTTTTTCTTTGACAGTGTTAGGTATAATTCACAAACCATCTGCTTAAAATGTGTGATCCAGGGCTTTCTGATGTATTTATGGGGTTGTGCAGATATCACCACTCTCAATTTTAGGGTAATTTCATCACCTCAGAAAGACTCCCTATCGCCTCCCCCAGTCCCTATCCTCATCATCTACTTCCTGTCTCTGTGGTTCTGATTGCTGTAGGACCTCCTGTGAGTAGAATCGGATAGAGTGTGTCTTCCTGTGTCTGGCTTCTCTTACTGAGCATCATGTCCTTAAGACTTATCCAGGTTGTAGCAGGTGTGGGAACCTCCTTTTTAAAAGGTGCATCATGTTCCACTGTGTGGATGGACCACGTTGTGTTCACCCATCATGGATGCTTGGGTTGCTTTGTTTTTAGCTACTGTAAATCATGCTGGTCTGGATATTCGTATGTATGTTTTTATTTGAAAGCGTGTTTATGGTTAGTGGTGCTAGTGGTAAAGAACCTGTCTCCCAGTGCAGGACACATAAGAGATGTGGGTTCAGTCCCTGGACTGGGAAGATCCCCTGGAGAAGGGCATAGCAACCCACCCCAGTATTCTTGCCTGGAGAATCCCATGGACAGAGGAGCTTGGCGGGCTAGTCCATGGGGTCACAAAGAGTTAGACACAACAGTGATTAGCACACATAGGCCTTAGGTGTGGAATTTGCTAGATCACGTGGTGAGTCTGCTTAATTTTGAGGATCCTTCCGACATCCCACAGCAGCTGCCCCATCTCACTCCTGCCAGCCATGCACGGGGCACCAGTTTCTTCACGTCCTCGCCCTCATGTGTTATCTTCTGGGTCTGTGTTCTATGCAGCAATGCTGTCTCTATGGGTGTGGTGGTGTCCTCCTGGTTCCGACCTCTTCTCCTCAGGGGCCAGCGGCACTCCACATTGCCTCTTCCTTGGAGAGATGTCTGTTCACATCCCGGCCCATGTGTGATTCGGGTTGTGCTTCTAAGTCATGAGAGCTCTTTGTTTGTTCTCTTGTGCGCCCCCTTGCCAGGTAGGGGCCTGCAGCTGTGTCCTCCGATCCTCGGTGTGTGGTTTCTGTGCTGCTGGTGTCCATTGAGGCACAGGAGTGTTGTGTTCTGAACAGGCCCTGTATACTGTATTTGTGGTATTTCTTTAGTTGGCTGTTTCCAGTGTTGTCTGAGTTCATTCTTCCACATACAAACATCACGTTGTGAAAATTCTGGATTATTCTGGGAGTTGTGTCTCTGGAGTTCATGGTCCTTTGGGACGGCCCCTAAGAATCCTGACATGTGAAGCCACACCGTTGTGTCACTGGGTGCAACCTGCTGGGGGGTCATTACGTGCTCAGCACCATGTCATCCCCCTCTGTGGACGACACAGTCTTGTGGCTCAAGAGCCCGTTCCACTCAGGGCCAGTCCTGCCTGGGGCTCTTGCATGTGTCTGTGTGTTGGAAAGCGGCATTCCTCCTCCGCTGCCGCGGCCCACCCACAGCCATGTCCCCTTGCCACAGCCGCTACTGGGGGCCCTGACGGCAGGTCGGACATCCCTGGCTCACGGCTCGCCTGGGCAATTCAGTGTACACACACAGTGTGCACGTGGATGGCAAACACTCATCCTCTTTTTCTTTTTCTGATAGAATTGAGAGAAAAATTGCAACAATCTCCTTAGAAAGCAAGTCTCCACCAAAAACCTTGGAAAATGGTGAGTTCATTCTGCACAACGTTTGAGTCCTTGGCACCCATGTAGGCTTGCTGCCTAGCCCCTGAGGACCCCACGGGGCTTCCAGGATTGTCCTGGGCTGTGCTGAGTACATACCTCCCCTGCCCCTTTCCCTGTGATGCGCTGGATGCCCTTGGTGCCGCCTGGTTCACTCAGGTGCAAGTAGTCCTCCCTGTCACTCCTCTCGCTGAGCAGCCCACTGCCCTCAGCTTCTCTGGCAGCCTCACCCTTGCCAGGCCACTCTTCCTCTCCAGAGGGCCTTCTCTGTGTGGAGGCACTCTGAGCAGGTGGTGGTCTGGGGTCTGCAGCGTCTTCCCCAGCCGCACCGGTGGCCCAGGCCTCAGCCACTGCCTCTCCCAGCAGGTGGCAGCCTAGCAGGAAGGAAGGCACCGCTGGCCAGCGAGCCGGTCAACAGCAGCAAGTGGAAGTCCACCTTCTCACCCATCTCCGACCTGGGCCTTGCCAAGGCAGCCGACAGCCCGCTGCAGGCTGCCTCCGCTCTGAGCCACAACTCCCTGTTCGCTTTCCGGCCCGGCCTGGAGGAGCCCAGCGCGGCCGATGCCAAGCTGGCCACCCACTCCAGGAAGAGCTTCCCAGGCACCCTGCCGGGGGCGGGCGGGCTGAGCCCCAATAGCCTTCCTGCCAGCGGCTTCGCCCTGGGCGGGGGCCTAGCAGCTGACCTCAGTTTACACAGCTTCAGTGATGGTGCTTCTCTCTCCCACAAGGCCCCCGAGGCAGCTGGCCTGGGTGCCCCCCTGAACTTCCCCGGCCCACGGGGCAAGGAGGGTAGCGCTGCAGAGTCTGGCCCCTTTGTGAACAAGCGGCAGCTGGACGGACTGGGCCCAAAAGGCGAGGGGGGCCTTCCCACATGCGGACCCTCGGACAAGGCCTCCACAGCGCATAGCAAGGCGGGCAAGGGCCGCGAGCGCGAGCCCGACGTCAAGAATGGCCACAACCTGTTCATGGCCGCCGCCGCCGCGCCCCCTGCAGGCCTCCTCAGCAGCCCAGGTCTTGCCCCAGCGGCATCCTCGGCAGGTGGCACAGCGCCATCCGTGCAGACCCACCGCCCCTTCCTGGGCACCTTCGCCCCCGGGCCACAGTTCGCGCTGGGCCCCATGTCGCTACAGGCCAACCTGGGCCCGTCTGTGCTGCAGTCCCTGTTCAGTTCCGTGCCCGCCGCCGGCCTGGTCCACGTCTCGACCGCCGCCACCAGATTGACCAACTCGCACGCCATGGGCAGCTTCTCCTCCGGGGTGGCCGGCGGCGCAGTTGGAGGTAGGCAGGGCCCTCCCGGCCACTCCGTCCCACAGGACCCGCTGGGGGACGAGCTGCGGGCCACACGTTGTCTCCGCTGCCCACCCGGACTGTTGGGTTTAACCGCCGCTGTTTGCAGGTTCCCTTCCAGGGCCCCCTGAGGGGGGAGAGGCTGTGCCCGCGTGTCCCTTTGGGTCCACTTTGCGCCCGCCACCTCGTTCCTTTTCACGAAACGCAGCCGTGACGGTCGTGTGGCCAGAGCACTCGGGCGTGAGTCGGCTGTGCCGGGCTCTCTGGTCTGACCGTGCCCTCTGCTTCTTAGAGGGATCGGCGCCATGCCCGGGCTCTCCTTCCTCCCGCGAGCTCACCCGGAAGGTCCGATGCGGCCGGCACTGGGCAGAGCGAGGGGCTGTGGTGCCCACGGCCCGCGTGCATGCAGGGTGGAGCAGAGTGCGGGGAGCCAGAGGCTCCCGGCTCGCGTGGCACCGAGGTGGGGTGGGGTGGGTCCAGGCCGGCGGTGGGCCCGCCTGCGCTCCTGCTGCCTGCGCTTCGCTGCATCTGTGCCCACACGCGGAGCTGCAGCTGCCGTCGCTTCCTCCTCCGCGTGCTGCTCTTGGCTCGGCTGGAGGTGCCCGTCTGTTGAAGCTGAGTTTTTCTCTCCTGTTTGCAGGTGTCTTTAACCACGCGGTGCCTCCCGCCTCCGCCCATCCGTTTGGAGCCAGTTTCGGCAGTGGGGCTGCATGTCGCAGCACCACGCTGAGCTTAACCCCGCTGCAGGCGGTGGCCAGCACCCCGGCCTCTTCCTTTCAGGCCCCGTCCTCTGCGGAGCCGAGGCCACCCCCACCCCCTCCGCACCTGGGCCGGCCCCCTCCGGGGCAGCCTGCCCTCCACGCACCCCCCCATCCTAACGCCACCTTGCCTCCTCCCCCTGTGCTGCTCCCAGCTAACTCTGAGCCCGTGCTTCTGCAGAACCTTGCATCCCTCCCTGCTAACCAAGCTTTCTTGCCCGCCGCCTCTGCCGCCTCTCTGCCGCCTGCTAACGCCTCTCTGTCCATCAAGCTCGCCTCCCTCCCGCACAAGGTGTCCCGGCCCGCCTTGACGGTGCACCACCAGCCCCTGCCTGGGTTGGCCCTGGCCCAGGCCGCGCCCGTGAACCCACAGGCCAGCTCCACGGGGCCGCCCGCCGTGTGGGTTTCCCTTGGCATGCCGCCTCCGTATGCCGCGCGCCTTGCGGGGGTTAAGCCGCGATAAAGACCTTGCTTAGCTAGCAGTTCGTATTCTGTAAGGTAAGGCTAGAGCCCGACTAGGTGGCCGTGCTTCCCTTTGCAGAGAACAGGTGGGCCGGCGGGGCTCCTGGAAGGTCATGGGGCCAAGGCTGTGCTCCCAGGCCAGGAGGCTAGAAGGCAGAGAGCCAGGGCGGCAAGGGAACCAGGGCGTGGCTGGTCCCACTGCCTGCGGACCCGCACCCTAGGTCTCCCAGGGAGGGCACCAGGAGAAGCAGGACCGAGCTGGTGTCTTCCCTGTTGAGCCCAGCTTGAGCTTGCTGCCATTCTGGGCTTGTGTGTGCGGCCGCCAGGGACTTGGGCAGCTCCCATGTGGGTTTGTGGGGGCCATGGAGAAGCCCAGCAGTGCCTTTTGTGTGCTCTTGGGCCTGTCGCCTGGTGCTTGAATGTGCCTCATAGGGTTTTAGGAAAACTCAATGCATTTAAGGCCCCTGGTGCACTACAGGCCTTCAGACCGTGGTCATCTGGTGGGCTCCTTAGCTGAAGGGTCTGCCATGGGGGCCTAGGGGCAGCAGGGTGAATGTGGCACCAGCCACAGGAAGGCAGGCCTGGTGGGTGGGCAGTGTTCTGTCATATGACTGAGGCCCAGCCACTCCCAGTGCCACACCCACATCCCCGGGGTGAGGTCTGGAGCAGAAACGGGGCATCAGGGCTGGGCTCAGGATCTGCCTGTGTCTTCAGTTGCGTGTCGTGTGTTTAAGTGGAAAAGAATGGGCAGCCGTGGGAGTCCGACGGCCTCCTAGTCAGGGTCCGCAGACAGCCTTACTTGAGGCCTGGGGCTGGGGCTGTGCCTTGGTGGTTGGAAAAACCCAGGTGGGGCTGCTCAGCGTGCAGCAGCTGCCAGCCATCAGGAGCTAGAGAGGGCAGCTGAGCACACGGAGGCTGGGTCAGGCCCATGGTGGACACTGCCTCCCCTGCTGCCTGAGCCAGTCTCTCCCAGGAGCGTGTAGGCTTATCGCCAGGCTGCTCACAGGCCTCTGGGAGCGCTGCCTGACAGGGGACCTGGGGACGGGCCTAGGGTGTGGCTCGGGGTCCCACGGCCACCGTGTGCGTCGTCTGTCGGTCCGTCTGTCCGTCGGTGGCTCTGGCTCCCGACCTGGGGCAGCGCCGGGCCATGTGGGTGAGGGGCTAATGCTGTGCTGCCTTTCTTCCCACGCGTGTCCGCAGGTAACTAGGATTTCTACCTCAACCGCGAGACTATGCAAGGGTGGGCTGGGCCAGCGGCGCGGGGCCCCCCATGGGACGGCGAGGACGGACGGAGGCCGGAGAACAGGCTCTACTGTGAATCAGCACCGCGCAGACCTGCGGAGACGGCTCGCTGGGGCCCAGCTCCAGCCTGTACTGTCCATAGTTTTAGATAAAGTATTTATCGTTTTTTAAAAAGTATAAACAACTTTGACTTATTTTATTCCACCGAAGCCGTAAAGGCAACCTATTGAGAGATGTAGATACTATATGTGAAAGGATCTATGTAAAAGACGTCCATCCGCCCGAGGACTGGCCGCCGCGGGGACCGCCAGCTGCCCGGTGCTATCTCGTCGCAGGCCGGCCTCCACGCTCTTGGTGCTGACTCTCGGGGTTGACCAACGCCGATGCCAGGCCCCGTGCCTGCCCTGTTTATCTAACGCTCTTCCTATACCAAAGGCCCCAGCTCTGAGTGGAGGCCCGCCCCGCCTCGCACTGTGAACGGCCTCACTCGGCCCCTGGGTCCACATCACGCCTTTGGCATAGGAATGGTGGCCGCACGGCCAGGCTGCAGCAGGGTGCCTCGAGGAGGAGGGGACCCGTTTGAGTGGTGCTCGCGAGGAGGGTCTGGAACCCGCCGTGTGACAAGTGCATTTACTTTTGTACGTCTCTGCTCGTCTGGGCCCGCGCCACAGCTGCCCAGGGAGGGTCAGCGCCAGTGGTGGCTGGGGACGCGGGTGGTTAGTCGTGGGTGCCTGGTGTGTCTACAGGGGAGTCACGCTGACGGGTGACAGTATTTTATAGAGATGTGATGAAAATTTATAAATTTCATAGACTTGACTTCATTTATTTTTAGACTGTATGATGAATACACAGTAAACTAAAGAGAAAAAGGAAGAAAGAAAAGTGAGGGGAAACCTTGCTGTTTATTCAAGTGCACAGAGGTGCTGGCCCAGGGCCCACCCACCCACCATCCCATAGCTGGAGTGACCCTCTCCCCCTGCCCCCCGCAGCCACATCCCTCCATGTGGGAGGGATGTGGTGGGGTGGCAGGGCAGGAGGGCTGGTCCCTGAGGCTCCGAGGTGGTGGGTGGGGCTCTCCGTCCACCACACAGTATCTGTGACTATGCTGGGTCCTTGGTGCAGTGGTGTTGTCTGTGTGCCTCCCTGGAAGGGCCAACGTTGGCCAAAGGTGCTGGCAGGGGGCCCAGACCCCAAGGTGGACGCCCAGCCAAAGGCTGGGCGTGGGCAGTCAGAGCCCTGTCCTCAGGTGCTCACCACCCGCCACCAGGTGGCACCCACCAAGGAGCACAGGAGGTGGGCCTCCATGTAGGGATCTAACCTGAGCCTTCCCCAGCCTGGCCACCACCACCCACCCCTGCGGAGTGGGGCCCTCGGCTGCCCTAAGGATCAGTATGGTAGCCGAGCCCCAGCCCGCCTCCTCATTCCTGGGGTAGGTCTGGAGCCAGCCTTTCTGGCAGGTGGAGGCCCCGCGAGATACAGGCCACAGGGTGAGAGCAGGACAGTGTCCCACCTCTGGCCACCTCTCCACTGCTCAGAGCAGCAGTTGAAGCTGGAGATGGAGCCCTCCTCCTGTGACCACCGGCCCTGCCCCGCCCCCTCCACCCCAGGTCGGTGCTCCTGGTGGGTGTGTGATGGTGCTTTCCTGCCTCCTGTCCCCACCCCTCTTCAAGAGGCTCCCCACCCCCAACAGAAAGCTGCGGGGCTGCCTGAGGAGCCCCATCTGAACAAATGACACTGTACACAAACACTGCATGGCTTGTGGGCCACCGTGCCTTGTCTGCCCTCCAAGCTACAGGGACAGACACACGTGCACAGGGCCTGCCCCACAGTGGGGCCAGCTTGGCCTCTCCACACCCACCATCCGGCCCCAGCCCCTTGCCTTGGCCTGGGTGCCGCTGCCACAGGAAGGAGGGGGCACCAGGGTATTGGGCGTGGGGAGGAGCCCCACTGCTGCTGTTAACCCCGGGTGCTCCACTCCACTCCAGGAAGTCTGATGGCTACGGTCGCTTTGCTCAGGAAACCCTAACAATGAAGACACCCTCTGGTCAGGGGACACAGCCCTCCATTTAGCTACAAGTCAAATCGTGACCTATTTAAGATTCCCCCATTATTTATCCCGCCCGTCCACCGTAGGACTGTTTGTTCTCACTCACACATCCATCCACGCTCGCTCTGTCGCACCTTGGTTTGTAATGCAGACGGGCTTTGCTTTGTCATTTCGGTAGCCTGTGTTTCAGTTGGGGTGCTAACTCCCTTCCCTTCCCAAGGGAACCCCACTGCACTGCATATCCATCTCTAGACGCTGTAATAAAATACCTGTTTTCACTTGAACCTAGTCTGGCAGCAGTGTTTCTTCCTGGTGATGACACGGCAAGGTCCTGGAATGCATAGGGCCCAGGGCAGTGCTTACCGTCCCCAAGCAGGGAGGACTGTCGCTCCCAGTAGAGGCCCCACCTGCTCCTGAAGACAGGCACCGTGGCCACGACAGACAAGTTACAATGACTTCCCCAACCCCGGTCTCAAGAGGCCCAGCCCTTGCTCAAGGGCTGACAACTATGACCAGGTCAGGATCACCCAGGGGAGCCTCCTTTTAGCCTTCCTAAACCGACTACTTAGCGACCTTAACGCCACCAACAAACCCTTCCTGAGGTCCTGCTGGCACTCAGACTGGGGTCTGTGAGTGCCAGAAGCCCTGTAGGCTGGGTCCCAGCCCCCCTTGCCCTTCCTGGCTCTGGGTTCCAGGCCTCCCCACTCTTGCTCCCAGGCACTTCAACCTTGAACCTGGGAAGGGCCTCGCTTCCCTTAGGAATGGCTGTGCAGATGCAGAACAGGCGTATGGCAGACGACACATGTCCCTCTCTGCAGTCACAGCACCACTGGCCCGTATGGAAAAGAGGTACCTTTATTTGAACAGAATATACTGGCCACCCCAAAGGCAAGCCTTCCAGCTCTGCCCAGAGGCGTCCGGCCAGGGCCTGCCCCTTCAGCAGGAGAATTCACAGCGGCCCCAGCACAGCCCCACACCCTTCACAGCTTCACCTAACTTTATACAATCAGCCTGCTCAGTGCAGGAGAATTGCACCTGCCAGGCCCTGAGTCAACACACTCAAAGGGCAGGGCACAGCTCATGGGAGGGGGCACTGGTCCCCTGGCAGCAGCAGGTGGCACCGACGTACCAAACCAGTCCAGTGGTTCCCAGTGTGTCTAGAGGACACTTGCTGGGTGGTTTCTCGCAACAAGGGAGCCCCTGCCCACCCTGGGGCGTTTGAAGTCTTTAAACCAAGACACTTCCCACAGCAAATCCAGGGTTGGTCAGGAAACCTGGGGCTGGGAGAGCAGGGAGGCCTTGTCCAGCAACAGGACCCAGCCTCATGCCTTCAGGCCGCTCAGCTGGAACCTGGCCTCCTCTGATATGCCAAACTGTTCCAGGGGGTCCTGCGTGGGTGGACGACAAGGGTAGTGGGCGTAAGCATGAGCCCAGGAGGCCCCCATCCCCTGCCCTCTGCCCCCACCCCCATGCACACCTTGCCAGTCATCTTCTGGATCTCATTCCTGTAGAAAATGAGGCTCCTCCGCATGAACTCATAACTGGAGAGGAAAGCTGAGTGAGCCCCCAGGGCCCCGCACTGCCCTAGGCTCCGCCTGGCCCTAGGTTCTGTCAGCACCCCACCTGGCTCGACGCAGCGCAGCCATCCACTCCTGACACTGCTCCTCACTGCAGCACTCGAAGTGGTACTTCCTCTCTGGGTCCTCCAGGAAGCCTGGGAAGGGAGCAGCCCCCCATATGTCCCCACTCCCTCCCACCTCCTCCCCCTCCCCACCCCAGGCCTCAACTTCCTTTTACAGCCCCAGCCTGACCCCACTGCTTCCCAACAGCTGGCTGTGGGTTGAATCATGTCCCCCCAAAAACATACATTCACGTCTTAAAACGTGTATCTCCCAGGACAGGGACTCTATCTGGACATAGAGTCACTACAGGCATAGGTAGTTAAGTGGTTAAGCTGAGCTCACACAGCAGGAGGGTGAAACTCTAATCCAATAGAACTGTTAAGAAAAGCCGAACCTAGACCCAACCACACAAGAGAGAAGATCCCAGAAAATGAAGGCAAAGATGGGGAGATGTTTCTACAAGACAAGCTCTGCCAACGACCCCTCCAGAAGCTGGGCAGATTCTCCTTCAGAAGGAAGCAGCCACGCTGACACTCTGATGTCAGACTTCTCGTCCCCCAGAACGAGGAGGAATACATTTTTCCTATTTAAGCCTCCCAGTCTGTGGCACTTTCTTGCGGCCTCCAGCGGAAACTAGTAGAAGCTCTATCCTTCCCCCTGCAGACCCCACCGTCTCAAAAGCACCGAGAAGAAAACCCTCCCGGTTCCCCAGCACAAGCCCTCCTCACAGGAGAAATGGAACAGTTGCAGCGAGGCACGCCGGGAGAGAAATGCTCCCCAACAAGACCACGGCGGCCGTTCGGATCGCTTCCGTCTAGGTTACTGGGCCCCACGGGAGGAGCCAGCGCTTGAGGCTGCCCGGACACTGCACTCAGCCTCTAGGGACTTAGGTGGGGCAGCGCCGGGGCGGGGACAAGCAGCCTCTTCCCAGGCCGCACTCACTGATGGAGAAGCTGCTGGGCTCTTCGTGGATGACTCTGCAGTGCTCCAGCAGCAGGGCTCCAATTGGCTGCGGGCAAATAGGCGCATGGGGGGGACCCCGGGAACCCGCCCGCCCCTTGCCCCGCCCCCAATTCCCGAGCCCGCCCCGCTCCGACACCAGACCTCGACCCCGCCCCGTCCCCGACTCCGAACTCCGAACCTAACCCCCACTCCGATCCTCCCTACCACCCTACCTCCGCCTCGTCCGTCCGGAAGTAGAAAAGGAAGTTGACCACCAGCTTCACCAGCCGTCGCTTCACCACTGCGGGCACAGGCGGGATCGCGCGCGTTCAGCACCTGCCCACTCCCGCCCCCTCAGCCGCCCGCCCGTCCGCTCCAGCGTCCCGGACCGCTCACCGCTGCCTTTCTTGGGTCCCCGCATGCCCAACTCGGCTGCCATCTCGGCAGGCTGCCGGGACAACGCCTGCAGCTCCTTGTCGTTATAGCGCATGGCGCCGCCGGTACCCAGAACGCGGAACGCCGGCCGCGCCCTCCCGGCCGCCGTCCCAACGCTCGCCGATGCCGGCGCCAAGAGTCCCACGGCGCCGTCCCGGAAGCGCAGCCGGAGCTACTACGCCTGCGCGCTCCCAGGCCGCTCAGTCTGTCAATCACCGGCGTGTGGCGGAAGTGTCTCGGAGGCCGTCAAGACGGAGCGGGAACTTCCTGGGGCGAACGGGACTATAGGCAAAACGGACGGTGTCATATATGACCATGTAATAACGTGAACCCGGGATGGGAACAATAAAGCATCCTCACGACCGGTGGCGCCCCTTACTCAAACGAACAGGCGCCAGGGGTGGGAGGCGAGTCGCAACTACCCTCCCCGCGAAAACTGGCCCTGCGCGAGCGGTACTGGCCGAAAAAACGAAATAATCCAGCGTGCACGCGCACTTCGACTTCCGGTTTGCACTCCGCTTCCCTCTTTCCTTCAGCCTATCAGCGTCTCGCCCGCGCCATTGGGCGGGCCGGGCATGCGCACGCAGGAGGCCCCGCCCGTCATGTCCCCGGAAATGCTTTCTCAGCTCTCGGCGCGCGTGCGCACGACGAGGTCGTCGCGGTAGCTGTGGCGCCTGAATAGACGAAGGCAGTGTGTGAGGAGCCCGTGGATTTGACGAAATCGTGGGTGAGGATTAGTAGTAGTGCGAGACTAGGGCGGCGGCCCCGGGGGACTCCTTGGAGGGGAGTGGCTGAAGTGCTGGGTTGAGGGCGGCATCGGCTCTCTACACGCCGGGCGCTGGGCCGGCCCAGCACCCCCGCCCTCCCGCAGGGAGCTCCGGCTGCAAAGGCCCGTTGGATCGGGTCGGGTCGCAACGGACCCGGGGCACCTTTCCTGAGTCCTTTGGTTTGCTGGCTTTGTGGTCCGGGGCTTACCTGGTTCCTGTAATAGGTGGAGGTGACGGCGCTCCTGGTTCCAGGCCCGCCGAGGAGTGAGGAAGGTCCAGAAGGGGAGCTCTTGGCGCGAGGCCCAAGACCCGTTAGCTAGGCCCGTTTAGCGAGCGAAGCCCAGAGTTTAAATGACTTCTCTCCTTGTCACTCTGGGAGCCCGGCCCCTTCTCCCTTCTGCCCTTTGGCAGCTGAGTACGACCGACCTGAGCTTGTAAATAGCCTGAGTCGGGTGTAGAAGTGGTCTCTCAGCTTCCTACCGTGACTGTTGAGGTCTTATTTCTGCCTCCCCTTCACCCGCTGCATCCTCATCCTTCATACCATGGATGTGGTTATCCTGAGCTTTAGTCAGATCGTCAATCTTATTTGCTAGGGCTGAAAATAGCGTTCGCTGCTCAGGCGGGTACTGTATTGAGCCGTGCTGCTTTTTGGGGGTACTGTTCTCCTCTTAACCCTCCCCCCAGAGCGCTTTCATTTCTTCATTTGTCTGATTTTGCTGGTTATTAATTTTTTTCTCAAAGCATCATCATTTCACACGCCTTGTTTTTCAGTCGCGTCTGACTGACCCCATGGGCTGCAGCACGTCAGGCTTCTCTGTCCTTCACCATCTCCCAGAGTTTGCTCAAGCTTAAGTCCATTGGGGCTTCCCTGGTGGCTCAGAGGGTAGAGCATCTGCCTGTGATACGGAAGACCCAGGTTTGATCCCTGGGTCGGGAAAGTCCCCTGGAGAAGGAAATGGCAACCCACTCCAGTATTCTTGCCTGGAGAATCCCATGGACAGAGGAGCCTGGTGGGCTACAGTCCATGAGGTCGCAAAGAGTCGGACACGACTGAGCGTCTTAACTTACGTCCATTGAGTCAGTGATGCCATCCAACCATCCCATCCTCTGCTGCCCCTTTCTTTCGCGGTCAGTCTTTCCAAGCATCAGGGGCTTTTCCGATGAGTCTGCTCTTTGCAAGCATATGGGTTGTAGCTTCCCGCGGGTTGAAACAATGGATGTCTTTTTTTCTTTTCCTGCCTGCAGACCTCCCTCTCAGCACTGGCATCCTCCTGTTCCACTGAGAACTGGAGCTCCACCCAGCAGCTGAGTAGCTATCTATCCTAGAACCTTCTGTCCAGGCTCCCATGGGCTGGTTTCTGTTTTCAGTCTCACTGTCTCCTCTTTTTTCCATCAGAGCTCTTCAGGTAGGTTTTGAAGAAGTCGACTCATTTGTTCAGTTTGAGCCCTCAGTTTGCTGAAAATGGCTTTATCCATCCTGACAGTCAGAAGTGTGGGTGTAAAATTCTAGATTGAAAGCCCCTGATGGGAATTGGGAAAGGCCTTGCCCTGCCTTATGTGTTCCTGCTGTTCTGAAGGCTCTCATCCTGGTTTCTGACCTCTTGTTGCTGAGTTTTTTTCCATCTACTAGAAAACTTCATGGTCTATTTATTGGAGAGTTTTTTATTTTTTTAGGTTGTATTTTTGATAATACTCTCCCAAGTTTTTTGTTTTTCTTTTCTAGTTTTTGTTTTGTATTTGGATTGTAATTGACTAACAGTGTTGTGCTTCAGGTGTACAGCGAAGTGAATCAGTTATACATATATACAGACCCATTGTTTTTCATTTTGTTTCCCTGTGTAGGTCGTTATAGAGCACTGAGCAGAGTTTTCTGTATTCTGTGTACAGTAGGTTCCTATAGGTTATATCTGTATTAAATATAGTAGTGTGGCCATGTTTTGTTCTCAGTCCAAAATTTCTAGGTTCTTGTTTTGCTTCCTGTTATCTTGTTATTTTGCTATTATTGTTTATTTTTTTGTTCTTCTTTATGATAGCTTTGACTCTTATCTTCAGGCGCTCACATTCAGTGTGTTGTTAGGCTCATCAAATGTTTGCTTAAAGGGTTTGTCTAGTGTTAATTGGCCATGCTAATCTGTGGCATCCTGTTCTAGTTTCGAGCTGTGGGAACATCACCCATCATCCAAGAGGATGTTAACATTTTCTCTTGAGCTTTTCACTGAGTTTCCTTTTTCCCCAGTACATGCATTTCTTCACTTCTCTTTAGACATCAGTTCTGCGTGGAGCTTCCCTGGTGGCTCAGATGGTATAGTGTCTACCTGCAATGCAGGAGACCCGGGTTCGATTCCTGGGTCGGGAAGATCCCCTGGAGAAGGAAATGGCAATCCACTCCAGCATTCTTGCCTGGAAAATCCCATGGACGGAGGAGCCTGATAAGCTACAGTCCATGGGGTCACAAAGAGACGGACATGACTGAGCGACTTCACTTTTCTGCGTGGAGGGCAGTGCTTCTGTGAGCTCAGTGGGCCTGGCAAAGTGCTGAGGTTTAGGGGATGCAGAGCCCCCAACTTTCAGTGTCTGAGAATACTGTCTCTGGTGCTCTCTCCCCAGAAAAACTCCTGATCTCCCCTGTCTCCTGGCTGGGGACTCTAGCCGGGTCTCCTGCCTGCTGGACACAGGCCAGGTTGCGGGGGGGCAGTCCAGCGTGGAGCCTGCTGCTTAATGGGCAGGCACCGATGGACCTGGCCTTACCCCAGCCTCTCTGAGACTCTTGACAGGTAGGCTGCTGAGTGATTAAGTATCTGTCTGCTTTTGGGTTTCCTGAATTGGTCAGATTCTCCTTGCGGGCTTTCACGACACCATGGCATGTTCTTCTGGCTGCTTACGAAGGAACTGGCTGTCCCCAAACTGACTGGAACTCTTGGCTATGTTAGTGTTTTGCCTTTACCAGTTGACGGCTCTGGGTGGCCTTGTGTGTAGTAAAAGAGTTAGGCCTGGTGATTCTGCAGCCAGCTAGGTCACCCTACTGGTCATCCGACGTGAGGTTTTCATAAATTCATCAAGTTGTAGGGCAAGTCAGTGGCACAGCTGGCTGGTGCAGGAAACCATCAGTTTCTTCCATGACATGAGTTTGCGCTGCATCTATGTGGTCAGAAACTCAGCACTAGTCTCACTGGGTTTTATTCCCTCTGGAGGCTTCAGGGGAGCACTAGCTCCTGATGAAAGACATGTGCTTTCCAGCTTCTAGAGGCACCGCATCCCTGGCTCACAGCCAGCAGAGCAGCATCTCCTGTGTCTGCCTCTGACCCTCCCCCTCCCTCTTTTAAGGACCCTATGATGACAGTGGGTCCCCCGGGGAATCCAGGGTCGTATCCATCTCAGGGACCTAACTCAATCCCACCTGCAAAGTCCCCTCTTCTGCATGAGGTGATGTGTCCAGGCACCCCAGGGAGCAGGACAGGTACATCTTTGAGGGTTCACACTCTTGGGCCCCATCCCTGTGAGCTTACCCTAACAGAGTCAAGATTCTGTGGTTTTAAACCAGTGGCCTGGGGCCAGCTTTGACAGTAAAGAGACTGTAGGATGAGAAGAAGGTACCTGAGGCTGGATCTGAACTGCACCTGAAGCAGTATGGGGAACAGTAGGAAACAGCAGTTGGACAGCTTGATGGGCGTGGAGGAGAATCCAGGGCCTGGAAGAGTTGCCTCAGCTGCAAACGAGCTGTGACTGTCTCGTGTGTTAGGCAGTGGGGGTCGGGAGCGGGCAGGTAGACGGATGTGTTCCTTGTTCCAGTAAATGTACTGCTGAATCAGAGAAGTAGAGTTTAGGTTGCGGGAAGGAAGTGTAGATGAGCAGAAAAGAAATTCAGGGAGTGAACGGTGTGGGCCCTGGCAGTTTGGGAAGGCTGCTTAGAGGAGATGGGACTAATTAGTGAGAACTCAGCCTCTTCTCTGTTGTTGTTTCGGGTCCCTGGGCCTTTGCACTCCTCAGTCAGAGATCTTCCTCTCTGGTCTACCCCCACTGTCACCTGGAGATGCCTCCTTTCTCCTGTTTCTCCTTCCTCATCCCCGTGTGCCTGGCCCAGCATGGGCCCTCAGCCATTGGAAGACAGGTGGTGAAGCCAGGGCTGGGGTGGTGAGAGTGAGGAGAGGTGAGGCCAGGCCAGGAGGGTGAGATCTCACACATAGTCTCACCAGCCGCCCCTTGGCCTCCGCAGGTTTCTCCCCTGGTCTGACAGAGTGCCCAGGGTCTCACCATGGACTTCCAGCATCGCCCAGGCGGCAAGACCGGGAGCGGGGGCGTGGCCTCCTCCTCCGAGAGCAATCGGGACCGGCGGGAGCGCCTGCGACAGCTGGCCTTAGAAACCATTGACATCAATAAGGTGTGCGCCCACCTGCCCACCCTGAAGCAGCAGCTCAGCGCCCTTCAGACCATGGTCTCCCCAGGCCTGGGGTTGGCTCGCCTACTTCTCTGCCCGTGCCCAGCTTGTGCTGCAGCACGAGGAGCCCTGTCCCGGCTGGGGAGTTGGAGGATTAGCAGTGCACCTTCAGCTCTGCCTCTTCCTAGATCCCAGGCTGCCACTAATGTGGGGCTGGGGACTTCCAGGGGAGCCCTCTCCGGAGCTTGCTGCAGAGGCGGGCGGTCAGCCCCAGCCCCAGCCCCATGCAGTGGACCCTGTGGGATCCCAGGGGTGGTGGTGCTGGCTTGGGGCTCCAGCTTGTCTTCCATCCTTGAGCGTCTCCCCCACTTCTTCTGCAGGACCCCTACTTCATGAAGAACCACCTGGGCTCCTATGAGTGCAAGCTGTGCCTGACGCTACATAACAATGAGGTGCGTCTTTCCCAGGGAGGTACTGGCTTTAGAGCCCCGCTGTGCCGTCTCCGCCCTGCACGGCACTGGGACAGCCACCATGGGGTCCCTGCCTCCATCTGTCTGTTTCCTGTAACATCAGTGGCTCTGATATCACAGACGTGCGTCTGCACATGTGGGGATATCCAGGATGTCCACGTGGGGCGAGAGGTCTGGAAGGCGTGGCTTCTAGTTTGAGCCTTTAAGCAAGTGTCATTCTGATGCTTGCTTGCACTGGGCTCCTGCCCTTTGCCATAAGCAGGTCCTCTCTGTCCTTCTCTGTGTATGGAGGACACACTTTCTGTCCAGATGGTTCGCAGCTCCAGACAGCTGCACTGAGCTGAGTAGTCTCATATGGGAGCATCTCCCAGCGGTTTTAGGGCTCCCCCTTCTCTGTGGGGGACCATCCTGGACATAGAGTCCCTGAGGGTCAGAAAAGCCTTCAGTTGGAAACTGCTGATACACGTGTCTTCTTCTTAGGACATAATTGAGGTGGAATCAAAGGGCATGTTTATTCCAGGTGTCCCCACCACTGCCCAGCAATATCCACTGGCCCCACCCACATCCTGGCAGCCACAAGACTGCTGTGTCCCCCCCACCCAAGACTCTCATCATCTCTGGCTTTTGAGCATCTCGTCCCCCTGTGTGCAGACCCATGAGAGCTCACGTGTTCAGTAGCCACCAGGTGCCCGTCAGCGCCGAGCCCTGTGGATGGAGGCGGGTTCAGATGGGACACCGGGCACCACCCCCTCACTGTGCTCTCAATTGCATGTTCCTCTCATGTTCCAGGGGAGTTACCTCGCGCACACCCAGGGGAAGAAACATCAGACCAACTTGTAAGTACCTGGCACCCCTTCTCATGCCTACTGTCCCCCTCACCTCACATCTCCAAGGTCGGCCAGGGATGGTCGCTCCTGGTGCCTGGGGCTGTGGCCTTGATGGCCTGTGAGGAGGGGCCTTAACACTGTGTCCGTCCCGCCTGCAGGGCCCGGCGAGCAGCCAAGGAGGCCAAGGAGGCCCCCGCCCAGCCAGCACCGGAGAAGGTCAAGGTAGAAGTGAAGAAGTTTGTGAAGATCGGCCGCCCGGGCTACAAAGGTAACTGTCGATGGCCTTGGCGGGCAGTCCCTCACCCACCTCCAGCTTCACCAGTGGCCTCAGTTTCCATTAGAGGATTCCTGCCCTGAGGGCGGGGGCCATAGTGTCTCCTCTGCTCTTTACACTCCTAGCAGAGGTGGGTGCGTAGGTGGGAGGGGACTGCAGGCCCTGGTGTAGTCCTTTCCTCTGACCTTAGAACTGGGTGCTCCTACATTTTCACATGGAGAGAGAATAAGGGAAAGGGGAGGCTTACCTGGGCCAGCAGCTGCAGAGGATCGGGTTGCTAGAGAGGAGGTGAAGGCAGGCCTCCTTGCAGGTGTTCCTGCTGAAGTGGGCACACCCTTTGTATGACTGGCGTTTCAGACAAGACATGGCTTGGGAAGACCCTGGAGTGGTCCAGCTTGGTGAGCCAGGGCGAGGATGGCACTACCCCCAGGGAGGCCGCCACAGGCCTTTTGGTCAGTCTGGATCATCTGGCTTCTTCCTGGGTGTGGCAGGGAGACACTAAGTGCCTGAGGGCGCATATGAAGGGCCCCGGAGCTGTGTGGAGAGCAGCCCAAAGCCACAGAGCTAGAAAGTGATGGGCACCCGCTCCCAGAAGGTCTGGTGCGGGGGATGGGCAGTGGGGAGCCCACCCTCTGCCCCCACCCAAGTGATATCAGGCAGGTGGCACCTGGGGCACAGCCCTCCCACCCTTGGGCTGATGGCTGCTAGTTACCTAGCAGAGTGACCTCCCCCCACTTGCCAAGCCAGCTCTCCCATTCATGGGTGACATTAGGCCAGTCCTAGGAACCCCGTAACTGGACCTGACATCCTCCTATGTTGCAGTAACCAAGCAGAGGGATACAGAGATGGGCCAGCAGAGCCTCCTTTTCCAGGTGAGCAAAGGCCGGGAACCCTTTGTCCTGAGGGAAGGGGCCCCTGAGAGGCAGTGCTGTCACTGGCTGTGTCCCTGCAGATCGACTACCCCGAGATTGCCGAGGGCATCATGCCCCGACACCGCTTCATGTCTGCCTACGAGCAAAGAATCGAGCCCCCGGACCGACGCTGGCAGTACCTACTCATGGCCGCTGAGCCCTATGAGACCATCGCCTTCAAGGTAGTTTGCTGGGACCCCGGAGGGTCCTGCAGGGTCTGCTCCATCCAAGCAGCTGGCCCCGGCCCACACCAGGTGCCCCCTCTGGGCCCTTGCCTCCTGAGGGTTGTCAGAACACAATGCAGAGCGAGGGCAGGGGCTGGGTGTCCACCGTGAATTAGACCCTGGCATGGCCCCAGCAGTGAGGTGGCCCTGTTACCAGGCTGTGTAGGACTCTGACCTGGTCCTATTCTCAGATACATGTTAACAAGACAGGGTAGGTTGCAACTTCCTCTGGGTGACAGGGCTGCTAAGCAGTGGAGCAAGAATGCCAGCTGTCACCCCCACATCCTGTTCCCTCACAGAAGGGCCTCCTGGGCCAGGCCATCTCATGGTCCTAAGGGCCTGTCTGCCCCTCTACCCTGCACAGGTGCCAAGCAGGGAAATAGACAAGGCTGAAGGCAAGTTCTGGACTCACTGGAACCGAGAAACCAAGCAAGTGAGTCTCACTCCATGTCCACGCAGTTCCCCTTCCTTCTCCCAACCCAAGGCCTCTGGGACCCTTCTCAGTTCTTCCTGTCTGTCCAGTTTTTCCTCCAGTTCCACTTCAAGATGGAGAAGCCACCAGCCCCACCGAGCCTTCCTGCTGGGCCTCCTGGGGTGAAACGGCCCCCACCCCCACTGATGAACGGCCTGCCCCCTCGCCCGCCACTACCAGAGTCGCTGCCCCCGCCCCCACCAGGAGGCCTGCCCCTGCCACCAATGCCGCCCAGCGGGCCTGCACCCTCAGGGCCCCCAGGCCCTCCTCAGCTGCCCCCACCGGCTCCTGGGGTCCACCCACCGGCACCAGTGGTCCACCCACCAGCCTCTGGGGTGCATCCCCCTGCTCCTGGGGTCCACCCCCCAGCTCCTGGGGTCCACCCCCCGGCACCAGTGGTTCACCCACCAGCATCTGGGGTCCATCCCCCCGCTCCAGGGGTCCACCCTCCAGCTCCAGGAGTCCACCCTCCTGCTCCAGGAGTCCACCCTCCTGCTCCAGGAGTCCACCCTCCAGCACCAGGGGTCCATCCTCCCCCATCTGCTGGTGTTCACCCCCAGGCACCAGTGGTGCACCCACCAGCTCCTGCAGTTCACCCCCAGGCTCCGGGGGTGCACCCGACTCCTGCAGTTCACCCCCAGGCTCCAGGGGTCCACCCATCAGCTCCCGGGGTCCACCCACCAGCCCCTGGAATCCACCCCCAGCCTCCTGGGGTCCACCCCCCTCCTCCTGGGGTCCATCCTCCAGCTCCTGGGGTCCATCCTCAGCCTCCTGGGGTGCACCCCTCAAATCCTGGGGTGCACCCCCCAACGCCCATGCCCCCGATGCTGAGGCCCCCACTGCCCTCCGAAGGCCCTGGGAACATTCCTCCACCTCCCCCCGCCAACTGAAAAGCCACCCCCATCCTAGCAAGTCTGGTTTGGTTTTCCTGGGTTTCGCTCTCAGAGTAGAGTTCTTTTGTACTGGGCTGGGTGTCCCCAGAGCTCATTAAAGAGTCTGCTGACCCTGAACTGGACTGCTGTGTTAACCTGTGGGCGGTCAGCACCTGCTTGCTGTGGGTGAACACACGTGGCTGCTCTCCACCACCATAGGGGGTGTCAGGGTCCCACCTGGACCACAGAGGGTGGCCCCTGCTGTCTGTGCCCTGGAGACCCTTGAGCAAGGACAGACCCTGCAGGCCAGCAGGGTATGGGGTGGTTCTCTGGGAAGACAGCAGAGCGAAGAAGGCTGCTCGCTCTCCTTGGGGGTCTCTGTGGGCCTCAGAGGTAAGGTGAGCGAGCACGTGGGGTCACTGGGGGCCAGACCTGCTACCCAGTGTGAAGTGTCATCCCCCTTGGGGCTGGCACCCGAATCCTCCTGGGGCAGGGGCTGCACACCTCGCCTTCCAACACCCCCAGGTTGTTGATAGTCTGGCTGTCTGGGCCGTGCATTCCTGCTCTGGGGAGGGGGAAGATTTGTCAAGGACAGTCTGACAAATGGGTCACAGGCCACACACACTGTATCACTGCTCAGGAGATAGATAGGTTGGAACAGAGGAGGCTTTGAGAAGGCCATAGGCCTCCCAGGCTCGCGGCAGGCACCAGCCTTCAAGGTCATGTCCGAGGAGGAGATAGGGACCGCCCTGCCACAAACAGCCCTGCTCCCCCTTATAAAGTAGGGCAGCGCAGCCCCTGGGAGCTCCCAGGATGCCCGGTCCACCTCTCTCTCTGGCCCTGGTGCTGTCGGCCATGGGGGCTCTGCTGAGGCCAGGGACCCCCAGGGAAGAGGTCTCCAGTACCTCGGCCTCGCCCAGGGAGCAGGCCACAGGCAGCGGGGCAATCATCTTTCAGCAAGACCGGGACTGGCCACTCCCCAGTCTCTGGCTGCCAGGCAGCCCTCAGGATCCCCTGTGCCTGGTGACCCTGCATGGGAGTGGCAACGGGAGTAGGGCCCCCCTGCGGGTGGTGGGGGCCCTGAGCAGCTACGAGCAGGCCTTCCTGGAGGCTGTGCGGCGCACCCACTGGGGCCTGAGTGATTTGACCACCTTTGCCGTGTGCCCCACTGGCGACGGGCAGCCTGTGCTGCCCCACCTGCAGCGGCTGCAGGCGTGGCTGGGGGAGCCCGGGGGGCGGTGGCTGGTGGTCCTGCACCTGGAGGAAGGTATGTGTCGTGTCGGGGCTGGGGTGGGAGGCTAGGCTCTAGTGCCATCCTCCCAAGACCAGGGGACTGCAGAGCCCCCAGCCCAAACCCCTCCCCAGTCTCAGGAAGTGGAGGCTAATGGCCAGAGAGGTGGGTCACTGTATCTTTGCTTGTTTGGCGCCAGAAGTTCTCCAGCTCCCAGCCACCCCTCTCCCCATGCAGTGCCTGGCAGAGGGGGGTGTGGGGGCTAACACCTTGTTCACCTACCTGGGAGCTACAGGGTAGGGGGTGGAGGAGGGAGGCAGGTCAGTGCAGCCTGATGGTCCAGCAGAGGAGTGCCTCTCCCTCCATACTGGGTAGCAAGAGGTTCCTGTTCCAAGGGGTCACTGTCCTCAGACCCACTACCAGGAATCCCCCAGGAGCTCTCCAGGCCTAGAGCCCCCAAGGGCTCGGGAAACAAAGGTGGCAGCCCCACTGCCCACCCTATCCATCACTTCTAGGCTACTCCTGTCCCAGGAAAGCCAAGAGCCAGCGTCAAATCTCTCTAACCAGGTTCCCCCAGGCTTTGGTTGGTGTGGGGTCTCCTATGGAGGGGACAGGCTTGGGGGAGGGGCTCGGGCTTCCATGGCTCAGGTGCCTCCCTTCCTCCTTTGTCCTGGCCACAGTGACGTGGGAGCCGACACCCTTGCTGAGGTTCCAGGAGCCTCCGCCTGGAGGAGCCAGCCCCCCAGAGCTGGCGCTGCTGGTGTTGTACCCAGGGCCTGGCCTGGAGGTCACTGTCACCGGGGCTGGGCTACCTGGCACCCAGGTACTAGGGGAATGTGGCGCTCTCAAGCCCCCCATGACCCCCCACAGAGCAAGGGAGGGATTATGGGTTTGTGTTTGTGTTGTTTTTAACTTGGCCTCACAGAAAGGCCACAAGTGTCCAGGCTAGACCTTGAAGGGATGTTAAGGGCAGCAGGCAGAGCAGGGTTGGCATCCATGCCTGCCCCCCAACCTGGCTGAACTCCCGTGTTCGCCCTCAGAGCCTCTGCCTGACTGCGGACTCGGACTTCCTGGCCTTGGTCGTGGACCCCCCAGAGGGGGCCTGGCGCCGGCCTGGGCTAGCCCTGACCCTGCAGCGCCGTGGAAATGGTAGGCCTTGCCTGGACAGGGACCCGACCGGGTGGCTGCCCTCGACCCGCAGACCCCAGCCCATCCCCGGCCGCTGAACCGCAGGGCGCATGCGCCTCCCCTCTCAGGTGAGCCCCTGAGCACCGCCCAGCTGCAGGCGCTGCTGTTCGGTGCGGACTCCCGCTGCTTCACACGAAAGACCCCGGCCCTGTTGCTCTTGCTGCCGGCGTGGCCGTCGGCACCGATGCCCGCGAACGGTCGGCTGGACTTGGTGCCCTTCCCGCAGCCCAGGTGCGCACAGGCTCGGACCTGGGGATGCGGGGAGCGTGGGCGCTGCAGCCTTGGGCCCTCCCGACCCCCAACTCTGCTGTCCAGGCCTTCCCCGGAGCCAGAGGAGGCACCGCCCAGCGCCGATCCCTTCCTGGAGACTCTCACGCGCCTGGTGCGCGCGCTGCGGGGACCCCCGGCCCGAGCCTCGCCACCACGACTGGCCTTGGACCCGGGCACACTGGCTGGTTTCCCGCAGGGCCAGGTCAACCTGTCGGACCCCGCGGCCCTGGAGCGCCTGCTGGACGGCGAGGAGCCGCTGCTGCTGCTTCTGCCGCCTACGGCAGCCACCACCGGGGTCCCCGCAACGCCGCAAGGTCCCAAGTCCCCTCTGTGGGCCGCGGGACTAGCGCGCCGGGTGGCTGCCGAGCTTCAGGCGGCGGCTGCCGAGCTGCGCGCCCTCCCGGGGCTGCCTCCCGCCGCCCCCCCACTGCTGGCGCGCCTGCTGGCACTATGCCCGGGAAACCCAGACGGTCCCGGCGGCCCGCTGCGCGCGCTGCTGCTACTCAAAGCACTGCAGGGCCTGCGCGCTGAGTGGCGCGGGCGGGAGCGGAGCGGCTCTGCACGGGCGCAGCGCAGCGCCGGAGCCGCGGCTGCAGACGAGCCGTGCGCTCTGCGTGAGCTGAGCGTAGACCTGCGGGCCGAGCGCTCGGTGCTCATCCCCGAGACATACCAGGCCAACAATTGCCAGGGCGCCTGCGGCTGGCCTCAGTCGGACCGCAACCCGCGCTATGGCAACCACGTGGTGCTGCTGCTGAAGATGCAGGCCCGCGGCGCCGCCCTGGCGCGCCCGCCCTGCTGTGTGCCCACAGCCTACACCGGCAAGCTCCTCATCAGCCTGTCCGAGGAGCGCATCAGTGCGCATCTGTATCACTGCTCAGGAGATAGATAGGTTGGAACAGAGGAGGCTTTGAGAAGGCCATAGGCCTCCCAGGCTCGCGGCAGGCACCAGCCTTCAAGGTCATGTCCGAGGAGGAGATAGGGACCGCCCTGCCACAAACAGCCCTGCTCCCCCTTATAAAGTAGGGCAGCGCAGCCCCTGGGAGCTCCCAGGATGCCCGGTCCACCTCTCTCTCTGGCCCTGGTGCTGTCGGCCATGGGGGCTCTGCTGAGGCCAGGGACCCCCAGGGAAGAGGTCTCCAGTACCTCGGCCTCGCCCAGGGAGCAGGCCACAGGCAGCGGGGCAATCATCTTTCAGCAAGACCGGGACTGGCCACTCCCCAGTCTCTGGCTGCCAGGCAGCCCTCAGGATCCCCTGTGCCTGGTGACCCTGCATGGGAGTGGCAACGGGAGTAGGGCCCCCCTGCGGGTGGTGGGGGCCCTGAGCAGCTACGAGCAGGCCTTCCTGGAGGCTGTGCGGCGCACCCACTGGGGCCTGAGTGATTTGACCACCTTTGCCGTGTGCCCCACTGGCGACGGGCAGCCTGTGCTGCCCCACCTGCAGCGGCTGCAGGCGTGGCTGGGGGAGCCCGGGGGGCGGTGGCTGGTGGTCCTGCACCTGGAGGAAGGTATGTGTCGTGTCGGGGCTGGGGTGGGAGGCTAGGCTCTAGTGCCATCCTCCCAAGACCAGGGGACTGCAGAGCCCCCAGCCCAAACCCCTCCCCAGTCTCAGGAAGTGGAGGCTAATGGCCAGAGAGGTGGGTCACTGTATCTTTGCTTGTTTGGCGCCAGAAGTTCTCCAGCTCCCAGCCACCCCTCTCCCCATGCAGTGCCTGGCAGAGGGGGGTGTGGGGGCTAACACCTTGTTCACCTACCTGGGAGCTACAGGGTAGGGGGTGGAGGAGGGAGGCAGGTCAGTGCATATCTTTGCTTGTTTGGCGCCAGAAGTTCTCCAGCTCCCAGCCACCCCTCTCCCCATGCAGTGCCTGGCAGAGGGGGGTGTGGGGGCTAACACCTTGTTCACCTACCTGGGAGCTACAGGGTAGGGGGTGGAGGAGGGAGGCAGGTCAGTGCAGCCTGATGGTCCAGCAGAGGAGTGCCTCTCCCTCCATACTGGGTAGCAAGAGGTTCCTGTTCCAAGGGGTCACTGTCCTCAGACCCACTACCAGGAATCCCCCAGGAGCTCTCCAGGCCTAGAGCCCCCAAGGGCTCGGGAAACAAAGGTGGCAGCCCCACTGCCCACCCTATCCATCACTTCTAGGCTACTCCTGTCCCAGGAAAGCCAAGAGCCAGCGTCAAATCTCTCTAACCAGGTTCCCCCAGGCTTTGGTTGGTGTGGGGTCTCCTATGGAGGGGACAGGCTTGGGGGAGGGGCTCGGGCTTCCATGGCTCAGGTGCCTCCCTTCCTCCTTTGTCCTGGCCACAGTGACGTGGGAGCCGACACCCTTGCTGAGGTTCCAGGAGCCTCCGCCTGGAGGAGCCAGCCCCCCAGAGCTGGCGCTGCTGGTGTTGTACCCAGGGCCTGGCCTGGAGGTCACTGTCACCGGGGCTGGGCTACCTGGCACCCAGGTACTAGGGGAATGTGGCGCTCTCAAGCCCCCCATGACCCCCCACAGAGCAAGGGAGGGATTATGGGTTTGTGTTTGTGTTGTTTTTAACTTGGCCTCACAGAAAGGCCACAAGTGTCCAGGCTAGACCTTGAAGGGATGTTAAGGGCAGCAGGCAGAGCAGGGTTGGCATCCATGCCTGCCCCCCAACCTGGCTGAACTCCCGTGTTCGCCCTCAGAGCCTCTGCCTGACTGCGGACTCGGACTTCCTGGCCTTGGTCGTGGACCCCCCAGAGGGGGCCTGGCGCCGGCCTGGGCTAGCCCTGACCCTGCAGCGCCGTGGAAATGGTAGGCCTTGCCTGGACAGGGACCCGACCGGGTGGCTGCCCTCGACCCGCAGACCCCAGCCCATCCCCGGCCGCTGAACCGCAGGGCGCATGCGCCTCCCCTCTCAGGTGAGCCCCTGAGCACCGCCCAGCTGCAGGCGCTGCTGTTCGGTGCGGACTCCCGCTGCTTCACACGAAAGACCCCGGCCCTGTTGCTCTTGCTGCCGGCGTGGCCGTCGGCACCGATGCCCGCGAACGGTCGGCTGGACTTGGTGCCCTTCCCGCAGCCCAGGTGCGCACAGGCTCGGACCTGGGGATGCGGGGAGCGTGGGCGCTGCAGCCTTGGGCCCTCCCGACCCCCAACTCTGCTGTCCAGGCCTTCCCCGGAGCCAGAGGAGGCACCGCCCAGCGCCGATCCCTTCCTGGAGACTCTCACGCGCCTGGTGCGCGCGCTGCGGGGACCCCCGGCCCGAGCCTCGCCACCACGACTGGCCTTGGACCCGGGCACACTGGCTGGTTTCCCGCAGGGCCAGGTCAACCTGTCGGACCCCGCGGCCCTGGAGCGCCTGCTGGACGGCGAGGAGCCGCTGCTGCTGCTTCTGCCGCCTACGGCAGCCACCACCGGGGTCCCCGCAACGCCGCAAGGTCCCAAGTCCCCTCTGTGGGCCGCGGGACTAGCGCGCCGGGTGGCTGCCGAGCTTCAGGCGGCGGCTGCCGAGCTGCGCGCCCTCCCGGGGCTGCCTCCCGCCGCCCCCCCACTGCTGGCGCGCCTGCTGGCACTATGCCCGGGAAACCCAGACGGTCCCGGCGGCCCGCTGCGCGCGCTGCTGCTACTCAAAGCACTGCAGGGCCTGCGCGCTGAGTGGCGCGGGCGGGAGCGGAGCGGCTCTGCACGGGCGCAGCGCAGCGCCGGAGCCGCGGCTGCAGACGAGCCGTGCGCTCTGCGTGAGCTGAGCGTAGACCTGCGGGCCGAGCGCTCGGTGCTCATCCCCGAGACATACCAGGCCAACAATTGCCAGGGCGCCTGCGGCTGGCCTCAGTCGGACCGCAACCCGCGCTATGGCAACCACGTGGTGCTGCTGCTGAAGATGCAGGCCCGCGGCGCCGCCCTGGCGCGCCCGCCCTGCTGTGTGCCCACAGCCTACACCGGCAAGCTCCTCATCAGCCTGTCCGAGGAGCGCATCAGTGCGCACCACGTCCCGAACATGGTGGCCACCGAGTGCGGCTGCCGGTGACCTCGCGCCGTGCTCCTTGTGCTGCCCCGGCCCGTATTTATTCCGACCCCGTCATCGCCCCAATAAAGACGGGAAGGCACGCGGTTGGGGTGTCTGTGCATGTTTGGGGACAGGCGGAGGCCTTCCCGCAGTCCTCGCCGTCTTCACCCGTTGCCCCCTTGCGCCTCCGTCCTCCCTCCACCCCCAACCCAAAGCTCCTTATCCGTGTCACGCAGGCCCCGGGCAGGTTCTGGGGTCCTGGTGCGAAGGAACAGACGATGAGAGGGCCGCAGCACTTGCTTTATTTAGCTGGAACCGCGGGGCCCTAGAGCAGATATTCAGAAACTCACGCACACAGCCCCGGTCTCACTCAGTCCCGGCCTTTGCCGGCACGGCGCTTCTGGCGGCCCGGAGGCCGGTCCTCCTCGTCGGGGCGCCGCGGGGAGACCCAGGCCTGCCTCTTCCTATCCTCGGGGGCTCCAGAGTCTCGCCCCCAAGGTCGATGGCCCCCTTCGCGGGCCTCCCAGCGTCGCGGTAGGGCTCCCTGGGGCTCCCTGGCACCACGTGGGTTCTCCTCTTTCCGTGGCTTCTCCTTTCTCGGCCTCTCCTCCTTCTGTGGCTTCTCCTTCCCGGGCCTCTCCTTCCGAGGCTTCTCCTTCTTCAGCCTCTCCTTGGGCCCTCGGCCGGCGAGGGGCACATGCTCCTCATCAGTGGCTTCTTCAGACTCCCATTCGTCCTTCTCTGCAGCCTCTTTGCTCCTAGGAATCTGGACCCTTTCCTCTAACTTCGAGGGGCTCTCAGGCTGCCTCACTGGGGGGGCCCAGGCCTCAGGCTTTGGCTGTTATGCAGACAAGTGCAGGGTGGTGGGATCAGCCACAATTCCATGGCTCAAGCCCCTTCCCCCAGTGAGGAGCCCACCGAGGAAGAGCTTACCAGGGGTGACGCTGGCCCCTTGGGTGATGAGCCTGACGAGGCCCACGACTCAGGGACAGGCGCGGGGGCTTCTGCATCCCCAGCCACAGCCTCTGGGAGGGGACAGGAGGGGATGCGAGTCAGCTTGGGGCAGGAGTCAGGAGTGAGAACCACAGCACACCATCCATCCCCTAGAGTCCCCTCTCCTGGGGACAGGCAAGGGAACCCAGCCGTCTCCAGCCAGGTACACTGAGGCTAGGCTGGGTCCCTTCCAGCCCTTGGAAAGGGCTCCGAGTCTCCACTGCTGCTTCTCTTCAAACCTCCCTCATTCAGGGTGTGCCAGGATGCTCCAGTTTCTCTGAGGGCCAGGGGAGCACGGAGGCACACAGGAAAAGCCACACACTGTGAAATGGGGGTGCACATGGCCCTTCCTGGGCATGCAAGGCCCAGGGTATGGGGTGGTGAGGCAGGTGCATCAAGGTCTCTACTGGGGTGGGGGAGGAGGCAGTTCCCTGTAAGATCTGTTGGAGAGGGGGATGGAGGGATCCCAGAGCCCGTACTGGATAGAGGGACTCCTATGGGACCACGGGGGTGCACAAGGTCCGCTGCCCAGCAAGAAGTGCAGGGGGCCGCCAGGAACCCCTTACAAGATCCAGGCGGCCTGCGCACCGCCTAGTGTCCGGGCGCACAGACCCGCCCCGTGGGGTGTCCGTGCTTCCGGGAAGGAGTAGCCAAGTGTGAGGCTCACCGCGGCACAGCTGGAAGGCGGAGCCCAGCAGCGCCACGAGCGAGGCGAGCACCAGGCACTTGTTGAGCGTCAAGTCTCCCCAGGGCAGCTCGTCGCTCAGGGCCGGCGGCGGCGGCGGCGGCGGCTGCGGGGGCGGTGCGGTCTGTGCCTTCTTCCGTGCGGGGCTCCGGGGGGCTGCAGGAGCAAGTGCTGGCTGGGTTCTCGGGCAGCCAGGGGCAGACCTGCTGCTAAAGTCAGCTCTGCTCTGCCCGGCTGTGCGGCCCTGGGCTGAGAAACTAAGCCATGCCGGCTTGGCAGCTTCACTGGGATGCAGAGAATTTTCCAGAAGATAATTAGCTGAAGCTTAGTGGCAACTAAGCTGGTGTTATCATGAATTAGCGGAGTCTCACAGCCCTTTCAGTTACAGCCGTGGAAACCGCTCAGCCGGGAGCCCCATGCTGGCTATCCTCCCAGATTCAAGGACCCACCCTCCCCTCCCATTCTGGTCCATACCCATCCCCCCACCTCACCCCTGCCTCAGGCAAACCCACTTGCTCCTGCTTTCGGTCTCTCCTTCCCGGTTCCTGAGGTCACTTTGGACACAGGCTCCTTTTCCATCTTCTTGGGCTTGGTGTCCACACTGCCTGTGGGGCTGCCCTCAGTCACCCGCTCCTGAGAATCCTGTAGGGACACGTGTCATCCTGGATGTTCCCTCTAAGGGAGACCGAACCTTCCCACGAGCTGCAGAAACCCACCCTCTTAAGCCAGCACCTCCCTACTCCAGGAGTACCTTGGGCTGAAACCCAGAGGGAGGACCTCCACCCCCACCCCCTCTACTCACATGGGATTGGCTGCTGGAGTCAGCCAACCTGGATGTCGCTGTTGGTGGAAAAAGAGGGGAGAGTCAAAGTTGTGGGGACCCCCAGATCCCACTTTCTGTTGGGTTCTGCTGGGTGAGGGGCTGGGGACAGGAGATCCCCCAGTTTACAAGTTAGAAAGTAGACAGACTCAGAGACAGCCTTGCACAAAAGCACACAGCAGATCACTGGCAAGCCAGGATCTAAACCCTGACCTGTGTGGCCCAGCCCCGTGTTTTCTGGGATATTTACAACCCCCACCACCACCCGGGACACTAATGGGCACAGAGATTGGAAACAAGGAACATGGTTTAAGCCAGTCCAGTGTGGAAGTCCAACTCCTGGTTTCTGAAGGTGGGCTACCTGACTCAGAAGGAGGATGGGGGCGTGGGCTTCCTCCCCTGGCACCTTCTCCGGTACTTCGCACACTGTCCTCCTGAGGCCGGCCGGGACAAGGGTCAGCCAGTGCAGAGAGGTCCTCATCCACTTGGCAGCTGCCCAGGCCTCCATCCAGCTCCTCCAAGGCCCTGGTTGCCATGGAGATGGCTGAGCAGCAGCAGGCCAGAGTCAGGCTAAGGGAGTGGGGAAGAGGCAGCCTGAGCCCCTGCTATGGGCCTGGGCTTAGCTCTTGGAGAAGGGAGCTCCTTGCCTCCCCATACCACCACCCTGGCTTGTCCCTCTGCCTGGAGCCACCTTCCCTGGTAACTTCACACTTGCGCAGGGCACGGCCTGACAGCCCTCCAGCGGGCACTCTCCTTGACATCCCCCCAGGTCTGTCTTGGGACCCCTCTGGATAGGCCAGCTTCTACGGGCTCCAGTATCTCTGTGCACACAGCAGAGACCGCTGGGGCCCAAAGCAGGCTGGGTCCTGCCCATGGACAGACAGAGGTGAGCACAGAGCCTAAACCGGAACCCTTGGCCCCAGGGTCAGCTCATGTTCTCTGAGACCAGGGACTATTTTTATCCTGTGCCCAAGGCCAGCAGGGCAAGCCGGCTAGGGGCCCAGCCCCTCCTAGGCCCTTGCTCCCCTGGGGTCTCCCTCTGGGTCCTCCTTACCCCTCATTCCTGGCACCTAGCCTCCTTCTGGACCCCGTGAGTGTTGGAGCTCAAGCCCCAGCAGCCAGGACCAGCCTGACTCTGGCCATGAGAGGCAGGGGCAGGGGGTGCCAGGCCTCCCACCCCTGACCCTGGGGTCCCTGCCTCCTCTATGCCATCCCCATAGAGCAGATGAAGAAACAGGCTGAAGGTGGAGCTGTGGACCAGAGGTGGTGCAGAACTGGAGCCAAACCCCCTCTGTTGGCTCCCACGGCCCTGTTTTTCGGAATCCTCAGTGTCCCTGGCACCAGTGTTAGTGTGACCCATCTCTGGGCAGAAAGGGGACCCTTCCCTGGGGCCAGAGCAGTCGGTGGGGGAGGAGACCTATGGGTGAGGAGAGCCCCTAGGAATGTGTGGGGGCAGCCACAGGAGTCAGGGACACCCCCGTGGACCTCAGGGGTGCCCTCCCAGGTCCTGGGGACCCCCCACCTCTTCCCAGGCCTCCTTGTGCCCCTCTTACTCACAGTCGCCACGCTGGGCCTGGTGGACAGCATGGAGCACGGGGAGGGTGGCCCCAGACAGACAGCAGCAGGTGGCTGGAGGCTGTGTTGTGGGCCAATCAGCTCCTCGGCCTGCTGTGGGAGAGGGAGGAGGGCCGGCCTGAGGTCCCTGGGGGGAGCACACCCCTGCCTCGGAGCAGGGCCAGGCATTGGTGGAGGGGTGGCCCCACCTCCACCAACATAGAACTATTGCCAGGCCTGCCACGGTGACCCTGGGAGCATTGCTTTCTGTCTCTCAGCCTTGGAAAAGAGGGTTGTGGGGGGTGAGAGTATCCACAAAGCATGGTTACCTTGCCTTTATAGGCAACTCTTATGTGCCGGGCTCTGCAGCAGCTAAAAGATCGCAGCCCTGTGCAGTCGGGGGCCATCAGAGAGGGCTTCCTGGAGGAGGATGGCACCATCAAAGGGAATCCAGGCTCTACCCACTGGCTCGGGCCAGGCTCAGCTCAGAGGCCCCGGTTTCCTCATCTGGAAAGGAACCTGGCGGGCAATGAGGTAAGAATGAGTTTATCTGGGTTAAACAACCACTCAAATGTGAGCTGCTTTTTTTTCCCCCCCTTAATTGAAGTATAGTTGGTGTACCATTGTATTAATAGTATCAATTACTGTTGTATTAATTTCTGCTGCACAGCTGTACAGCAAATTAACTCAGTTATACATAGATAAACTCTTTTTCACATTATTTTTCATTATGGTTTATCACAGGATATTAAATATAATTCCCTGTGCTGTACATTGGGAACTTGCTGTTTATCCTATATATAATAGTTTGCATCTGGTTATCCTAAACTCTCAATCCTTCCCTCCCCCACTCCCCCTCCCCCTTGGCAACCACAAGTCTTTTCTCTATGTCTGTGAGTCTTTTTCATAGGTATGTTCATTTGTGTCATATTTTAGATTCCACATATAAGTAATATCATGTGGTATCTGTTTTTCTCTTTCTGACTTACTTTGAGTGAGTGATAGTTGTTCAGTCATGCCTGACTCTTTGCAACCCCATGGAGACTTATTTTGCTTAGTGTGATAATCTCCAGTTCTATCCATGTTGCTGCAAATGACATTACTTCATTCTTTATTTTGACTAATATTCCATTGTATATATACCATATTGTATATGAATATACAATATGTATATGTATATATTGAATGTTGTATATACCATATCTTTATCCATTCCTCTGTTAATGAACACTTAGATTGTTTCCATGTCTTGGTTATTGTGAACACTGCTGCTATGAACACTGGGGTGCATGCATCTTTTTGATTTAGAGTTTTGTCTGGATATATGCCCAGAAGTGGGATTGCTGGATCATATGGGCTTCCTAGGCATTGGTGATGGACGGGGAAGCTTGGCTTGCTGTAGTCCATGGGGTCGCAAAGAGTCAGACATGACTGAGCGACTGAACTGAACTGAACTGATGGGCTTCCTAAGGAAATTGCCTGCAATGCAGGAAGACCTGGGTTCCATCCCTGGCTGGGAAGATCTGGAGAAGAAAATGGCAATCCACTTATTCTTGCCTGGAGAATTCTACAGATAGAGGCCCCTGGCAGGCTACAGTCCATGGGGATGCAAAGAGTCGGACATGACTGAGTGACCGACACACACACGGCAGCTCTGCATCCCACCTGGTCACATATCCATGTTTGTTTAGTCAGTCATCGAACACGTACCACTCAGTCCAGCCAATCAGTAAAGGAAACCAACTTTGTCATTTAAAATTTTTATTTATTTATTTTGGCTCTACTGTGTCTTCATTCCTGTGTTACCGTGTGGGCTTTTCTGTAGTTGAGGTGAGCAGGGGCTACTCTCCTGTTGCAAAGCATGAGCTCTAGGGCAGACATAACTCAGTAGTTGTGGCACATGGGCTCAGTGGTTGAAGCTCCCAGGCTCTAGAGCACAGGTTCAAAAATTGTGGTGCACGGACTTAGTTGCTCTGCAGTATGTGGAATCTTCCCGGACCAAGGATCGAACCTATATCCCCTGCATTGGCAGGCAGATTCCCATCCACTCTACCACCAGGGAAGCCCCCATCTTAACCATTTTTAAGTGACAGTTGTACATTCACATTCTTGGGCAACCACCCCCACCATCCATTTCCAGAACTTTCTCATCTTCCCAAACTGAAGTTCTGCCCTATTTAAGACTAACTCTCTAGCCCCTGGCCCTCACCAACTACCTCCTATTTCTATGGATCTGACTAGGGTTAAAACATACTACTTCGCACATTTTATAAGACCCTTACAAGGTTACATTTCTATTTGTACCTCCCATTCTCCATATACTGTTGTTTTACTTCAAATATGATGTAAAATCAATCTCAGGATTTTGCCAGCGGTCCAGTATTTAGATTACACGCTTCCACTGCAGGGGAGATGAGTTTGATCCCTGGTCAGGGAACTAAGATCCCACATGCTATGTGGCCAAAAAAAAGACCAAAACAGTTAGAATAGACTTCATTCTACAATGAAGCACAAAACTTCTGAGGTCCCTACTGGATGCCTCACATACTCAATGAATTAACTGCACTTTAAAAAAAAATAATTATTTTTATTTGACTGTGCTGGGTCTTAGTTGCAGTATGTGGGATCTAGTTCCCTGGCCAGGGATCAAACCTGGGCCCCCTGCATTGGAGCACAGAGACACCCGCTGGACCACCAGAGAAGTCCCTCTCTCCACCTTTGCTGGCAGGTTCTCCAAGCAGTCCCACAATAGACAAGCTCTCAGGGATTGTCCTTTCCCCAGCCTTGTTCTTTGCTCGGCCTCCTGAAGTTTCACCACATGCACTTATAGCTGGATATTCAAACAAACACCTGAGGGCACCCCTGTGAAAATTTAAGAGCAGTTTCTTAAAATAGTTCCCTGTTCTCCAGCACACCACCCTCCAGATTGCAGCCACCTTGACCTGTCACCTCCCATCTCTGTTTCCTCAGACTATGAAAACTCTGTGTTCTGTTTGGGTCTCCCCTCTCTGACCTACAGCCTGGAAATCACTTACAGGCAGAATTCTGGGGCAACTCTGGGGCTCATCCTGTTTGTTTCCCTCCTCTCTCCACTGCCTGTTGTATGCTATCTGAAAACCAGTATTTTATATATTTTGTCCAGTTTCCTAGTTGTTTTGGGTGGAAGGGCAATTCCCATAGCAATGACTTACCAACTACGTTTCTTTTAAATAGCTGGTCAGGAATCCATTGTGTGGTTATGCCAGAACCTATTTATCCAGTTTTCAGTTCTCTCTTGTATACTTGTTTAACCCATGATGTTACTTAAGCTGGGGCTTCCCAGGTGGTGTAGTGGTAAAGAATCTGCCTGCCAAGGCAGGAGACATGGGTTCAATCCCTGGGTTGGGAAGGTCCCCTGGAGTAGGAAATGGCAATCCACTCCAGTATTCCTGCTTGGAGAATTCCATGAACAGAGGAGCTTGGTGGACTGCAGTCTGTGGGGTCCCAAAGGGTTGGACATGACTGAGCAACTGTGCATGCACGTTAATCTTTCATCATAGATTAATTTTGGCACCTCATAGCATGCAGGATCCTTGTTCTTCGAGCAGGGATCAAACATAGAGCCCCAACCATTGGACTGCCAGGGAAGACCCTGCCATAGATTAATTCTGCATGCAACTGGGCATCATATCAGTAGAATCATGCTGTGTACACTCTTTTATGTTTGCCTTATTATGTTCAACATTGTGTCTGTGTACTTCACCTATTTTGTTCTCTGTTAGTACTTTGTTCTTTTCCTTGCTGCAAAGTTATACCAGAGAGTTATGTATCCATTTTCTGTTGATACATATTTGGATCCTTTTGAGTTTTTGGCTAACACAAATACATTTACTGTGAACATTCTTGTTCCAGTCTTTGGTTGATGTATTTATGCTTTCCTGTTGGGAACAATGGTAGAATTGTTGGGTTAAAGGGCATACATGTGTTAGCTTTAAAAGATACAGCCAAAATTTTTTAAAGTTTAGGCCACACCCTGTGATGTGTGGGACCTTAGCTCTCAGACCAAGGATGGAACACATGTCCCCTGCAGTGGAAGCATGGAGTCCTAACCACTGGACTGCCAGGGAAGCCCCCCTCAGTGTGGTTTAACTTTACTTTTCCTTTATGACTGAGATAGGGCATCCTATTGGCCATGTGCATCTCTTCTTTTGTGAAGTGCATATTCACAACTTGTGCCATACTTCAACTGGGTTGTCTTTTTCTTCACAATTTGTAGGAATTTTTGTTTGGTTCTGCTTTATTTTCTGTTTAACTATATTGTGGATATAAATATTTTGTTCAATATATGTATTACAAATATCTTGCCCCACTTTGTGGCTTGCTTTTTTTACTTTCTTCATGGTGGATTCTGGTGGGCAGGAACCAAGTGTATCTCATTCACTTGCCAGGCCTAGGACACAGTCGGCACTCAATAAATGTTAGTTGAAGGAATGAATTGGGCTTCCTTGGTGGTTCAGACGGTAAAGAATCTGCCTACAATAAGGGAAACCGCCAATCGATCCCTGGTTTGGGAAGATCTTCTAGAGAAGGGCGTGGCAATACACTCCAGTATTCTTGTCTGGGAAATCTCATGGACAGATGAGCCTGGCGGGCTACAGCCCATCACGTCGCAAAGAGTCGTATATGACTGAGCAACTAAGCACAGCACAGAACGAGTGAATGGGTTGAAGTCCTATCTCTGGATCTCAATTTCTCCACATGGGCACGTTAATTCCTGTTGTTCACTCGCTCAATCTTGTCCAACTCTTTGTGTCCCTATGGACAGCAGTATGTCAGGCTTTCCTGTCCTTCATAATCGCCCAGAGTTTGCTCAGTCATGTCCATTGAGTTGATGATACCATCCAACCGTTTCATACTTCATTGCCCTTCTCCTCCAGCCTTCAATCTTTCTATCCATATCATAAACTCCCCATATCACAGAATTTTGTGACACGTGCAGTACATACGAGACCAGTCCAACGCAGAGCGGGATTTGGAGGTTCTCCGACAACGTCAGCTTCCAGAATCAGAAAGGGCGGAGCTAGGTTCTTCTCAAGGAACCTCTTCGGGAAGCTCCACGTGGGCGCCCCGCCCACAGCAGGCCCCGCCCACATCTGTCACAGAGTTGAGGGGCGGGGCAAGAAGGCGCACGTAGAGGGCGTGGTAACATTCCGGAACGGGGAAGTAGGTGGAGTTCCGGAGGTCACTGACCTATGAGGGGGAAGAGCGCTAACACGCAGGGGGCGTGGCTGAGCTGCCCGGAGGCCGTTGTCTGCTTTTCCATTGGACGGCCTGGCGTCGTCAGGGAAACGCGGCGTCTAGAAGCGAAGAGGCAGGGCCTATAGGGAGGCGGGGCTTCCGGGGGCGGGCCGCCGGGCCGGGGCTCCCGCCGTCAGCTGACCGGCCGCCATCTTGTCCGCCATTTGCAAGCGGCGCGGCGCGGAGCCGGAGTGGTGGGGAGCGCGGCCTGCCGAGGGGGTCGCTGCCGCCGCCGCCCCGCCAGCCGCCGCCGACCTGGCCTGGGAGTCCGCCCCGCCGCGGCGGCCGGCAGCACAGCGCTCCGCGGGCGGCAGGCGCGGCCCCTGGGCTCCCTCAGGGCGGTCGGCCGTGGGCCTCCCGGGGCTCGAGCCCGGCGGCGGCCGCCGCGATGGCCCTCAAGATGGTCAAGGGCAGCATCGACCGCATGTTCGACAAGAATCTGCAGGATCTGGTGCGCGGCATCCGCAACCACAAGGAGGACGAGGTGATCCCAGCGCGCCGACCCTGGCCCTGGCTCGGACTCTCGCCCTGACTCTGACCCAATCCGACCCTACCAGGTTCCCGGCTCTGCCCCTGACTCCGGCCCCCTACCCGCCCCCGCGGCCCCGCTCCCGGCTGGAGCCCCGCCTGCCTGCGGCCTCGACCTCCGCATCTCTGCCCGTTCCTTCTCCGAGCCTCAGTTTATCCTCTTGGAGTTGGGGGTCCGTCTCCCGCTCCCTGAGGGTGGCCCGGAAGAGACTTCGCAGGTCCCCACCCTCGCTAGCGGCGGATCTCCGATCTTGAATGTGTTTCTGTATTTCTTGTTCAAAATGCAGAGCCCCCTGCCCCGCCCCAGGCCTTGGACTCCTTGTTGGGGGACCCTCCTGTTCTGCGGGCCGCCCCCGGAGGAAACCCCTTCTGGGATAAACGCACGTCCAGGTTGCTCCCCGGTGTCTGGTCCGGAATTGGCCTTGCCTCCTGGGCTCGAGTCCCCCAGAAGGTGGGGCCGCCCCTCTTAGCGGGTAAGAGGTGGGGCAGCCGACGTTCTAGGCCAAATTAAGGAAGCAGCTCAGGAGTCCTGGAATAGGGAAGCAGACTTCAACTAGATAACCCGAAAGCCAGAGGGGAAAAGGTTTTCCAGAAGTAATGTTGTAATAGTGGGCACCATTTTCTTCCCTCCCGCCACCGCGCAACCTGTGACCTAGATATAGGAGAAATGGGGCAGTTAGTGACCACCAGACCGCTGGCTTCCGGGGAGGGAGACCCAAACCTGCACTTACCCAATGGAAGGTGGAGCAAGTCCCCTTTTCCTTGCCTGAGAGTGAGGCTCCCGGATGGAGAGCAGCTGTTGGACAGGTCCCACGACCAGGTGCCACCTGGCCGGCCCTCACAATGGCGCTGAGGAAGCCAGCAGAGACGAGAGGAAGGTGCAGGGATATTAAGGAATTCGCTGACAGGCACCAAGAGCCCCGGGCACTGTCCTTCTGCAGAGAGCCTGAGTTCCTGCCTCTGTTGCACTTTTTCAGAATGGGTGTGAGCTCGCTGAAATGTAATTAGGTTATTTTGGTTCATTTGTGTAACTCGCCCACGTTCCCTTTGGCTACACCTAGGTTTTGCATCATGTTAGACACTGGCCAGTTCCACTGGTCACAATAGTAGTGAACTCTTGGTCTGATCTTTAGTTTCTCTTTGAAAGAATGGCTGGTTAGCCTGCATTTCAGACCCCAGGGCATGGTAAAGCAAATATGTGGAAGGAGTTTGCGCCCTCAGATTTCTTTTTCTGCACTGGTTGACCTCCTGATATCCCCCTCCGGTAGTGGGTGTTATTGAGCAGTGTGTTCTGAGATTGTGAGGAGGGGCCGAGGGTCTTTGCCCTGGAGAAATGCGAGTTCCAGTTAGGGCGTCTGCTTTTTAGGGTGCAAGCCTGTCCTCAGGGGCAGTGCCCTGAATCGTGCTCTATTCACTCGGAATTGATAGGAGCTGATGGCTCGATCCTCAGGCTTGGAACCCATTATTTGGCGTTTTGATGGTGGTGGTGCCTGGGTTCCACGCAGATGCTGTCCAGGCCTGTGGGCGATTCCCACAGGATGTGGCTCAGGATTCGAGGGTCCCTCATCAGAATAGCCGTGATCTGGTCGGTCATGACTGAGTCCAGATGTTGGGGAGCACAGCAGGCAGCTATGGGGTTACTCTTAGCTCCCAAACCACCCCCCATTCCAAGGAAGACTGGCAGCAGTGTAGTTTTCCCTCAGAGTTTACTGTTTATAATAGATTGTAGCTTAAAACTCCTGTTGTGGCACCATAGAAGTGAGGCTTGGCAGTGACTTTAAAAAAAGCCAGATGGAATGGCATCATGATTTAGCATGTGACGTTTGTGAGACCCAAGTCCAGGTTCTTGGTCCTATTTGAGTGAGGGGAGAGTTCCCTAGTGTAAAGTGGGAGGGACGGCTACCCCCTCATCTTGTTGAATGCCTATAACTCAGGCTTCTGTGAGCTCCCCAAAGAAGAATCTAGAAAGTCTGGACCCCTGGCAGAGTAACTGTGAAACTTGCTTCTGCTTGTGGTAGTAAGCGTGTGCATGCCTGTGAGTGGGGTTACCATGGAAAACATGCTTTTTACAGTGAGTCAAAAAAGTTTGAAAAATAATGGGCTGATTCCCATCTTTCTGGGGTGCTTGAGTTTCAATGTGTATTAATACAGCACCAGGTCATGTGGGCAGGTGAGGAAAGTCACTTGGGAGTGTCCTTGCTTCTGAAACTTGTGTATAACTAGGAAAAAACAAATGATTTTCAATGTTGAATTCTTATGAGTACTTTTCATATTTTGGGGAAAACCTTTTCTTTCAGCCTTTTTAAATCATATGCGTAACTTTTTGTAATAAGCTCAGTGTTTATGAAAGTGAAAAGGTAAGATATTTCTTCCCAGAAATCAGTTTGAGAGTTTTTTTCTGTAAATAGAACTTGAGGGAGATTCTGTCTGTTAAGGTTTTGTGCTGGTCTTCCCTGTTTTGGTGGCAGCCCTTCCTGAGTGCTAGTGAGCTCGCTGAAATGTAATTAGGTTATTTTGGTTCATTTGTGTAACTCGCCCACGTTCCCTTTGGCTACACCTAGGTTTTGCATCATGTTAGACACTGGCCAGTTCCACTGGTCACAATAGTAGTGAACTCTTGGTCTGATCTTTAGTTTCTCTTTGAAAGAATGGCTGGTTAGCCTGCATTTCAGACCCCAGGGCATGGTAAAGCAAATATGTGGAAGGAGTTTGCGCCCTCAGATTTCTTTTTCTGCACTGGTTGACCTCCTGATATCCCCCTCCGGTAGTGGGTGTTATTGAGCAGTGTGTTCTGAGATTGTGAGGAGGGGCCGAGGGTCTTTGCCCTGGAGAAATGCGAGTTCCAGTTAGGGCGTCTGCTTTTTAGGGTGCAAGCCTGTCCTCAGGGGCAGTGCCCTGAATCGTGCTCTATTCACTCGGAATTGATAGGAGCTGATGGCTCGATCCTCAGGCTTGGAACCCATTATTTGGCGTTTTGATGGTGGTGGTGCCTGGGTTCCACGCAGATGCTGTCCAGGCCTGTGGGCGATTCCCACAGGATGTGGCTCAGGATTCGAGGGTCCCTCATCAGAATAGCCGTGATCTGGTCGGTCATGACTGAGTCCAGATGTTGGGGAGCACAGCAGGCAGCTATGGGGTTACTCTTAGCTCCCAAACCACCCCCCATTCCAAGGAAGACTGGCAGCAGTGTAGTTTTCCCTCAGAGTTTACTGTTTATAATAGATTGTAGCTTAAAACTCCTGTTGTGGCACCATAGAAGTGAGGCTTGGCAGTGACTTTAAAAAAAGCCAGATGGAATGGCATCATGATTTAGCATGTGACGTTTGTGAGACCCAAGTCCAGGTTCTTGGTCCTATTTGAGTGAGGGGAGAGTTCCCTAGTGTAAAGTGGGAGGGACGGCTACCCCCTCATCTTGTTGAATGCCTATAACTCAGGCTTCTGTGAGCTCCCCAAAGAAGAATCTAGAAAGTCTGGACCCCTGGCAGAGTAACTGTGAAACTTGCTTCTGCTTGTGGTAGTAAGCGTGTGCATGCCTGTGAGTGGGGTTACCATGGAAAACATGCTTTTTACAGTGAGTCAAAAAAGTTTGAAAAATAATGGGCTGATTCCCATCTTTCTGGGGTGCTTGAGTTTCAATGTGTATTAATACAGCACCAGGTCATGTGGGCAGGTGAGGAAAGTCACTTGGGAGTGTCCTTGCTTCTGAAACTTGTGTATAACTAGGAAAAAACAAATGATTTTCAATGTTGAATTCTTATGAGTACTTTTCATATTTTGGGGAAAACCTTTTCTTTCAGCCTTTTTAAATCATATGCGTAACTTTTTGTAATAAGCTCAGTGTTTATGAAAGTGAAAAGGTAAGATATTTCTTCCCAGAAATCAGTTTGAGAGTTTTTTTCTGTAAATAGAACTTGAGGGAGATTCTGTCTGTTAAGGTTTTGTGCTGGTCTTCCCTGTTTTGGTGGCAGCCCTTCCTGAGTGCTGTCCACGTCCCTGAAGTGCTCGTGAGGACCAACCCTCTGAGTGTGGGTGCACACCTCCCCCCCCCTGCCCCCTGCCAGCAATCAAGTGGGTTCCACTTTCTCTGTCTGTGTCCCAGCTCACTCCATCAGGTGGCACCTTGCAGTTGTCAGTTTTTGTGTGGGGTCTGAGCTTGCGTCTAACCTACTCAACTGGTTTCTGAACTTGAAAAATTCAGTCCTAATTGTGTATAGTTGGCTATGTGTATCCATAGGTTCTGCATTCACCAACTGGATTGAAAGTATATTTTTAAAAATTCTAGAAAGTTCCAAGAAGCAAGACTTGAATTTGCTGCACACTGGCAACTATTTGAATACACAGCACTTACATTGGGTTAGGTGTTGTAAGTCATCTCACAATGAGTTAAAGTGAACGGAAGGATGTGTGTACATCATGTAGAAGTTCATTGTATAGGAGGGACTGGAGTGTCTGAGGATTCTGGTGTCTTCGGAGGTCTGGAACCAGTCCCCTGCAACACCAAGGGTTAACTGTGGAGCGGTATTTTGAAATTGGGCATAATCTGGGATTAAGATTGAACTGTACAAAGTGCTGTTATTCTAGGGTCTCTGACCTCAGAAATGCAGTTTCCTGGGGTTCAGCCCTTGCCAGGATGTCGGGCTCCTCGGGACGTGAGGTACGTGCGGGGCTGCCGCCCCTTGCCCTAGGGACCGTTACTGAAGCATGTATTGTGTCTGGTGTGATGCTTTTGGTTATTCTGTAAGACTTTCCATTTTAAAAACTGAGAAGACTAAAGATAGGAAGTTTAGTAAACAAGTTGTTACCTGAGTCAGGATGTCTCCCCCTTGGCACTGCTGACTTCAGTCTGGGTCATCCTTTGAAGGGAGCTGTCCTGGGCACTGTGGGGTGTTGAGCAGTGTCTCTCGCCCCACCTGTGTGATGCCAGGCCTCCCCCAGTCTTGATAATCACAGTGTTCCCAGATACGCCCCAGTGTCCCCTAGGCGCGGAATCCCCTGACCATAATTGATAGGGAAAATTCCTCTGGATTCCTTAATGCTGCCCCTTCATCTAGGTGTCCCTTGTTCCCTGTGCTGTCACTGTGTTGTTGGACCCTGTGCTGTTGTGAGATAAGGAGGCCTGTCCCTGCTCCTGTGGCAGAGCTCCGGGCACCTTTGTAGCTTCCTAAGCAACAGAGGTAACTGGGAGCATCCTGGTTGGGGTGTTCAGTCTCTGCCCCCGGTTCCTGGCCCCAAGCTGCTGAGTCCCTTGGAGTTTCCTGGGAGATGGGTGTCTTTTGTTCTGATGAGGTGACTGTGGGACTGGGGCACCAGAAAGGCCAGGCCATGGTTTGAAGCTTGGAACTTTCAGACACCCCCCCTCCAGTCCTCTAGAGAAGGAGGAGGGGCTGCAGGTGGAGTTTACGATGGATCATGTATTTGTGATGAAGCCTCCATAAAAGTCTCTGAAGTGTGGGCTTCAGGGAGAGTCTTGGTTGGTGAAGGCACCTGTGTGCTGGGTGACACACCGCCTGCTGTGAGGGCAGAAATCCTGCCTCTGGGCCCTGCGCCCTGCCCTGCCCCCTTGCCTCTTTGGCCAGCTGTCGGTCTATTGGCTTTGTTGTGCCCTTACTATGTAATAAGCTGGAAAACATAAGTAAATGCTTCCCTGAGGCAACGGGGGTTCTGGGAACCCTGATTTACAGCTGGTTGGTGTGTGCGGTGGGGGCAGACCTGTGGGGTCTGTGCTGACTTCTGGCAGAGTGTGTCAGAACCCAACTGAGTTGTGGGACCCCCTTGGGTCACGCGGTTGGTTGGTGGGGGGATGGTCCGTGTTTCCTAGGCAGCCTACAGGGTGTGTCTTCCAGGTTTGTGCTGGTTTTCTCTAATGCTTATTATTTGTGCAGAATGTGACGCACCTGCACTGAATTAAACATTGTACAGTTTAAGTATTGTGATAGTAATCGTGCTAAGTTCCCTGCGTGTCATTTCCTTGCTTTGCTCAGAGTTTTCTCCCTTATATGTCTGTCCCTGGACAGTCTTGCTTGCTTCTGGTCACCTGCAGCGGCCGCTCTCACTCTCTGCCATGGGAAAGGGCCATCATGACTTGTTCGTTTCCGTCGCCCTCAAGGGGGTGTAGTCTGTCTACACCAGGGTTCCTTTATCCATTGGACTATTGCTGGACATGGGGCTTGTTTCCCCCCGGGGCATTTCTGTGCTGCTGTGTACAGGCGGGCGGGCCGCTGTGGTGGGGGTGGGAGCAGCCTCAACCTCCCCCTGGCTGTGTCCTCGCTGGCCGTGTCCTCGTGAGTGGTGTCCTCTTGGACCGTGGCCACCACGAGGGCTGCTATGGCTTCTGCTTCGAGCAGCAGCCCCGGGGCCTCCCTGCCTTCCCTCACCTTGGAGTGGCACCTTTTGCTGACTCCGTGAAGCTGTCTCTTCAGGATTTGGGCCTCTTTCTGTGCATTTTCCCCCTGACTTGGGGGAGTTTTCAAGGGTACACTCTAGGCCTAGGTGCCATGGGTGGCGGGAGCTGTGAGGACCGAGTCTGGGAAAGGGGTCTGTGTGGCCCCTGGGGATACCCAGCTTCGTGAGGGCTCCAGGAGGTTGAAAGGCTGCAGGTGGCTAAGGCAGGCTCAAGGCCGGGATCCCCCTTCGGCACTGTGGACACGAGGACTTAGTCATCCTCAGGGTGGAGGGGCATCCCAGGCACTGGGGTGTGGAGCAGCCTCCCTGGCTCCTTCACGTGCCAGGAGCCCCCAGTCCTGATGAACACGGATGTCCCAGGTGGGGCCTGGCATCCCCCGGGGGCACGGTCTCGGTCTTTGGTCAAGACCTCTGGGACCTCGCTGAGAGATGGGGTGGGAGGTTGGGAAGTCTGAGGCTTGACTGCGGCCCCTGCAGCTGATCCACGCTGAGTCCTGGGCCTGTGATGGGCACAGGCAAGACGGGTTCGCCCCCCCTTGCTGTCTCCCTAGGTATGGCCTCCCTTGGGGAGTGTCCTCATTGCGGGCCAGCTTGTACATTGTCAGAATTCTCTTGTTCTGACACTGACTTGCCTTGCCTACATTTTGGGGTTAAAGTGTATTTTCTTACTGAAGTGATGATCGTAATGGATGGCAGCTGGTTGTTGCTGGCAACGTAGATAGAGTGACAGAGACAGCCTTCTTTGGTCCCCTGTCATAATAGATGTCCATCTCCGGTGATGACCTCAACCATGTCCAGCAACTCCCTCCCCCAGGAGTCTAAGGACTGCTGCTTACAGGAGCAGGGTGGATGGGCTCTGGGCCCTGAACTGGGGACCCTGCAGGCAGCCAAGGGTGATGGCAAGACCCACATATTTATGACGATTCAGAGAGAACCTCTTGGAAATGTCACTGGACCAGGCAAGTGAGATGATGTCCTCCAGGAGGTGGACAGATCATCCTCACAATGCTGCTTTACTTGGGTTAGAAGTCATCAAGCCCCAGAAAGATAGGGAGGAACCTTAAACGCACATGACTAAGTGGAAGAAGCTGTCTGAAAAGTCTCCACACTGTGATTCCAGCTTTGGGACCTTCTGGAAAAGGCGGAGCTCTGTAGAAGGATCGGTGGTTATGGGGAGGGGGGATGGATGGACGGGGCCAGAGGGGTTTAGGGTAGTGACTCTGTTCAGTGATACAGTGATGCTAGGTGCCTATCAGTGTACATACATCTGTCAAGACCCACAGAGTGAACCCTGACACCAGCTATGGATCCTGGGTGATGACGTGTCTGTGTGGGTTCATCGATTGTACAGATGTGCACTGCTGGGGAGGCTGTGCATACGTGGGGGCGGGCGAGCCGGGAATCTCGACTTGCCGCTTAGTTCTGCTTGAACCTAAAACTGCTTTAAAAAAAAAGAAGTCTTTTTAAAAGAGATTCCCTGGTCCAGGTGTGTGGTTTTTGATCCTGCCAACCCATCAGGGTCAAGGGCAGCTTCTTGGGTCGACCCCTCAAGGTCTGACCCCACTCCTCTGGGAATCTCGGGGTGTCTTAAGTGACCCAGGGGGCTCTTCTAAGCAGACGGGGTTGGATGGCTATTTTATCATAGCTGTTGGGTTCATACCAGGCGTGTGTCCTTTGCTCTGGATAAATTCGGGGTTGCACATCCATCTCAGCATTGTGTGCTCCGTGGTGAAGTGTGGCTGCTTAGAACAGGCTGAGGGGTGAGAATTTTATCATGTTCGCATCACCAACTTCTGTTTTTGAAACAAGTGTTAAAGACACGTAGTCATGTATACTTTTGATCTTAAAATAGCTTCTAATTTTTGTTTTTAATACAGATAGACCTTATTTTACTGCTTTCTCCTTGATCATGCTTTCCATGTACTGTGTGTTTCGCAGATGGAAGGTCTCTGATGACCCCACAGTGAGCAAGCATGTTGCCACATTTTCCAACAGCATTCCTTCACTTTGTGTCTCTGAGTCACATTTTGGTAATTCTCACGAATTTTCACAGTTATTATGTGATGGTGATCTGCGGTCAGCAATCTCTGGTGTTACTCTCACAATTGTCTTGGGGCTCCACGAACCTCACCCACATAAGATGTGGCACGATCATTTGTGGAAGTGATAACAAAGCAGGTGGAATATTATGTACCTTCGTTGATAAGGGTTTGGGAAAATCAACTCCAGCTGTGAAGGAAGTTCTCCTGTGGGTAAAATGCCATCAGATAGCATCAGACATGGTGGAGAACCCATCTATGAAAGGAAGAGGCCATTGATTCTGCAGACTTCACTGTTGACTTGTTTTAAGAATCTGCCATGACCACCCAGTCCACAATAGAGGCAGGACCCTCACCAGCAAAAATATGGCTTGCTGGGAATTCCCTGATGATCCAGTGGTTAGGATCTCCACTTTCACTGTTGAGGGCCCAGGTTTGATTTCTGGTTAGGGAACTAAGATCCTGCCCCGTCCCCCCAAAAAAGATGGCTTGCTGAAGCCTCAGATGATGGTTAGCGCTTTTTGCAATGAAATTTTATTTGGCTGCACCAGGTCTTATTTGTGGCACACGGGATCTAGTTCCCTGACCAGGGATCGAACCCTGACCCTCTGCATTGGGAGCTCAGAATCTTAGCCACTGGACCACCAGGGAAGTCCCACAATAAAGTATTTTTAATTAAGGTGTGCTTATGTTTTTTTAGACACAATGATGTGGCACATTCAGCAGACTACAGAATAGTGTGAATGTAGCTTTTACGGGCACCAGGAGACCACCTAGTTTGTGTGACTCACTTTATTGCGATATTCGTTGTATTGTGGTAATCTGGGGCCCTCCCTACAATACCTCTTACATCTACCTGTATAATTTACTGGATCTAGATCCTTTGTATACCCTGGCCTTTTTTTTTTCCTTCTTTGTAAAAAGGAGAAAAAATACTTCATTGTTAGCAATGCCACGTGTAAATCAGACTATAAAGACTAATATACCGTTTTCTCCCACATTCCTTACTTGAACTTCGTATGTGTAACTCTGTTTTAGATAAATACGTAAACACTCCTGAGTGAAGCATATTCTTCTAATATTTCACAGTCCTTTCCTCCCTGTCCCGCCTGTAGGAACCCCAAGCCTGTGCGCTGTGCACTTGTGTTGTGGCTAAGCATTAGTGTTGAGGAAGGGTCTTCCTTCCTTGGGTCAGTCACTTCTGGGGGCTCAGCTGTTGCCCCAGGGGGTACTCTGAGGTGCAGGGTCGCTGTGGGGGGGTGGTTACTCTGCCTCCGTCTCTGAGGGGCGGTCTCGGGTGGGAAGCCCTGAGCCCGTGCCTTCCTCAGCTCAGGGCTCCCCGCTGGCGCCTCCTCTGGCTGCTCTGGAGACTGTCTCCGTAGTCTCAGTTTTCAGCAGTTTGTCTGTGATATGTCTGGGTGTGATTTTCCTTTGTGTTTCGTGTTGCAGAGAACCGGCGCTAGGTTTATGGAAGTTGTCAGTTTATGTCTTTCACCAGATTTGGGCAGACTTGAGCTGTTAGTTTTCCAGCCGTTTTCCCTGCCCTTCCTTCCCTGGGTCTCAGGCGTGCACCTGCTGCACCTTTATTGCACCCTTTTCTGACTCTGCTGTGTTCAAGGCATCCGTCTTGTCCCACCGTCATGCTGCCACCTCTCTCCTCAGCTTCCGCTCCCTCCTCAGTCCCTGCCGTTTCCCTTCCCAGGATTTCCACCTGATGGTTCTGTGTAGCTTTCCTTTCTCTGTGAGACGTCCTCTGTTTATTCATTACGAGTATGTTTTCTTTTTGTCCCTGAGAGCATGGTTACAGTAGCTGAGTTGAAATCTCTATATGTTCACTCCATCCCTAGAGACATCTCAGGGTTGGTCTTTGCTGGCCATCTTTCATTTTTCTTCTTGGATATAGGTTATATTTTCCTGTTTTTAATTCTTTTTTAAGTTAAGCAGGTGTGTTTTTTTTTTTTTAGTCTTTGTTGCTGCGCAGCTTCTCTTAGTTGTGGAGAGCGGGTGTTGGTCTCTAGTTGTGGTGCTTGGGCTTCTCGTTGCGGTGGCTTCCCTTGTTGTGGAGCACGGGCTCTAAGGCACATGGATTTCCATAGTTGCGGCACACAGACTTAGATGACTTGTGGCATGTGGGATCTTCCCGGACCAGGGATCGAACCTGTCTCCTGCATTGGCAGGCGGATTCTTTACCAAGTCATTAGAGAGCCCTCCTGTTTCAAATTTGAATAATTATGTTTTTTTTTTTCCTTCTTTGTAAAAAGGAGAAAAAATACTTCATTGTTAGCAATGCCACGTGTAAATCAGACTATAAAGACTAATATACCGTTTTCTCCCACATTCCTTACTTGAACTTCGTATGTGTAACTCTGTTTTAGATAAATACGTAAACACTCCTGAGTGAAGCATATTCTTCTAATATTTCACAGTCCTTTCCTCCCTGTCCCGCCTGTAGGAACCCCAAGCCTGTGCGCTGTGCACTTGTGTTGTGGCTAAGCATTAGTGTTGAGGAAGGGTCTTCCTTCCTTGGGTCAGTCACTTCTGGGGGCTCAGCTGTTGCCCCAGGGGGTACTCTGAGGTGCAGGGTCGCTGTGGGGGGGTGGTTACTCTGCCTCCGTCTCTGAGGGGCGGTCTCGGGTGGGAAGCCCTGAGCCCGTGCCTTCCTCAGCTCAGGGCTCCCCGCTGGCGCCTCCTCTGGCTGCTCTGGAGACTGTCTCCGTAGTCTCAGTTTTCAGCAGTTTGTCTGTGATATGTCTGGGTGTGATTTTCCTTTGTGTTTCGTGTTGCAGAGAACCGGCGCTAGGTTTATGGAAGTTGTCAGTTTATGTCTTTCACCAGATTTGGGCAGACTTGAGCTGTTAGTTTTCCAGCCGTTTTCCCTGCCCTTCCTTCCCTGGGTCTCAGGCGTGCACCTGCTGCACCTTTATTGCACCCTTTTCTGACTCTGCTGTGTTCAAGGCATCCGTCTTGTCCCACCGTCATGCTGCCACCTCTCTCCTCAGCTTCCGCTCCCTCCTCAGTCCCTGCCGTTTCCCTTCCCAGGATTTCCACCTGATGGTTCTGTGTAGCTTTCCTTTCTCTGTGAGACGTCCTCTGTTTATTCATTACGAGTATGTTTTCTTTTTGTCCCTGAGAGCATGGTTACAGTAGCTGAGTTGAAATCTCTATATGTTCACTCCATCCCTAGAGACATCTCAGGGTTGGTCTTTGCTGGCCATCTTTCATTTTTCTTCTTGGATATAGGTTATATTTTCCTGTTTTTAATTCTTTTTTAAGTTAAGCAGGTGTGTTTTTTTTTTTTTAGTCTTTGTTGCTGCGCAGCTTCTCTTAGTTGTGGAGAGCGGGTGTTGGTCTCTAGTTGTGGTGCTTGGGCTTCTCGTTGCGGTGGCTTCCCTTGTTGTGGAGCACGGGCTCTAAGGCACATGGATTTCCATAGTTGCGGCACACAGACTTAGATGACTTGTGGCATGTGGGATCTTCCCGGACCAGGGATCGAACCTGTCTCCTGCATTGGCAGGCGGATTCTTTACCAAGTCATTAGAGAGCCCTCCTGTTTCAAATTTGAATAATTATGGACTGTGACCCAGACATTGTGGATGGTGTGTTGCAGACACTCTGGATTCTCTTGTGTTCTCTGCAGAGTGTTGGTTTTACAGGGAGGGGTGTGTTTTAGGGCGGTGACCTTGTCTGGGCTGGAGCTCTGGCTCTGTGTGCCCTGCAGTGGGCTGCAGTGCAGGCTGTGTGCAGTATTCTGGTGGGGACGGGGTCCTGGGGTCCGTGGGGCGGGGTTCATGTGAGGCTGTCCTCCCCCTTCCTGTCTCCCCTCACTTCCCAGCGGCTGCATTCGCCCAGGATCAAAGCTGGGGCAGGACCCAGTGGTCTCTCCTGCCCTGCCCTGCGGGAGAGTCACTTGCAGACAGGGCTGCGGGAGGCTTGGTCTGAGGATGGCTGCACAGATGTTAGCAGGAACGAACTCTGCCTGGCCTCCCTAAGCCAAGGGGTCCCTGGGCCGCCTGGAAATCATGTGCAGAGAGCATGGTGTGCTGGCCTTTCACCAGCTGACCAGCTTCTGTGTTGAGGTGCCAGTATGGGAGCATATGTGTGTGAGCACCTGTTTGCCCCTGGGCACTGCTGACGGTAAAGCATCTGCCCCTGGTAGCTCAGACAGTAAAGCGTCTGCCTACAGTGTGGGAGACCCCTCAATCCCTGGGTCCAGAAGATCCTCTGGAGAAGGAAATGGCACCCCACTCCATTACTCTTGCCTGGAAAATCCCATGGACGGAGGAGCGTGATAGGCTACAGTCCATAGGGTCGCAAAGAGTCGGACACGACTGAGCGATGTCACTTTCACTGCAGAAGCAGGTCTGCAGGGCTGTGTGCTCGGCCAGGTTCTCCACACTTGGGATGGTTTCTCTGCTCTTTCCCTTTTAAATCATTAACTGTCGGTCCAGGGTGCAGAAAGGGGTCATCCCTGCACAGGTATGGGACTGAGGCTCCAAGGGATTAGTAATTGGAAGCCCATTGGAAGGATCTGGTGACTTGTGTTCCATTGTCCAAGTCGGTCATGGAATATATATCAGACGCTGGCTGAGGGCTCGTGCTGGGGACGCCTTCCCAGGAGCCTGTGCTGGAGCCCCCGAGGTCTGGGGTGACACTGGGTGCAGGGTGTAGCCACTGGGAGCAGGGCTGCTGTGCTGGCCACCCTGCTATTGGTCAGATCAAAGGCTCCTCCTACTCTTGGGAAGGCGGGACAGGCACCAGACTTCCCACAGCCTGGTGACAACTGGACTCCCATTTTGGCAGGTTTGGGTTTTCTTGCGACTGCCCCTGTAACATCTGTGCATGTCTTGGGATGGGGGCCTTATGTCCCATGGGGCACATTCCTTGCTCTGGGCTTCATGTGTCAGTCCAGGCTTTTGATTGGTGTTCTGGTATGAGTGCTAGAAACCCAGGAAAATTGAAAACATGTGTCCGCATAGAGCCCTGCCCCATGGCAGCGTGCGTCGGAAAAGTGGGAAGGTGGGAGGGCTCCGAGCCCTGCCCTGCTGGGAGAATGGACACGTGGTGGCCATGGAGCCGAGCGCAGATACACTGCAGCGCCACTGAGAGGAGGGCGAGGGCTGCACACAGACCCGTGATGCATGCAGGAGAGGCTGCTGGTGTCGCGAACTCAGAAATGGGGAGCCCTAGGGGAATTTGCAGCGCCGCCTGCCCAGGGTGGCTGGTCTTGGAGGACCTGGGGGCCACAAGGGCTGGAGGCGGACAGTCCCCACCCCCCAGCGGCCCTCATGTGCCTACACTGTCTGGATGGCCTGGCCCCAGAGCGAGCAGGGGGCCTATGTGGGCCCTCTCACTCACATGGGCCACGAACACAAGTCCTTCAGGGGCTGGAACATGCTGGTGAGCTCATCTGGGGACTGCTCCTGTTCTCCCTCAGCCGCCCTGCCTGCCCCTCGGGAGGAGGGCCCATGGGGGATCCTGGGCAGTTCATCACACTGACAGGATTTCTCAGGATAGCAGCCATGTTGTCATACCCATACAGTGTGACTCCTTGCTCTCATGTGTATGATGCAGTGGTTTTTAGTACATTCAGAGAGTTCTATTTAATTCCAGAACATCCATCACTCCGTCCTCATTAGCAGACACCTCCCCCCTCCCTGGCCCTGGCCACCAGGAGTTCATTCTTTGTCTCTGGATTTGCCTATTCTGGACATTTCCCATCGAGGGAAGTGCACACTGTGTGTTCTGTGTCTGTCTTAGGTTTTAGCCAGACACTTGAAAGTGAGACTTGCTCAGTTGTGTCTGACTCTTTGTGACCCCATGAACTATACACAGTCCATAGAATTTTCCAGGCCAGAATACTGGAGTGGGTAGCCTTTCCCTTCTCCAGGGGAAAGGATTCCCAACTCAGGGATCGAACCTAGGTCTTGTGCATTGCAGCTGGATTCTTTACCAACTGAGCTGCAAGGGAAACCCAAGAATACTGGAGTGGGTAGCCTGTCCCTTCTCCAGGGGATCTTCTGGACCCAGGAATCAAATCGAGGTCTCTTGCATTGCAGGTGGATTCTTTACCAACTGAGCTATAAGGGAAACCAGACACTCGCAGCTCCTCAACTTTTCTTTTTTCATCTTAGGCAAAATATATCTCTCAGTGCATCGATGAAATCAAGCAGGAGCTGAAGCAGGACAATATCGCAGTGAAAGCCAACGCGGTCTGCAAGCTGACCTATGTGAGTGCTGGCCACTCGCTCTGTCAGGCGGGGGCCTGAGACCCTATCTCTCCGCATCTGGCTCCTCATCCTCTGGGTCCAGGGATTGGGGGAGGGGGGCTGGGCAGGAGCCTAAGACCGTGGCTCTATTGCCACAGCTGCAGATGCTGGGCTACGATATCAGCTGGGCTGCCTTCAACATCATCGAAGTGATGAGCGCCTCCAAGTTCACATTCAAGGTGAGGGGACAGCCCGCTGTAGGTCCTGAACCCCTTGGGTGGGGTCCTGGGAGAGGGAAGGCGTGTGTCCTGTGATGAGGCTGGGCTGGGAGGTGACACAGTGGCAACCACTGGAGACCCATTCCCATCATACATCTGCCCAGCAAGGTCTTAGCACCATTAACACTATGTTTTTAAGTAGTGTCAGTGAAGTTAAGGTTTGTAGGGGTGGTTATGTATTTTGTGATACAAATTAAATTTGTAACCTTTCAAAAAAAACACCACAGGCAGGCACTGATCATCCCCCCGGAGACCTCCACTGGTCAGTTGTCCTGGTGCTTCTCAGCACCCTCTGCCTTCATCTTATGGAGCCTACTTGTGCCACTTTGAGACATTGCTTTTCTATTACTTAATATTATAACAACTGAACACGTTGTCTCCCACTTTAGTAAATGTCCTGGAAAGCAGTCTTCACCACCGGCAGCCTATTTAGGGGCGTCCCGCGGTTCTCCCTGGGAACACGCCCTGCAGGCATCTGAGGCTGTGTCCTCCTGAGGGACCTGGTCATTCATGCTGCCTGCCGGTTTCTCCTGGGGAGGAAATGAGATGCTGGGTTTGCCAAGGTTGGGCTGGTGCCCTGCCCGTGTGTTGGAGTTCACACATTTGTGTGTGGGTATGCCTCCAGGCTACCCCAGCCACAGAGATGGGAGCCCATGGTTATCCCGTGTTTGTGAGACTCATTCCATCAGCTGCTGAGCAGGCGGTGAGGATGTGCAGGGCAGTGACAGGCCATGCTGGCCAACTTGACAGCCACTGTGTTCCAGAGACCAGGCACTTGGGGGGGGTGTCCTCTTCTTGGTGGGGGATGGGCCGGCCAGGGCTGCATGGCCCGCTCCCTTTGTGCCCAACGCCTCTGTTTGTTGCACTCACAGCGAATTGGCTACCTCGCAGCTTCCCAGTGCTTTCACGAAGGGACCGACGTCATCATGCTGACCACCAACCAGATCCGCAAGGTAGGGGCCTCTCACCCCACCATGGGAGCATGTGGAGAGTGGGGGTTGGTGGGCAGTGGATGGTCTCCACTCTCCTCAGAAACAACAGTGGTGGGCGGCATGTGTGGCCCTCCTCTTGAGTTCTCTTAGTGTTGGGGGACTGCCCCCAGTCACTCTTTTCTACCCCTGCCCCCTGTCGTGGGGGAACCTGCTGAGGGGGTGGCACTTTCTGCCCACTGGGTGCTGGGCATTGGCCGGTGTGTCTCTCCGGCCCTGAGTGGTTTTCAGCTCTGTGGTGAGAGCAGTGAGTGCTCCACTCTGCCCTTGCCCGGGGACTTGATCAGCTATTGCTGAGAGTGGTCAGAGGGCCATCAGAGGCACCCTTCCTGGACAGAACAGCCATGAGCCTGTGGCCCTGGGTCCTCAGATGGCTGGAGGAGGCCTGCTACCCAGGAGCTGGTGTGGTCACCCTGCAGGGGACAGGGGACTGGGCTCCCGGGCAGGCGCTGTGGGGTGGGCAGGCTGCAGGAGTTGCCCGGAGGCCTTCACACACTGTGAGGTGGCTGCTGCCCGTATCAGGCTCTGCGAATCACTCTGAGAGGAGGCATGTGCTGTGAGGTCCAGTCTCCACATCCGGGGTTGCAGTGAACTTTAAGAGCCTATGTTTTTGTACCATCACCACACTCTAGGAGGTTAACTCTTCAGACACTTCTGGGTGCACCTTTTACACATGTGAAGTGTGGGGAGGGTCCCCTCTCTGTGTCAAAATGGGGCTTCCACGCAGGTCAGCGGGAGCTGAGGCTGGGGCGTCAGGCAGGGCAGTTGCACTTCTGCTGGTTCTCCGCTCCCTGAGAGGTGGGGCTCCAATGGAGGCTTCTCAACACTTGCGGAGGGGCCTAGAGGAGTCATCCGTGGGTGTCTCCCTGTGGGGAGCCCCTGCTGCATGCCTCTGGGCGGTCAGGGCCCTGGGTTCTGCAGCTTTGCCATGTACACACCTGGAGCGAGGGGCAGCCCTCGCCTCTGTCCCCCCAGAGCCATCCCAGCTCTTCTTGGTGACAGAGCAGAGCTGGCTGCTCCTCATGAATCCTTGTCCCACACGTCTCCAGACCCAGGGCAGGGCTGGCAGGCACGGCTGGGGCCCAGCAAGCCATGGTCGGCGCCCGCGTCTGACCCTCACATTCCCTTTCCAGGACCTGAGCAGCCCCAGCCAGTACGACACTGGCGTTGCGCTGACTGGCCTATCCTGTTTTGTTACCCCAGATCTTGCCAGAGACCTGGCCAACGACATCATGACACTGGTGAGTCTGGGAGTGGGCCCTCCCCTTGCCTTTACTGCCTCGTGTGCCAGGATAGCCTGGTTGTAAAGTCATGCTGAGGGCACTCGGGCGGGTGGAAACAGCCTGGGTTCCTGGGGTGAGCTGGGACACCTAGTCACCGTCTCCCCCTCCATCACCTGACGGGCCCGACTTTCACCTCACCTCCTCTGGAATGGTCCTCTCGGGAAGAGCAAAGTCTGGCTGGGGTGGTGGTGGGCGCTTGACCCATCAGCTGTGTTCTTACTGAGGCATGAGTGGCAGTGGTAGTGGTCTTAGCGGGCAGCACGGTCAGGTGGCTTCTGTCCAGGACACCTTTTATCTTCATTTGGGTGCAGTCTGATGTCTGGTGGCTCTGTTCATCTGAAAAACAGAATTCCCAGCCAGCTTTGATCTCTAGGGCGGGCAGGAACCTTGTTTTGAAATGTGGATTTGTTCTTAGAAATCACAGCCCTCAACTCTAGTAAAAATTAATTAAAGAAAGAAAAACGAAACTGGAATTGACTCTAAAACAACCACAAAAGAACAAAGACCTCATGGCCCTGAGAGGGTCGCCAGCACCTCATTCTCCATGATTGGGAGGCTCCCCATCTGACCGTGTCACAGCATGTGCGAGGGCGGTGCGTCCCTCCCAGAGGGTTCTGTCCAGATGTAGCCTGTTTGCTCTGTGGGTGCTCCAATCTTGGTTTGCAGTCTTGAAGGCTGTGAGTAGAGTCAGCTTCTTGGTCCGGGGCCTGTTGTAAATGATGTGTCCACACGTGCTCCCGCCCCTTTGTCCACACCGTGTCCCTGGGCTTCCCAGCAGCCAGGGCAGACTCTGTACAGAGACCCTGGCTGGCAAAGCCAACAATACTGACCCTGTGGCCCACTTCAGGAGGTGTGAGGACCCGTTCAGGTGAAGGTGGTCACATGCCCATGGGAGGGCAATAAGGATTTGTCTTGGTGCTAGGTCTGGAGGGCAGGGCAGCTTTCTCAGGCCAGGTTCCCAGGGCCCCAACAGGTGAGGAGTGTGCCCACATACAGACAAGAGGCCCTCGTGGCCAGAGCACAGTCCTGAAAGCAGGACAGGAGCTCTGGGGTCCCATGTTGGGGTGCAGAGCAGCATCCTGCCCTGGGGACAGGCCTCGGTGACCAAAGGATCTCATGGCCAGGGCTGACAGTGGAGGCAGACCTCGGCCTCCAGAGGGCAGGCTGGGGTCGTGGACTCAGGGAGGCAGGATTTGATTCTAAGACACTGTTGTGTGATCCTGGGCTTGGTGGGGAGGAGGGCAGTAGAGTAAATGTGCGGACAGGGCTCAGAGACCAGGAGCCAGTTAAATTGGAGAGAGGGTTTTCCTTCAGGTGATGAGATGAGATGCAGGCAGGTGTGGGAGACGAACACAGGAGGGAGTGGAGGTGAGGGGGTTGGGGGATGAGCAGGGCTTGGGGGCTGGGAGTGAGATGAGGTAGTGGGAGGTGAGCAGGAGATGAGCCAGGAGTAGAAGATGAGATAAGGAGGTGAGGGGTGCGGGGCACAGGGGCGTCAGCAGGGAGACCTATGCCGTCTGCCCCACAGATGTCACACACCAAGCCGTATATCCGGAAGAAGGCGGTGCTGATCATGTACAAGGTGTTCCTGAAGTACCCTGAGTCCCTGCGCCCCGCCTTCCCCCGCCTGAAGGAGAAGCTGGAGGATCCCGACCCTGGTATGTTGATTTGAGTTAGAAAGGCCCTGTGGGGCCCATGTAACTGAGGGCCTGTGGAGGGGTGCTAGGCCTTGGGACCCTGTCCTCGACCCTCCTCTACTTTCCCGCCAACCTGGAGTCCGCCCTTCTCCAGACCACCCTGTTCCTGTGTTTTTGGTGTGGGATTTAGAAACCAAGCCCTGGGTGCTGTTGGTGTTCATTCCTCCTGGGGTGGCATTGCTTCTGGGCCAGCAGACCCCGCATTCGCTCCTTGGGATGTTGTTTTGTGGGGTGGGTGTCTTGCACCTTGAGTGACTGACCCTCGGGGGACACCCCTCAAGGTGGTTGGGGGGATCCGTGCCCATAGGCCACAGTGCGTGGGGGGCCGCCTGCCTAGGAGGACACCGTTACTGATGGGGGCCCTCCCTTCTCAGGAGTCCAGTCGGCAGCAGTCAACGTCATCTGCGAGCTGGCCAGACGCAACCCCAAGAACTACCTTTCCCTTGCCCCACTCTTTTTCAAGCTCATGACCTCTTCCACCAACAACTGGGTCCTCATTAAGATTATCAAACTGGTAGGTGTTCTCCTGGCCTGCCCCACCCACTGCCAGAGGGCCTCTGGGTGTCCTTGGTGAGAGCCCCAGGCCACAGTCCCATCCCTGCAATGAGTGACCGCTAGCCTCTTCATCCCTTAGTTTGGTGCTCTGACCCCCTTGGAGCCAAGGTTGGGCAAGAAGCTGATCGAGCCTCTCACCAACCTGATCCACAGGTAGGCCTGGGGCTGGTGTGGGAGGGCGCCCCCAGGAGGGATGGGGTGAGTGGCAAGCAGGCCTGCAGGTCTGCCATAGCCCGGAGCCATGTCCTTGGGCGCTCCCTTCCCCAGTCTGCAAACAGCCACAATTAGGTCAGTGGGGAGAGCTGTCCTGCTCAGCTCTGATGCACAGGGGTTCTCACTGGTCGAGTTGAATAGCCTGAGGTGACTGTGTCCCCACCCAGTTCTAGAATGTTGTAGGAAACTTGGGGTGCCTTTGGTTGAATCGTGGGGATGGAGCTTCCAAGTGCCAGGAGACTGTGCTCCTGGGATCCCCTGGGAGGTGACCAATGGCTCAGGACACTGTTGGCTTTGCTTTTATTTGTATGTTTATTTGACTGTGATGGGTGTTAGTTGTGGTACTCAGAGTCTTTAGCTGCAGAATGTGAACTCTTGTTCACATGGAACTGCATGTTCTAGCCTGCAGGATCTAGTTCCCCAACCAGGAATCGAACCGGGCCCCCTGTATTGGGAGCGTGAAGTCTTAACCACTGGACCACCAGGGAAGCCCCCGTTGTTGTTTGAAACAAATCAGCAGTCATTATGAAGTAGCCATGGCTTTCAAAGCATTCATGTGAGGCCCTCGGTCTCGAGACTTGTTTTGTGGCCCGACTCTGGTGGCCCATTCTCTTGACCTTTGGGGGGTTTGAACTAAAGCATCACTGAGAATATCAGAGTGGAGTGGGTGGATACACCTGGTGCCTGAGTGACCTGGCAGGGTGGGTTGTGACTCTTTGTTCTTCCTGCTAGGTCAGGCCACCTCCCTGTCAGAGTGAAACCAGTTGGCGGGGTCTGGGCTGCTAGAGAGGGGCCTTTGGGGAACTTGGCTTCTCTTCATGGGGTTCACAGAATCAGAAGATGAGTCCTTGGGCTCGGTGTTTTCCCTGAGACAGTTCCCTGGGGATCTTGTTGGGGTGAACGGGAGGCAGGCAGCCTCCGTCTTCCCGGCCCTTCTGTTTCCGTCTCCAGCACGTCCGCCATGTCCCTTCTTTACGAGTGTGTCAACACCGTCATCGCAGGTGAGTGCTGGGGTGACCCGCTCTGGATCAGGGTGCTGTCGCCGGCTAGGGGGCTGTTCCCAGGACCTCACCAGCAGGTGCAGACACCCCTGGAGTTGAGGTTCCCACCTGGGAAGCTGCCTGGCCTGGCCCTGTGGACCCGTGAGCAACTGGACACTGCTGTGGCCAGAACGTCTGCCGCCTCAGGCTCCACTGATAAACGCTGCACCGCTGCCAGCAAGACCGTCTTCCTGAGCCTTCTGGAGCAGGCCTCAGGCTGCTTCCCGTGTGGTGTCCTGTATAGGGGCTGCAGCCAGGAGGGTCCTTGGAGGGTACCTGCATGCCCTCCCCACACAATCTGCTAGAGCCCGTTAGCTGTGGGTCACCTGTCCCTGCAGCCCCATTTCCTATAGGTGGGCAGAGGGAGGTGGTGGCCGGAGGATGCAGTGTCTCATTGGCTGTCCCTACCCAGAGCTTGGGCTGCTTCTCAGAGACCATGGGCGGGAGGAGGAGGCTCAGGAATCTGGCCCTGGGCCCACGCTCATGACCACTGCATGGGCCATGAGTATCACTGAGGATCAGTGACGGTCACAGAGAGGAAGGGCGAACATGGGACTTGGGAGCAGGGGAGGCTGGCTGGAGAGTAGCCCTTTTGTGTGGGAAGGTCCACGGGGAGGACTGAGGTGGGGTGGGATTGCAGACAGCCCCGGCCCTGGCCATGGGCAGAGGGAGTGAGGATGCAGATAGGAGATGGCCTGTTCCATCGCACATCGCAGTCAGCAGGTCCCAGGCAGGGTGGCCCACGGGCCTGCCCCCGACAGGGGCCTCGGGTCCCTGGGCACTGTGGTCTGCTCCCCGGGCCAGTCACATGGGCCCTCACCCAGTGGTCTGTTTCAGTGCTGATCTCCCTGTCATCCGGCATGCCCAACCACAGCGCCAGCATCCAGGTATGTCCCAGGACCCGGGCTCCCCTCCTGGCTCCAGGTCACAACTCCATGTGCGCATAGATGTGACCAGTATTATTCTCCTCTTTGTAGCTTTGCGTTCAGAAATTAAGGATATTGATAGAAGACTCCGATCAGAACTGTGAGTTGCTCATCCCTCCAGGCTCTACAGGGCCTGGGGGTGCCACAACACATCTGCACAGTGGGCTGGCGTCTCGCTGTGTGGCTCAGCCCTTTGCCCATTGAAAGTGTCTTTGAACTCAGCCCTGTGCCCGCATCCATGGGGAGGCAGGACCTGACTGCAGGGAGGGGTGGGGAAGCTATGGCAGCGCAGGGGAGAGGTCAAAGGCGCGCCAAGGCCCAGGAGGAGCAGGCCGGGTGTTGGCGGACCTCCCCATGGGCCTGCAGTCTCCTTGGAGGTTAACCAGACAGGCACTCCTGGTAGCGCTCCTGATCTGTTGGTTTTGAGCAGAGGTCACCGAATTCTTCCTGGGAAGGGCCAGGGAATAACTCAGGTCAACTCTGCAGGTCGTGTGGTCTCTGCCAGGGTAGCATAGAAGCTGCCCGGCAGGTGCTGGCAGGCATGTCACGTGCCAGTGATGCTGCTGTGGATACGGGCTGTGGCTGGACCTGACCTGTGGCCCAGTTGGCCGCCCCTGGCGTAGACAGTCATGTGTTTGGGGTGCTAGAGGTTGGCAGTGAGGGGAGCCTGGTGCCTGGGAGACGTGGCCGACAGTGCCCAGGTGGTTGGGGTGTAGCTGCAGCCTGGCCTCGCCCCTGAACCTTGTGCAGGTGTGACAGCTGCCCACTGTCTCCGCAGTGAAGTACCTGGGGCTCCTGGCCATGTCCAAGATCCTGAGGACGCACCCCAAGTCTGTGCAGGCACACAAGGACCTCGTGCTGCAGTGCCTGGATGACAAGGATGAGTCCATCCGCCTGCGGGCCCTCGATCTCCTGTACGGAATGGTGCGTGCTTGCCCTGCCGCCCACACTGCCCCCCTGCCGGCCTGGCCCCTCCTTCACCGTCGCTGCCCCCAGGTATCCAAGAAGAACCTGATGGAGATCGTCAAGAAGCTGATGACCCACGTGGACAAGGCTGAGGGCACGACCTACCGTGACGAGCTGCTCACCAAGATCATCGACATCTGCAGCCAGTCCAACTATCAGCACATCACCAACTTCGAGTGGTACGGCCTGTGGGCCGGGGGCAGGGCGGCGGGGTGGTGCTGGGGCTGGCGGGGCCCTTCACAGACCCTGTCCCGCAGGTACATCAGCATCCTCGTGGAGCTGACGCGGCTGGAGGGCACCCGCCACGGCCACCTCATTGCTGCACAGATGCTGGATGTGGCCATCCGTGTGAAGGCCATCCGCAGGTTCGCCGTGGCACAGATGTCCGCGCTGCTCGACAGCGCCCACCTGGTGGCCAGCAGCCCGCAGCGCAGTGGCATCTGCGAGGTGCTCTACGCGGCTGCCTGGATTTGCGGGGAGTTCTCCGAGTGAGTGGAGGGTGGCTGTGGTCTCTCCTCCAGGTCCCCTCCCTGAGCCCCAGTGCCAGGTGGGGGATCACAGCAGGTGGCAGGAGCCTGGGACACGGAGCTGTTGGGGTGACCACTCACCAACCCTCCCATCCCCCAGACACCTGCAGGAGCCCCAGCAGACACTGGAGGCCATGCTGCGGCCCAAGGTCACCACGCTGCCGGGACACATCCAGGCAGTGTACGTGCAGAACGTGGTCAAGCTGTATGCAGCCATCTTACAGCAAAAGGAGCAGGCGGCAGATGCGTCCGCAGCCCAGGAGGTCACCCAGCTCCTGGTGGAGCGGCTGCCACAGTTCGTGCAGAGTGCGGACCTGGAGGTCCAGGAGCGGGTGAGCGCAACGGCTCGTCCATCTGAGGGCAGTTCAAGAGGGGGCCCTTTTGTGGTTCCCCACTCTTGGCCGGGGGCAGGGCTGGCCAGTCTGGAGCCCCTGTGCTGGGAAGGCCCCAGGTGGTCCCATAGGAGCAGCCTGGAGGGGGGCAGTGGGGATGGGAGACGGTGAGGGAGCGGGAGACCATGAAAGGTGCACAGTCAGCCCGAGGGAGATGCAGCAAAGGTGACCGCGGATCCTGGTTGATGGTGCCGACAGAGAGGGTGGAGGAGAGCTGGTTCACGAGAGCTTGGGGTGGCAGCTGGGCACTGGTGGCCCGGCAGCCTGTTTCATGAGCCCTGTGGTGATGCAGGCCCCAGTGGTCTCTGCAGTTGTAGTCAGGTGTTGGACATGAGCTTGTCTGTTGGCTGAGGGCTGCAAGCCCGGGTTGGCTGTGGTCCCATCCCTGGAGCCGAGAGAAGGCACCCTGGTGCCTCCCAGAGGTCGGGGGCCATGTTCTTGGAGCGATTGCCCAATGGGGTGGCACTCTTTCAGCCCTGTAACCCTTCATCTTGCTCAGAACCTGGTTTCTGTCACTGACTCTTTCTGAAGGAGATGGCAACAGGTCTGTGTTTTTCTGGCTAGGCTCCATGGCCAAGTGGTTCCTCATAGAGCCTTCCAGACATTCTCAGCCAGGCTCTAGTCAGGAGCAGCGAGGTGTCTGTGTGTGCTGTGCCCTGTAAGGGCTGAGTGGCCTTCAGGGCCAGTCCTCCAGGGTCCCCTCCTGATTCCTCTGGGGCCCCTGCAGGCATCCTGCATCTTGCAGCTGGTCAAGCACGTGCAGAAGCTTCAGGCCAAGGACGTGCCGGTGGCAGAGGAAGTGAGTGCCCTCTTTGCCGGGGAGCTGAACCCGGTGGCTCCCAAGGCACAGAAGAAGGTTCCAGTCCCCGAAGGGTAAGTGTGTGGCCATTAGAGGCCAGGTGGCATGAGGGCCCCCCAGGCTTCTGTCCAGCCAGGAGTGGTGGAGGGAATGGAAGGACATTCCCTGAGGTCAGGAGACCAACTCCTCACACAGACAATGCAGGGGGCTTGGCTGCTTCTCTGGGGCCCTGCTGTCCCCACCCTGGTGCCGTCCCTGAGAAGGTAAGTGGGCGGTCCTTGCCTGTCAACCTTGGGGCAGCCAAGCTCCACCGTCCTTGGTCTGTCCTCTGTGCCCACGGCCGCTGCCTGGCCTTCGTGTCCTGGTCTCCAAGGGGACAGCAGTGTCCAGAGCCGGGCCTGCAAGCCAGAGCCACCATGTGACCCCTGTGTCCCACAGCCTGGACCTGGATGCCTGGATTAACGAGCCACTCTCGGACAGCGAGTCTGAGGATGAGAAGCCCAAGGCCATGTTCCAGGACGAGGAGCAGCGACACACCAAGCCACGGGCACCCGAGGCAGACGAGCAGGAACTGGCCCGGGTGAGGCAGGGCGGTCACTCTGGCCTGTGGTCTGCCTCCGGGCAGACCTTGGGTGGGCTTGTTCTCTTGGGTCAGAGCTCCCCAGGGAGAGCCGTGGGTCCTGACCATTGCCCTTTTGGGTGTGGGGCCTGGGGACGACGTGCGGACTTGGGTATGAGATGTGCCTCGTTCCCTTCTCTGCTCCTCCCCTGCAGGGGCCATCCCCCTGCCCCAGCCATGGAGCTCCCAGGTGGTCCCACTGACTGCCCCTCTCCACCCCTCCCCATGCTGGCTTCCCTCTCTGTTGGCCCAAAGCCAACAGTGAAAGTGGCGAGGGGTCCTGTCCTCTAGGTCTGGCTCGTGCAGGTGGTCTGGGAGGGTGCAGGGCGAGCACTCCGCACACCCACTGATGTGCTCACTGAATCCTGTCCCGCAGCGCCGCGAGGCCCGCAGGCAAGAGCAGGCCAACAACCCATTCTACATCAAGAGTTCCCCGTCCCCCCAGAAGGTAAGGCTGGACTCCTTGTTCTGGAGGAATGGGCCAGGGCCCCATCTGCTCTCCATCCCTTGGCCGTGTGAGGCTTTCAGCAGGTCCAGGGGCAGGACCACAAGGGGCCCCCAGTAGCGACGAGCTGGGAGCAAGTTCTGCGTGGTCGAGCTCAGGCTCCTCTGCCTTAGCGGAAAGTGAGTGAGCACGAGGGACATGGGGTTTTTGCAGGCGGCACTGCCACCATCTGTCCCCCTCCAGACAGCAGACCTGTCGGCCGCCTTGGGCTCCCCCAGGGAGACATGTCTCCACCTGTGTCATGTTTGCTGATGCCCACTTTCCAGAGGCAGGATCCCTGTGTTTTTGTGCTTCCAAAGTATGACTTTCAACTTGAAAAAAGATTCAAATGAAAAAACGGACAAGTCTTGCTCCCATCCTGTACTCCTCGCTCTGACAGCCCCGTCCCTCTCCATGAGCCCTACTCTGCAGCTTCAGCGTCATGCTGGGCCCTCTGCCCTGCGTGGTGACCGGCCTTGCTGTCTCCCCACAGCGGTATCAGGACGCGCCAGGCGTGGAGCACATCCCCGTGGTGCAGATCGACCTCTCGGTGCCCTTGAAGGTGCCAGGCAAGTATCTGCGTGGGGTGAGGGTGTTGCGGACCAGCTTCAGACCTGCCCCAGCTCTGGCTCTGTCCAGCCAGCATCCTTCCCCTATCCCCCTGCCAGCAGGGGGCATGTACACGGGTCCCTAGGTCCAGCCCCACACTGCCTTGGGCCCCATGTCTGCATCCCAGTGGTCAGGGCAGTGCCCCTCAGGTGGGGGCAGGGCGTGGCTCTCAGGCTGTGGGGTGAGCACCCACGTCCCAGCAGGGATGCCCCTATCGGACCAGTACGTGAAGCTGGAGGAGGAGAGGCGGCACCGGCAACGGTTGGAGAAGGATAAACGGAAGAAGAAGAAGCGTGAGCGTGAGCGCCGGGGCACGCGGCGTCACAGCTCGCTGCACACAGAAAGTGACGAGGACATTGCACCTGCCCAGCACGTGGACATCGTCACCGAGGAGATGCCTGAGGTCAGTTGCCCGCCCCGCCCCGCCCCCGGGGCCCTGGTCAGCTCTGCCCTGTGAGCTGTGAGCACCTCCTGCACTTCTGTTCCATTAACTGTCTGATCCAGTGCTCACACTGAACGCCAGGCCCCAGATCAGATGCTCTCATGGGTGTGGACCTGCTGGTTTGTCTCTGAGAAGGGAGGTGGGGGCCCAGTGGGGTTGTGGGGAGGGTGGGTTGATCCAGACACAGCATTCCTGTTGTCCCTCAGAACGCCCTGCCCAGTGATGAGGACGACAAAGATCCCAATGACCCTTACAGGGCCCTGGACATCGACCTGGATAAGTAAGTACTGGGAGTGAGGCCAGGGCAGCTGCCCATGGGGCTGGACGTGGCCTGGGTTCCCCACATTGTGGTCCCTCCCCCTGTCCTCTCTTGATTGCTCAGCATGGCCCGGAGTAAGGGTCCCGGCAGCAAAGTGGGCTACTTCCCTCCAGGCCTCATCCCAGGCCACTCATCCTGTGACCACCCCCAGGCCCCTAGCTGATAGTGAGAAGCTGCCCATCCAGAAACATAGAAACGCTGAGACCTCCAAGTCCCCTGAGAAAGAGGATGTCCCCCTTGTGGAGAAGAAGAGCAAGAAACCCAAGAAGAAGGAGAAGAAACACAAGGAGAAGGAGCGGGAGAAGAAGAAGAAGGAGGTGGAGAAGGTGAGAGGCCAGGCTCACTTGTCTTATCAGAGTGGGTGGGGCAGGGATGTCCTGGGCTGTCAACCTTCCCTCCTCCATGGTGTGCGTGTCCTGCACGTGGAGGGAGGGTTCAGCAGAGCTACCACACACAGGTTGTGTTACTTCGCTCCAGAACAACACGACTTTGCCTGGATGTGTGGTCCCGGTAGGTGCCTGGACCCATGGCAAGAGAGCTGGACGCACCACTGGCTCCCAGCGCACTCAGGTCCTGTGGGGCATAGTGTCCTGTGCCTGTCAGGGCAGCCGTGCCTTCTCAGGGCCTGTCCAGCTGCTCCAGCTAAAGGCCTGTGTTTCTGTGGTTTCAGGGTGTGGACTTGGACTTCTGGCTATCTACTACGCCACCTGCTGCCACACCAGCCCCGGTAAGAACCTGGCTGTGACTTGTGCTGACTGCAAGTGCTCCTCAGCTGGACACCTGTGCTTTTCAGCCTTGGAGAGCTATATCTTAGAGGCATTAGGGGGCCCCCACTCACTGGGGGCAGAGGGATGTGGGGTGATCCTCAAGCAGACCAGCCAGGTCTGGGCGGGCTTAGTCCCATGCTCAGGGTCTTGTGCAGGCAATGGTTTCGTGGTGGGCCCTTGTCTCAGAGCCAGGCGGCAGCCTTGGGCAGCAGCTTCGTGTCTGTGTCTGGGGCCTGGTGGCTCTGGGGTCTTCTGGATCAGTGCTAGCCAGCCCTATGCCAGGCCTCCTCTCCTGTCTGCTGGCCACCAGCACTTGGCAAGGGAGCCATACACTGTCAGGAGGGAGGCTTATCAGTGCAGGGTGTTCCAGGGCAAGGCAAGTCGGGGCACAGGACTCCCATCGTGGGCCCCGGCTGCCTTTGAAGTCCCCCACCACCAACCCTGGCCTGGCCCCCCAATAGGAAGAGCTGGAGGTGAACACCACAGTCACTGTCCTGAAGGAGGGGCAGGAGGAGCCCCGGGGAGAGGAACAGGACGCCGATGAGGACAGGGAGCAGGACCTGGAGAAGGTGGGGGCACGTGTGCGGGGGCTGGGCGGGGGGCGGCGCTCCCGCACTGCTGGGGTTCCTAACAGCAGTCTCCTGTTGCCAAGCTCGCTGGGTCCTAATTGCGCAGCGCTGTTGGGCTGTGGCTCGTCAGAGGAGCTCAGGGCTGACTCAAGCCTGTTCCCGCTCCAGAAACCCTCCAAGCACAAGAAGAAGAAACACAAGAAAGACAAGGAGGAGCGGCCCAAGGACAAGAGGAAGTCCAAGAAGAAGGTGCTGCCAACGGATGAGGAGGCTGCTGAGCCCGTGGAGAACGGCACACTGGATGAGGAGCCCCTCCCGGTGAGGGTCCTCCCAACCCAGCTGGTGCTGGAAGCCTCTGGGACGTGGGGTCTCCCTGTCCCCCGTTCTCACGCTCCTGACGTTTCCTGAGGGGGGGCCCCCCAGCAGCCCTCACCGTCACGCTCAGGTCCTCACTGCCTGGAGCTGACATGTTTCTCTTTTGTCCACAGCCCATGTCCAGCTACAGCCTTCTGGCTGAAAATTCTTACATCAAGATGGTAAGCAAAGCTTGGCTTTCAGGAGGTGGGGCCGAGAGTGCTTGAGGCTCAGGGCTCCTTTTTCTGGACATGAGGGGGTGCCCACACTCTCTAGGCATGGGGTCCCCAGTGGCTTCCCTCCACCACTGACCCTGGGTCCTGCTCTACAGACGTATGACGTGCAGGGCAGCCTACAGAAGGATAGCCAGGTCACAGTCTCTGTGGTCCTGGAGAACCAGAGCGACAGCTTTCTCAAGAGCATGGAGCTCAATGTGCTGGACTCACTCAATGCCCGGCTGGCCCGGCCCGAGGGCTCCTCGGTCCACGACGGTGTCCCTGTGCCTTTCCAGCTGCCTCCTGGTGAGTGAGCCTGGCTCAGCGGCCTGGGACAGCAGTGCTGGGGACAGACCCTGGCAGCCTTAACTCCCTGCCGCCTGCCCAGGTGACGGCATCCTGCACCACTCCTCAGGCCCATGTCTTGCCCGCACCAGGTATTTCCAACGAGGCCCAGTTTGTGTTCACCATTCAGAGCATCGTCATGGCCCAGAAGCTCAAGGGGACCCTGTCTTTCATTGCCAAGGTATGGGGGTGGGTGCCCCGAGGGTCAGTCATGCACCCGAGCTTGAAGGCCCTGCCCCGCACCCCCTGGCCCTGCACCCCCTCACCCTGCACCCCTTCTGCCCCACAGAACGACGAAGGCTCCACCCACGAGAAGCTTGACTTCAAACTGCACTTCACCTGCACCTCGTACCTGGTCACCACACCGTGCTACAGGTGCGCTGCCCTCCCTCCTGCCCCCAGCTCCCTGCTTTCCTACCATGGGGGGCTCCAGTCAGTCATCTCCACAACGCTCTCTGACCTGAGGAGAGGATGTGGGTGGGGTGTCAGGTGACCGGCTCAGGTGCCTCAGGCTCAGCACATGCCCAGCAGCCCAAACAACAGGCCTGGCATCCCTCCCTGGACCGGACGCTGGACTCCAGACACGGAATATGGGCAGGGCTGGGTCCTCCTGAGGCCTTGCGCAGTGGCATGCAGATGGCTGCCCTCCCCTGTGGGCACACATGCTCATCTTTCTCGCACATCTGCGTCCTGATCTCCTGTTCACACCAGGACCCCTATTACATTGCATTGGGGTTCTGTCACCAAACCCAGTCATATTCCCATGGCCTGGGTGTCAGGGCTGAAACTTAGGAGCTTTGGGGACACTGTTCAGGTGTTGACTTCTTACAGGACCAGTGGAGACCCTGAGCCACAGGCCCTCAGAGGAGGTGCCCACCCCCGGGCAGAGCCCCCTGTTGCCACCCTCTCTCTCTCCTTCCCACAGCGATGCCTTTGCCAAGTTGCTGGAGTCTGGGGACCTGAGCATGAGCTCGATCAAGGTGGATGGCATTAGTATGTCCTTCCATAACCTCTTGGCAAAGATCTGTTTTCATCACCGTTTTTCTGGTAAGACTGGACATAGCTGATAGACTGCTTGGCCTTCTTCCCGCACACGGGTCTCCCCCACTGCCTGGGGCTGGCCTGGCCTCATACTACCCTCTCTTGCAGTTGTGGAGCGAGTGGACTCCTGTGCCTCCATGTACAGCCGCTCCATCCAGGGCCACCATGTCTGCCTCCTGGTGAAGAAGGTGAGCCCTCAGGGTCTGGAGGGCCTGCCCAGCCTCACCACTGTCCTCCAGCGCAGCTGCTCTGCTCTGAGCTGTCTGAGATGATTTTACTGAAGGCTCTAACCCTGTGCCCCTGAACAGTGTTGGGCTTTCCTCCGCCTGGCCCATTCCCTCCTTGCACATCTCCTGGAAGAGGTCATGTTTAGTCAGTGTGTTTCTTCTGGCATATTATTGTAGAATTCAAGGAAAGCATCTGGGTCTGGGGAGTTCTTTGCTGAAAAGTTTTTGTCTACAAGTTCAGTCTCTTTTTTTTTCATAACTGCTTTATTCTTTTTTAAATTTATTTTGGTTGCTCCAGGTCTTTGTTGCCGCAGGCTTCCTCTAGTTGCAGTGAGCAGGGGCTATGCTCTAGTTTTGGTGCAGGGGCTTCTCACTGCATGGCTTCTCTTGTTGAGGAGCACGGACTCTAGGCACACGGGCTTAGTTGCCCCTCAGCATGTGGGATCTTCCCAGACCAGGGATGGAATCTGTGTTCTCTGCATTGGCAGGTGGATTCTTATCCACTGGACCACCAGGGAAATCCTGTTTCTTTCTTTGATACTTTTAAGTTTCCTTTCTTTGTCTGTTTCTTACTGTGTGAGTTTTAATAGTTTGAAGTCTTCAAAGAAGTGGTTGGTTTCATCTGGATTATGGAGGTGATGGTGGATCAAGTCATCTGGTTCTTTTCCTTTTAGTGTCTGAGGGATCAGTGGTGATAAGCTTTCATTCCTGATATTGGTAATTGTCTCCTCTCCTTTTTCTTGGTTATCTTGGCTAGAAGGCTTATTTATCCATTTTGGTAGATCAGTTTAGTAGCCAATTTTTTTGAAGGGTTGGAGAATTCCTTGGAGGTCCAGTGGTTAGAACTCTGCACTTCCACTGCCAGATACTGGGTTTGATTCCTGGTTGGGGAACTGAGATCCCACAAGCAATGGCAATGCAATGCATGTGTGATCAGTTGTGTTCTGCTCTTTGCAACCTCTTGGGCTGCAGCCCATGAGGCTTCTCTGTCCATGGGATTCTTCAGGCAAGAATGCTGGAGAGAGTTGCCATTCCCTTCTCCAGGGGATCTTCCTGACCCAGGGATTGAACTCGGGTCTCCTGTGTCTCCTGCTTTGGCAGGTGGGTTCTTAACCACTGAGCCATTTGGGAAGTCCCCACAAGCAATGAGGTGTAGCCAAAAAAATAATAATAATAATTAATTTTACTGAATTTTGCTGCATATCTCCTTATTTCTGCCTGCTTTGGATTTATTTTGCTCTTTTGCAAATATATAAGGTGAAAACTTAGACCTTTCCAACAAGCCTGTCTCTTCTAATAAAGTCTTTAATGTTAGGAACTTTTCTCTACGTACTTCTGTAGCTGAACCCCACAGGATTTTATGATTCATTTTCATGTGTATAAGTGTGTCTTTGTTCCAAATACTTTCTAATTTTATCACTACCTCCTCACTGACCTGTGACTTATTTCTAAGCATTGGGAGAGTTCCCTGTTGCTTCCTGGCCCTTGGTTTCTGGTGTGACCTCTCAGGCCTCTGAAAGGTACGGAGACTGGAGCTCTGTCCTGAGTGTGGTCCCTCTGGACAGCTGTTCTATAGGTGTTCCTGGAATACGTGTGTTACCCAGATCCTGCTGGTTGACTGTGTTTTTGATTCTTCTGGATCCTTGCAGATTTTCTCTCTGCCAGTCCTCCACGAGTGAACAAGGAACATGAAGCCAGTGGTGGTCAGCTGGTCTACTGACTGTGGGCCATTAGAATCGTGGGTCTGGGCGAGTGGATCCCCTCACCAGTTGGTGTGTTCGTCTCTGTCCTGTGCTGTGTCTTTGTTCGAAGTCCACTTTGTCTGGTGTCAGTACAGCCATTCTGTGTCTGTGTGTGTGTTTTAATAACGCTTATTTACTTGGGCTTCCCTGATAGGTCAGTTGGAAAGAATCTGCCTGCAGTGTATAGGAGACCCCGGTTGGACTCCTGGGTCAGGAAGATCTCCTGGAAAAGGGGTAGGCTTACCTACTCCAGTATTCTTGGGCTTCCCTTGTGGCTCAGCTGGTAAAGAATCCACCTGCAGTGTGGGAGACCAAGGTTTGATCCCTGTGTTGGGAAGATCTCCTGGAAAAGGGAAAGTCTACCCACTTGAATATTCTGGCTTGGAGAATTCCATGGACTGTACAGTCCATGGGGTCACAGAGTCAGACACGACTGAGGGACTTTCACTTCACATTTATTTACTTACTTGTAGCACTGCTGGGTCTTTGTTGCTGCATGGGCCATTCTCTAGTTGTGGCACATGGGCTTGACTGCCCCACAGCATGTGGGATCTTTCCAGACCAGGGATGGAATCCATGTCCTCTGCATTGGCAGGCAGATTCTTTACCACTGAGCTACCAGGGAAGCCCTCTTGCTGTCATTTGGTCTGTGCTTATGTGGCAAATCCTTTGTGGTAAACCTGCCTTTATCCTTGTACTGGAAAGAATTTCTTATGGATACCGTGTCCTTATTCATTCTGTCAATCTCTTTCAGTTATATTGTTCAGAGCATTGTGCTTAAAGTATTACTGATATTTTTGGGTTTGTCTTGCAGTTAGTTTGTTCCCTGTGTCTTTTCTTTCATCCTTCTGCTCTCGCCTTCTGTGGCTTATGTGAGCGTTATCAGTGTCCCACGTTTATATGTTAACAGAGTCTCTGTGTGTCTGGAGCTCTGGGGACTATATCCCCACCCTTGGTGTTCAAAGTCTACTTGGAGCTCAGGCAGAACATGAAAACCTCACGCTTGCTTACCCTTGACCCTCCCCCCATCCAGGAGGTGGTCTCAGGTTTTGCCTCTGCAGACACTGAAGGCACCTTTCTTCAGTGCACTATAGCTTTACAGATGCCAGAGACCTCAGGAGACAAGGCAGCCTCGTCTGCTCACCCGCGTGCCTGCTGTTTCTGTTGCGTTCACTGCTCATTCCACCCTTTTTTCTGACTCATTTCTCTCTGTCTAAAGAACTTTAGATCTGGTCTGTTGGCTGTGTGAGTTCTCTCAGTTTCCTTCATCCGATCATTCTTTGTTTTACTGTTTGTCAAGGCTGTTTTTGATGGGTATAGAATTTTTGCTTTGCTGTTTTTTCTCACATAGTGCTTCAAAACTAGGCCATTTCCTTTTGGAATCTCGGTTTCCAACCCCTTTACGAAGAAATGCATTGTTTCCCCCTGACTGTTTCAGGTTTTCCTTTGTTCTTGGTTTTAGCAGTTTGTGACATGTCTTGGTATTGACTTCCTTGATCTGGGCTGTCTGCTGACACAACCCTTCATCCACGTGGCGTCAGTAAAGCTGTTGGGAACATAGGGAATTGAAACGGCAGCAGGGCCTCCCTTTCAGCATCTGCTCCTGCCAATCCCTGGGGCTCTGGGCCCCACACTGTGTCTGGACCCCTGACCCTGCCCTCTTCTCATTGCGTGCTGCTGAGATTAGAAATGAGGGGTTCGAGTGTGCTTTCACTGGACTTAAACTTTAGTGATATTTCCACTCATCCTGCACAACCTTTACCAGAGGGGTTCCCTGGAAGGGGACCTAGAGCCTGTTAATAGTGTGGAGTCTGTTCAATGTGCTGATCTGTGCGTTTCTGTCTTTTGCACAACTCAGTTCTCAGCTATGATTTTAAGTACCTTCTCAGTACTGCTTTCTCTGTCTCCGGTCCCTGTGATGTGAATCTTTGCTACTTCACCCACCTCCACCTCCTTTTCACTGGTCTGTTCAGATTGGATCATTTCCATTAATCTCTTGTCAGGGTCATAGACTCTTCTGTCACGCAAGTTCTGTTGTGTGCAGCTGGTATATTCCAGTCTAGAAGTTCCCTGGGTTGATCTTTATTTCTTCCTTTTCTTTGCTGAGATGTTGTGTTCTCCTGCTTGCTTCAGGGGTGTATGTGATTGCTGATGGGAGGTTCTTGGAGTCTCTACTTTAAAGCCTGTCAGGTGATTCTGACATCCATCTCTTCTCTGTGGGTATTTGTAGGTTGTCTTTGCCACGTGAGCTAAGATTTCCGTGGTCTTGGAGTGCCGAGTGATTTTGGAAGTTTTGAATTGGGCCTTCTTCACACCTGTGCAGAAGGTTGGCACTCAGGTTCCATCTGCAGGACATCTGGTGCTACACTCAGCTGTTCCCTGTGCCCCTGAGGGGCTGGGCCAGGCAGGGGCTGTGTGTCCTTTGCAGGGCTGGGATCCCTGCCTTTGCCAGAGCATCAGTCCTGAGCCCCTGCGGTTCTGGCCTCTCCAGGTCCTACAGCTCCTCCCATGGGGCGTGGGAGATATCGGGTGTGGTGTGCCTGCTCTGTCCTACCTGGAGCCCCTCTTCTTGGTTATCAAACACCCCAGAATAGGAGAGGGTTATCAGAGCACCCTGAAGTAGGAGAGGATGTCCAGAGGGTGGCGCCTCTTGAGTGCCGGCTGTTGTTTCCCTCACAGGGTGAAAAGTCGGTGTCAGTGGATGGGAAGTGCAGCGACCCCACGCTGCTGAACAACCTGCTGGAGGAAATGAAGGAGACGCTGGCCACGTGCTGAGTGCCACCTACCACAGGAGGGCGGCCACATGCTGCACACACTGGGTCCAGCCAGGAGTTGACCAAGTCCACCATCGTCCACTGTGTAGACCTCGCAGTTTACGTTACGTTGATTTACCTTGTCATCTTTTTTACTTTGCTTCTCTCTACTCTCTGGCGAGCAGCAGCCCTTTTCAGTCCCCAAGCCAGCCAGGGCTCCTCTGGCTGGAGCGGACTGTGCCTGTGGCCACAGGGGCTGCCCGAGGGGGAGCATGACCGCTGTCGAGGCCAGGACCCGGCGGGGGCTGGATGGGGACCGGACAGAGTGGCGCGTCCCACTTCTGTCAAGTTGTCCCAATCCCACGAGTTCCCAGATTCCTGCCCGCAGGCCCTGGGAGTGGAGGCCAGGCCAGCTGCTCGAGGGAGACATTCCTCTTCACCCCACACCGAGGGGCACGTCCTCCCCAGGACACACGATGGGGCAGAGTCTTGCAGGCTGCCGCTGGTCACATCCTGTTTGTTCCACCACCGTGTCCTGTGTATCTGCTGAGGGGAGTGCCCAGCAGGGATCCAGGGCCTTGACCTCGGCATCCAGCTGGGGTTGTGGTGAGTGGTGGAGAGCTATAGCTCTGGCTCTCCTGTCATCACTGGATGCTCTGCAGGTCTGTGTCTGCACCTGTGGAAGGGCTCGGGCCTGGCCCTGTTTCCTTGCTGGGAAGCACGTGGGTCCGGGGGTGGCTGGGCCCCTGAGATGTGCATCAGGGGCAGGGGGGGACCCCAGCCCACCCCCATGAGACTGAACTTTCCTCAATGATGATGGTCCTCAATGACATTTTAACTTCTTTTGATGAAAACTGTCACTTTAGCATGTAGAGTAACCTATTACAGAATCCTGTGCAGTGATTCTAGAATCTCTAAATTGTATGATGTGTTATATAAGAATTTATTTGCTATCGACATTCCCGTGTAAAGGAGAGACATATCATGCTGCTGTAATGATTTTGTGTCAAGATGATCCAATAAACTTGCGAAACAGGCGTTTATCCATTGGGTCTCTTGCCTTTGGCAATGTATGCCCTGAGTAGGATATTCTCCCCCAGTGTGGGGGGTCAGCATACAGCCAGACTTCTGGACAGTCTTGCAGCACTTGGGGTCAGAGGGGGGCCACAGGGCACCCTTGTGCAGGTTGCATTGTGAAGCTAGGGCGCCTCTGCCCTCTGCCTGTACCCCTTACCCCTCCAGAGGGGTGTGGTCCTCTGGACTCCTGGGCCCCAGCGGTAACAGCAAGGAGACACCTGATACCCATCCCCTCACAGGACTCCACGGGGCCCAGCAGTTGCTGTCCCTTTCCAGGGAACCCCTCTGGTAAAGGTTGTGCTAAAGTTTAAGTGCAATGAAACCACACTCGAACCCCTCATTTCTAATCTTGGCAGCACGCAATGAGAAGAGGGCAGGGACGGGGGTCCAGACACGTTGCGGGGCCCAGAGTCCTAAGGACTGGCAGGAGCGGATGCTGGAAGAGAGGCCCTGCCGCTGTCTCAATTCCCTATGTTCGTGACAGCCATACTGACACCATGTGGATGGAGGGTTGTGTCAGCAGACAGCCCAGATCACCTCTAACCTGAAACCCAAAACAGGGGCAGTTGCAGAGCCCTGCACAAAGGCCCCTCGGTGGCCCCCGGGTCACTGGCCCATCCTGCTACAGTGTGTGGGCCCAGCTCAGGTCCTGGGCGTCTGAGAGTTCCCCAGGCTTGCACTCACCAGTCCCCTGACCTCAGTGCTGGGCAAGTGGAGGCTAGCAGTCCATCAGTGAAACCTCAGCTGGAAGGCACCTCCTCCCAGAGCGGAGGCCCCTTACCTGAGTAGGGAGGTTGGCAGCCACCCAGGCCAGGAAGGGCCCAGCCCAGGACTCCAAGAACTGCCAGACTTGCCATGGTGTGCTACCATCCCCTCCCAGCTGCTGGACTGAAGCTGAGCCCTGGATGGAGCCAGTTTGGGCCTGTCCTTTCACAGCCCACGTGGGGCATCTGAGAAGCCAGGCCACGGTGGTGACAGCAGGTGCATGTGCAGCTGATGGGACAGGAGCCCCAGGATGCACCGAAGTTGGCCCTGGTTTTTACCAAACAGCCTCCCCTTGAGTCTTCCAAAGAGCCAATTGCCCTGAAGGCTGCTTGTGTGTGGCCTGCCAGGTACTCTTCCCTGTGCTGGTTCTTTGTTGCTGTGCACAGGCTACTCTCTAGTTGTGCACGCACCCTAGGGCATGCAGGCTTCAGTAGTTGCAGCACGTGGGCTTAGTTGCCATGCGGCATGTGGGCTCTAGTTCCCTGATCAGGGATATAATGGTTATCCCCTGAATTGGCAGGTGGATTCTTAACCACTGGACATTCCAGGTCCCTGGGAAGCCCCCCTTGCACCTGGCACACACCTCGCTTGGGTCCTAGCCCACAGCTCCAACAAGGACAGCTCCGGGAGGAGAAACATCAGGGGTATTTAATCATTCCATCACGTGGCTGCGATCCTGCCCACATCTATGCTGCGCTATATACAAAGTCATCTATCTCCCATCCCCTCCTCCCGGCCTTGGCCTGGCCCGGCCTCGGGCTCCAAGGTGGGTGGGGGCTCCCAGGCAGCAGTAGGCCTGTTCCACAGGGTCTGGCCAAGCTGGTCTAGCAGAGTTCTGGCTCCGCACCACAGCGCGACGGATCTGGCCGGCCGGCCACCCTCAGTGCTGCGTCAGGCACTCGGAGGCGTTTTCCAGAGTCAGGTTGGCCAGGTGTGGGGGCTCCAGACACGTGAAGCTTGGTGATATCAAGCTGCAAGGAGATGGGGCACCCCAGTCCTTCCTCTCCTGCCCTGCCTCATCCTCCCTGGTGGACCTCGGCTGGGGCCCAGGCCCCTCATCCCAGCGGGGGCATGTAGCAAGCCTCCAGACAGACCCTCAAGCTGGGCTTGGACACCAGTGGGGTAACACCCAACACTCTCACAACCGGGTCTGTGAAGGGAGCAGGGTGGGGTGGGGGCGTGGGGGGCTGGGGTTTTGATCTCTGGCTTAGGCAAAGCCCACCCGGGTCCCTGCAGCTTCCCCCCACTGGGTCACTCACAAGGCTGGAGTGGTTCTGTGCTTCCAGGCGAGGAGGAGGGGAGCTCATGTTTGTTTATGGCGTGATAGCATGGATGTGATTGCCGAGGTGACATCCTGCCTGGCTGCACCCATCCCATACAACGCCCTGTCTGCCCCCACTGACCTGGAAAAGTCCACACTGCCCACACTCACAGGAGGATGGGTCTGGGGGGACCTTACCTTGTATTGGTGTCCATTCTGAAACACATGACAGGGCCCTGGTTAGCTCCAAGCTTGGGGTAAGGCTATGCCTGTGATCCTCAGGCCCCTCCATGAGGGCACATGTTCACCAGGGGTGCCCTCACCAGCTCTGACCACAGCCCCACCACCCACCTGGGGCAGGGGTAGGGCCTGGGTCTGTGGGGACCCCCAAACCAGGATGTACACCCTTGTGCCAGCTGAGCTGAGAGACCCTGGGAGGTAGAGGCTCGGTCCCCAACACCAGGGCCAGGTGCTGCCTCCTGTGGCTGCCTGGGCACATACTTACCGGTGAGGGCACACACACATTGCCCTTGGGGAGAGGGAACTTACTTGTGCCACTTATTTCTACAACGACAGCAGTTTTGGAGTCAGGGGCCATGTGGCCTCAATCAGGATCCCCTCGCCCTGTGCCCCGCTGCCCCCACTCACATGTACTGGAGGAGGCCCTGCACTGCTCTCTCCCACTGCGCTGACGACCTGCAGGAACACGGGCATGGACACTCAGGGGCCAGCTGCAGGGCTCCCCTCCCCCTTACCCGGGTGATGAGGGGCCCCTTCAGGGAGAGAGCCTGGGACCCTGTGGGCAGGGGCCTCTCAGCACAGGCAGCTGCCCGCGCCTTAGCCCTACTCGCAGTTGTAGCCAAAGCAGACGACGTGCGAATCCGTGCAGTTGGTGCAGGAGATAGTCTCGTACTGGAAGATGCCTGCAACACACCAGAGGTGCTGCGGGCTCCCCTCACCCTCAGCCTTGGAGGCCCCAGCTGCTGCGGCACCCCACAGCCAGGACCAAGGCTCACTCACCACAGTGACGCTGACAGTCGATGCGGCCTGTGGTAGGGCAAGGGCACAGATGGTGCCTTATTAGGCCTGGCCTGTTCCCCTGTTCCTCCCCAGCCCCCGCCTCCCAGGTTGCCCAAGGTTCAGCCCCCGTCCATTGGCCACTTGGGTGGGCCCCAGCCTTGTTGTTGTTGTCTGTGTTGCAGCATGTGGGATATAGTTCGTGACCAGGAATCTAACCTGGGCCCCCTGCATTAGAAGCACGAAGTCTTAGTCACTGGACCACCAGGGAAGTCCCATTGTTTGTTGTCGTTCAGTCACAAACTCATGTCCGACTCTTTGTGACCCCATGGACTGTAGCATGCCAGGCTCCAGGGCTTCTCCAAGCAAGAATACTGGAGTGGGTTGCCATTTCCTTCTCCAGGGGGGTTCTTCCTGACCCAGGGATCAAACCAGTGTCCCCTGCATTGGCAGGTAGGTTCTTTACCACTGAGCCACCAGGGAGTCCCCGGCCCCAGCCTGGGATGGAGCAAACCAGATGGGAGGGTGGCAGCAAAGCTCTGAGGCCTCCAGGGACCCATGGGGGAGGTGGCAGGGATAGGTGGGATTATATCCATCAAGGTGTCCTGTTGGTGCCCACTGGATGAAACCGTTACTCCTGGAGAGAACAGCCCTTCTTCCCCGCCAGCCTTCTCCTTTGCTCACTTTCGATGATGGCATTCTGGATGAGGTGCACCTGCTCCCGGAAGATAGCTCGCAGCTCGCTGGGGAAATACCCTGATAAGAGGAGGCGGAGAGGGGGCTGTCAGCCTCCGGCGGTCAGACTCAAGCGGCGGGGGACTTTAAATGTCTGGGGGCGGTTGAGCTCTGCTTCATTTTCCAGCCCGCGGCAGTGGGCCCCTCACCCGGGAAGTACATCTTTCCCTGGTACAGTTGATCCATCCTCTGGTACACGGCGTTCGCCACTTGGTTCAGCTTCTCCCGGGCTGGGGGCGGGAGAAGTAGGCGTGTGAGCCGCCTGGGTCCCGGGTCTGGCCGGGCCAGGGGCTCCGCCCGTGCAGGACCCCCGCACTCACTGATCTCCGCGGGGATGGCTAGGTGCAGCTCCTTCATTGTGTCCTGGCTCCAGTCGCTCAGCAGAGAGCCCGACACGGGGATGTCGCCCACCCACCAGGACTTGAGGTTCACGTGATGGCGGTAGAAGAAAAACTTATCTGAGAAGTTACCATGGCAGTGCAAGCAGCCGCGGGCCAGCGCAGCTGTCAGGCCCAGGCACAGCAGCAGGGCCATGGCCCGCCCCCGCCCGCCGCCGACCAACCGACGGCGCCTCTCGCGCCACTCCCTCGTCCGCCGCGCACCAACCAACGGCGCCCCCGTGCCACGCCCCTCCGCCGCGCACCAACCAACGGCGCCCTCTCGGGAAGGCCACGACCCTGCCCCGCCCGCGGCGTAGGCCTAGCCCCTGTAACGGGCAACAAAGGGCGCAGGTTCCTCTTTCAGGCCCCGCCCAGGAGCGGCCACTCCAAGAGGAAGCTCCACCCCTTTGTTGGTCCCGCCCCCCGACCGCGCCTCACGCATGCGCCCACAGTCATCGCAAAGCTCCTCCTTCCGGGCGGGCCTCCCGGTTCGAGGCCGCGTCTCTTGCTCCCGGCAGACAGCAAGTTCCGCCCGCAGGCCTCCCCGGCTCTCTTTTCCGGGGAGGCCTTTCCCTGGAGCGGAAGTATATCCGGTGAGGGGCGGGGCGGTCGTGTGCGAAATTCCTCCGGGCCTGGCAACGAGGCCGGACTGGCCAGCGGCCCGGGAACTGGGTCCAGCGGCGAACTTGACTCAAGGTCTTTCCGGCAGCAGGAGGCAGGTGGCCGGTGAGTCCTCAGAGAGGCTAGCGCGCCCGGCAGGGAGGTCGGGCCCCTCAGAGGGGCGACCGCGAGTAGAAAGGAGGCCAGGTCCCTCAGGGAGGCGAAGGCGGAGAGGCCGGGTTCCTCAGAGGGGAGACGGCGGGGAGGCCGGATCCCTCAGGGGAGCGACGACGGGAAGGCCGGGTCCCTCAGAGGGATGGACGGTGGTGGAGGGGCGGGAGCCGGTAGCGGGTCCTTGGTGGCATTAGTGGTTACCAGTGGAGAAGGAAATGCAACCCACTCCAGTGTTTTTGCCTGGAGAGTCCCAGGGACGGGGGAGCCTGGTGGGCTGCCGTCAATGGGGTCGCACAGAGTCGGACACTGCTGAAGCGACTTAGCAGTAGCAGTAGTGGTTACCAGGGCCACCCCCTTCTGGTATCAATAACCAGGACCCCACCTCCTGGTTTGGATGGCAAGTCCACAAGATTTTAGGGCCCCCAGCACACTGTGACCCCCGCCCTCTGAAAGCAGTCTTTCTGGTCCCCAGAGCCCCTAAGCAGTGGGCACGGGCTGGGCGGGACGTGTTTAAATGTTGGCACTGCCCACCGGCTAACCCCCCTGCTTCATCTCTTTACCGACTGAAGGGCTTGCATTTGCTTTAAATGATTATGTACTTTACTAAATGTCACCGAAAAGGGAAGCCGGAGAGTGACTGGAAAATACAGAGTCAGAGTAGCAAATAAATAGCCAGTGATGCTCCCACCCAGAGAGCCACTGCTGATTTTGGAGTAAAAGTCTTCCATTCTTTATCTGCAGGTGCTTTCTACCCCTTGCATCTTTTTTTTTTTTAACCTTTTTATAGAGTCTCGGTTGACGCCCAATCAACTGCATTCATTCAGAGATACACTTGGATAAATTTTGGCATGTGATACACAAGCATTTTGCATATTTCACCTCACTGCCTGTCTGCACTTTGTGATCTTGGACTTGCTTCCGTTACATGTGGTCTTTGCTAGCCGCTTCATTCCTCCCTCCACCCAACATAAAGTTCAGGGACTCTTATGAGCCCATTTTACAGACTCACCCAAGAATGATGAGTGATGCCAAGAATCCTGGCCCTGGCCAATGTCAGGATAGGGTGCTGCAGCCTCCCAAAGCCCTGAGTGCCCATCTACCTCCCACCCCACCCCAAGCTCATGGTAGCCTGTCAGTGTCTGTTGTACTGATTATGGAATGAAGCAAGTGGAAGTCTTGGCTGCCCCACCCTGCCTGCCCGCACCCTGGGGCACTCTGTTTCTCCCCTCCCTTCTGAAGGCGCCCTTTGTTTGTTTACGGGGAACCTCAGCCTGCTCCAATCCACAGCCTCTCCCCTCCCCAGAGTCCCACCTCAAATAGCACCTGTCCTACTGCTTCTGTCCTGATGGCGACAAGGGTGCTTCCCCCTTTTATAACCCTTCAGAACTGAGCTGTCCTGTGCAGTAGCCACTGGCCGTTCATGGCTGGTGATCACTTGAACGTGGCTATTCCAAGATGGGATGTACCCTTCGTGTAAAATACACAGCAGTCTCTGGAGACTTGGAGTGTTAAGGCGAAGGTGGGGTAGGAGGTGTGTAAAATAGTTCCTTAGTATTTTCTATACTGGTTAGATGTTAAAGTAATATTTTGGTGCTCTTAGGCTCAGTTTTATATATATATATATATATATATATATATATAAAATGAATGTTAAAGTCACTTGTTTCTTTTCTTTTTGTTACTTTTTTATGTGGCTACCAAAAAGTTAAAAATTACACATGCAACATGTATTTCAGTGTCTCCCAAGGCATTTTTTAAAAAATATTTATTTGACTGCATCAGGTCTTAGTTGTAGCAAGCAGGATCTTTTTTATAAGGCGCCCTTTGTTTGTTTACGGGGAACCTCAGCCTGCTCCAATCCACAGCCTCTCCCCTCCCCAGAGTCCCACCTCAAATAGCACCTGTCCTACTGCTTCTGTCCTGATGGCGACAAGGGTGCTTCCCCCTTTTATAACCCTTCAGAACTGAGCTGTCCTGTGCAGTAGCCACTGGCCGTTCATGGCTGGTGATCACTTGAACGTGGCTATTCCAAGATGGGATGTACCCTTCGTGTAAAATACACAGCAGTCTCTGGAGACTTGGAGTGTTAAGGCGAAGGTGGGGTAGGAGGTGTGTAAAATAGTTCCTTAGTATTTTCTATACTGGTTAGATGTTAAAGTAATATTTTGGTGCTCTTAGGCTCAGTTTTATATATATATATATATATATATATATATATAAAATGAATGTTAAAGTCACTTGTTTCTTTTCTTTTTGTTACTTTTTTATGTGGCTACCAAAAAGTTAAAAATTACACATGCAACATGTATTTCAGTGTCTCCCAAGGCATTTTTTAAAAAATATTTATTTGACTGCATCAGGTCTTAGTTGTAGCAAGCAGGATCTTTTTTATTTGTAGCATATGAACTCTTAGTTTCTGCCTTTAGGATCTAGTTCCCTGACCAGGTTCCCTCTCTGTTGAGAGCACAGAGTCTTAGCCACTGGACCACCAAGGAAGTCCCATGGCATTTGTTCTTTATGCCAGGATGTCTAAATGTGTTCTTTATTTATGCCTTCTTTCTTAGGATTCATCATTTTCTGCTTCCTATCTGTGGCTTTAGTTATTTCTTACAAGGGGTGAGCAATTCACAGGATTTAGCCAAATGCCTGGTGTGTTGTAATTGATAAATTTGTGTTAGCTATACGTTTTTTAATTGTTTTTACTTTCATTTGTTTATATTTTGGTTGTTCTGGGCCTTTGTTGTTGCTTGGACTTGGCTCTAGTTGCAGTGAGTGGGGGCCACTCTTCACTGTGGTGCGTGAGCCTCTCATTGCCATGGCTTCTCTTGTTGTGGAGCACAGGCTCAGCAGTTGCAGCACATGGTCTCAGTTATTGTCACTTCTGGGCTTAGTTGCTCCTTCATTGGCAGGCAGATTCTTTACCACTGAGCCACCAGGAAAAGCCCAAGCCACCAGGGAAGCCCCAGTAATTTTTTCTTAATAGACTTAATTTTTCTAGAGCATTTTTAAGCTTACTGCATAATTGAGCGGAAGGTACAGGGAATTCCTGTATGCTCCCTGCCCCCACGTGTGCATTGCCTCCCCGGTTATCAGCATCTCCCACCAGAGCAGGACATTTGTCACCAGGATGAACCTCCACTGACACATCCCTGTCAGCCAGCATCCAGAGTACATTTGGTGGGTTCACACTCAGTGGTGCATGCTCTCTGGGTTTGGACAGATGTGCACTGACACATACCCATCATTTTTTCACACAGAGTAGTTTCACATCCCTAAAACTCCCCTGTGCTCCACCTGTTCATCTCCCCTGTAAACTCCCCACCCCCACAATGGCCCCCCACAACCACTGATCCTTCTTCTGTCCCCAGAGCTCAGTTCTGCCTTCTCCAGAACATCATAGAGTGGGAATCACAGTGTCATCTTCTCACATGGGTTTCTTTCACTTAATGATGCACATTTACAGTTCCTCCTATCTATTTGAGGCTTGATAGTGTACTTTTGTTTTGAACCATCTAAAGGAGAGAGTATGTTGCATCTCTCAAATCTGGACCATGGTGTTTGCCCACCAGGTGCCCCACATAGCTATGACAAGCTGAGTTCTAGGTGTGCCTCTCTCTCAACAGAAGTAGAAGTGGTTGTTTCAGTCCCGAAGAGGGTTCTTGGAAGTACTATTTCAGTTCCTGGGTTCGAGATGATTCTTACTCCTAACAAGGTTAAGGCAGTCTGCTTCATATGTGATGATGCTCCCAAGCCAGCCAAGTTCATGGAAGAGTCAGCCATTAACCATCATTCCGGGAGCTGCTCTCCTATCTCCAAGGGTTCTTAAAATGGAGGTTGAACAGAAATTCCCCAAGCAGCTGACTTGGAACTTGGGTTTTTACTCAGGGAACTTCTGGACATGCCCCAGCTGGTGAGCTCCTGACTTCCTGGAATTGCGAGGTTCAGGCTGCTTAAGCCAAAAAGGGGAATCTGACTTCAGAAACCAGGTTCTGGGAAGGAGATGGTCATTCCTATGGCTGCTGAGTCCTAAATAATACATCCAGGGCTGGGCTGCTTTCCATGGGGGGCCACCCCGGGCACTCTCTGTGGGGTGTGGAGCAACATCCCTGGCCCCATCCATTCAGTGCCAGGAGTGCCCCATTCCCCTGTGGTCCCTGGGGGGCAAGGTCACCGCATATGAGACCCATGGCTGTAGCTGAGTATGGAGGGAGCTCTCCCAATGCCTGGAGAGAGTGTGGTGCCTGGTGGATACCCTCCCCACAGACTGGGGTCAGTGCACCGGCAAGTCATGAGGACCCTGATGTTGAGAGGAAGTTTGGGCAGCCAGAAAAGGAGGGCCTTGTGGTGGATAGAAGTTCGGAGGCATGGTTTCTTGTGTATTCCCTTTCTGACACTCACTTCTCCAGTCAGTCAACCAAGCAGTGAAGGCTCCTGCAGCTTTGGAACAAGTCCTCAGAAGGAAGAGGTATGACTCCTTCATGGACGCCCCACCCACGACCTCTCCTGCATTTCTCTCCTTTCTGTCCCCCGACTCCCAACACCGTTTTGTTGAACAGAAAATCTGTGTTTGCCCCCGCGGAGAACTGAGGCAGAGGGAGGAGCTTCAGAGAATCATGGCACTGGGCTGTGGACACCTGGCAGCCCCTCTTTGTCTCGGTAGAGCAGAGGACAGTAGATGTGGGGACAGCTGGGCTTAGATCCCAGGCCATCTCTTATCTGCTACGGGCTCAGGGCTCTCAGAGGCACCAGGAAGGGTCCTTGCTGCCTCACCCCCAGCTTCCTGTGAGGCCAGTGATCCTGGCCATCCCTTGGCTTGGAGGGCTTGTAGACGCATCGCCTGATGCCTGCCTCCGTCACATGGCTGTCTGTGTCTGTGTCCAGAGCCCCCTCTTCTCGTAGGACAGGGTGACCTCACCTTAAGTACATCTGCAGTGGTCCTGCTTCCACATGGGATCACTTCACCTGTTAAGACTTCAGCACATCTTTTGAGGGGGGATGTGATTCTGCTTATAAAAGGGCGATAGGAGATAACTGCCGATGGGCATGAGGTTTCTTTGTGGGGTGGTAAGAATGTTCTGGAATTAGGTAGTGGTGATGGTTGCACACTTGATGATTTTACTAAAATCCTGTGAATTCTGTAGGTTTATAGTCATGTGAATTATATATTAGTTGGCTTTTGTGGGGGAAAAAAAGGATTTCTAGGAGGGCTGGACTATAGCGAGCCCATCTAAAGCACCTGGCCTTTGTTGTGTCCTTCAGGATGCGGGCAGCCTCCCCACCCAGGGAGCAGTCTCAGTATTTAAACACAAACATTTAGAGATAGGAGACAGCCCTGAGGCGCAACCATCTTTAACAGGACAGATCCTGGGCTGTGAGCATCTCCTAGCCAGCCACAAAGGCTGCTGGGCCAGGGGCAGGGTTTACACACAACAGTAGCAAATGTCATCAGCCGGGCGGGATGTGGAGGCACCGGAAGGAAGTGGCGACGGGGCTGAGGTGTGGCGGTTGCCAACAGGAACTGTGTTTTGTTTTTAGAAAAAGAACAGGGGTGGGTGGGTGTGTGCTGGGGCAGGGGAATTTTGTCATTTTAACCTTTGTCACTCTTGGAGTTTGTAAGTGCCACATTCATCTCGTGTACAGGAAGACCCAGGGGAGCCCCTTGTGCTGGATTCCGAGAAGCCTCTCCTGGTTTTCCCTTTGCTGTCCTTGGAGGTCTTCTTAGAGGGGGCAGAACCCCGGGATCCCCAGAAACGGTACCTGGGATTTTGGTGGCGGGAGGCTGCCTCAGTGACTCCTGGGGGCTTCTCAGGGAAAAGGCACTTTCCAGTGGCTGCCCACTCCTTGGTTATAGGAGCGCAAGGGAGTGTGTTTTTTATAGAAAGTACTGTTTGGTTTTGATGGGAACTCTGTCCATCCAGGAAGCTTTTCAAAAATCATTGCTTCCACTTAAAAAAAAACCCTCCCACTTTCTCAGGAGGCAGAAAGGTAGGCAGGGACCTTATAAGCCTGCTTCATCACCCTGCCCCATCTTCTAGAACCATCCTGGCGCGGGTCTGGTCCGTGGCTTGATGGGCTGTAGATAGAGGTGTGGGGTCGCCTGGGTCAGTGGGTTCCCTGCCCGCTTCTCACCACCCCACAGCCTGTGCCTGTCTTACAGGTCATGTGGCCCCAGAGACCCCAAAGTCAATAGAAGGTAGCAGCGGGGTGCGGGCAGGTTGCATTTTTCTTGGTGTTGTGGTCCCTGTGAGGGTGAGAAGGCTGGCTATAGGGCAGATAAGGAGCCTGGACACCTGGGTGTACAGAGGCCGCTGTGGGGCCTCAGGGGCCAGCCCAGGCCAACCCCACTCTGGCTGGATGAGGGATAGCACCCTGCTTTGTCTTCTCATGGCCAAAGTGAGGCTGCATTCAGCCCGGGCAGAAGAGTGTTTGGAGGCTAAAGCAAGTCATGGGTGAGAAATTGCTGGCAGGCGGTAGGTGCAGGGGAGGGCAGCTTGGATTGCTGGTCAGTCCACACAGAGGGACTGTCCCTTGACCTGCTCTTGGAGTGGCCCTGAGAGCTGCTTGGTTTACAGATGAACCACCTGGGCGGGTGCACGGCCCCTTGGCAGTTAGCGGTCATGGGGGCGGGGGGGAGGTGGAGGCCCAGGGCCCCCACCCGCCACATCCTGCACAAGTGCCCTCCTACAGAGGAGTCCCTGCTGCCCAGCACAGGGGATGCGACTAGTCTCTGCAACAGAGGGTCAGGGCAGGTGGCCTCTTAACCGGGGCCTCCTGGGAGTCTCAGATCATCCACACTGGGAGAAAAACGGCAGCTGGGCTCTTTGTGGCTGCCCTCCCTTTTCGGAGGCACCTCTTCCTGCCCTCCAGGCCCTAGGCACAGGTCTCTACCATACCTCCAGAACCAGGGAGGGTCAGAACCGGAGGCACCTACACCAGATTGCAGGTGCGGCAGAGGTGCCTGGTGCGGGAGCAGCCCCAACTAGGAGGGACTTGGCCCTGGATTGGGGATGAAGAGTGGAGGGTGGGGCAGTGGAGGTGAATGGCCAGGCAGAAGGGACCACAGTTTCATCCCCACGGTCCAGGGTGCAAACACTGACTCCTTCTGCTACCAACTGTGCAGCCTAACAGTGATTTACTCATTAACGGGGTAGTAGTTAACGGTGACCACTAGTAGTTAATGGTTAGTACTGAGTCACCATCTTCTAGCCCAGTGTTTCTTACCTGGGATGCTCCTGCCCCCAGGGGATACTGGATCACATCTGGGGACATCTGTGGTCGTCACAATGGGGGATGCTCCTCACATGTGGGGGCAGGGCTGCTGCTCACCCCCATAGTGCCCAGGGTGGCCCCAATGTCAGCAGTGGCAAGTCCGGGCCTCAGTCTTCCCGGCTTTAAAGTAGGGTTCTGCTTTGCTCTGTGGGTTACCGTGACTGCCTCACTAGGCGTTAACCAAGGTGGCAGGAAGTGATGCTGGTGGCTGGGGCCTCAGGGGCAGCTCTTCAGGTCTCTGGACGGGCCTCCTTGTGCCAGAGCACAGGTGGCTTCCTGCCCGTCGCCAGGCGGCCTGTTCACGCGCGTTCCCTCTGTCACACATCAGTGCCTGCGCCTTTCACCCGTGTGGTCTTCTGAGTTTGTGCTGTCGCCTCGCACGGTAAGCAGATTTTACAGGCAGTTCTGGCCCCAGCTTGAACCCAGAGGGAAATGGCCTGTTCTTTGTGGTTCCCAGAGCAGCACTTCAGCCCACACTTGCTTTGTCTCCTCACCCTACTTTAAAAATAACAGCTTTCCTGGCTCTCATTGATGTACCAGACTCTCTGCCTTTCACGTGTGCAGTCCACTGTTTTCAGTCCATTCACATTATCGGCAACAGCACCTCTCTCCAGTTCCAGAACATTCTGCCACCTCAGAAGAAACCTGTTCCCGTCAGCAGTCACCCCATCCCTTGCCCCAGCCCCTGACCACCAGGAACCCACTCCCTGTGTCTGCAGATCTGCCTGCTCTGCACGTTTCCCATCAGTGGAGTCACACCTGTGTGTCCTTCTGTGTCTGCCTCTCTCATTGAGCACCGTGTCCTCAGGGTCTGTCCACGTGGTAGCGAGTGTCAGGGCTTCTCTCCTTTCCGTGGCTGAGGGATGCTTCCGTGTGTGGATCAGCTCACCCACTACTGGGCATTTGGGTGTCTCCACCTTTTGGCTGTTAGGACTCATGCTGCTGGACACGCTTATATACAAGTTTTTGTGTGGACATGTGTCGTCCACAAGTGTCATCACTTGGATGGACAGCAGCCCGTCCAGAGAGCTGCTGGTGAGATGGTAACTGCAGTTTTTAAACTGCTGGGCTCTTTTCGTCAGCAGCCACTCCATTTTACATTACCCCAGCAGCGCAGGAGGGTTCCTGTTGACTCCTTTTTGATTACGCCATCCTCGTTAGGGGCGGCAGGTCCCTCCCCTCCTCACTGGGCTCCCTACATCTGGCTCCATCCCTGGATGCTCAGCCTCTGTGTTTTGCATAGTTAATGCTGCCTTGAATCAACTTTCCAGTACCACCCACAGTGTCAAGTGGGGCCCAGAAGAATGAGCAGGCTTCACCTACCAGTGGGGAGGATAGATGGTCCCCAGCCTGCGTGTAACCAGGGCTCGAGTGACCCAGTTGTGTCAGCTGTGAGTTACCCTCCCTGGCGTTCCTTCACATGTTCTGTGTAGCCTCTGTCTAAGTTTCCAATGGCTGCTGTAACAAATCACCACAGACTTTGTAGCCCAAACCACACAGATTATCCTCTTACAATTCGAAAGGTCGAGTCCAGCTCAGGCTTCTCAGGGCTAAAATCCAGGTGTGGGCAGGGCCGGTCCCTCCGAAGGCTCCAGGGGAGCTTCGGCTCCTGCCTTTGCAGCTTCTAGAGACGCCGCATCCCTGGCTTGCAGCCCCTCCCTCCATCCTCCCAGTCAGCAGAGCAGCATCTCCCGTCTCTCTGCCTCTGACTCTGTTAGCAGGCCCTGTGGACACGCGGAGGACACAGAAGGGGGAAGGAGGTAGGGTCAGGGTTGCACCTGCCCCAAGGGGAGAGGTGCTGGACCCCTCCTTTGGACCCCGCCCTCCACACTCCATGCTCCAGAAGAAGTACTCTGAAGGCCCAGCTTACTGCCATCCCTCTCACTTGAGACCAGAGCAACCTCTTTCTTGTTAGTTTCTCATAACTCAAGAGTCAGAATTATTCCTGGCTTTACAGGCAGGACACCCTGGCTAGAACACTGGTGTGTGCCCTTCACATTATCCGTCCAGCCTCTGGAATTAACCCAGAGGTTCAAGGCGGCCACTGAAGGCCGGGCCAGGAGGCCCAGGCCAGTGGGGATCAGTCTGATTTCCGACCTGCTGACGTGTAGAAGAGCCGAGCCTTCAGGATGTGGTGGGTTGTGACTCAGCACTTACTAACCGCCTGCTGAGGTCCTTCCCTTCCTGGTTGCCCCATCTGGACCATGGACATGGGTGCAGACATGGGTGAACTGGGCTGAGGTGACCAGACCTCCCTGCCTCAGGCCCATCCCCCGGCACAGCTTCTCCCATCACTGAGGTCAGCCTAGTGACATGACATTGTCCCCTGGGGGTGACGGGATCCCTGTGCAAGGACACGCGAGGTCCTTTTAGACATGGAATGTCCAGAAGTTTCTGATTGTGAATGTAGGCTGTTCAAAGCCCCTCGGTTTATCGCAGTTTGCTGCACAGCATGCTTGGTCTGGAGGGTCAAGGTCCCAGGACCAAGAAACTGACTCCAGAGGTGTATATTACAACATTACGTGTTTATTACAACATTACGTGTATATTACAACATTACATGTAAGTGGTTTTCACCTCACCAGGAGTACAGGGCTGTGTGTGCTGGAGCCCAGCCTGGGCAGTGCTTCCGCTTCCCCCAACCTGGGCCCATTTCCCCCTCTGCTGCTGCTCCTGGGTGAGCTCCCAGGATACCTCCACCGCACCCAGTCCTGACCAGGTCCACTCGCAGGAAAGCATATCTACCCCAGCCGGAGATGGAGACAAGGGGCGGTGGGCCATTGTGGCCATCGGAGCGGTGATGGTGAAGGAGCAGCGCGTGACTGGTCCCAAGTATGAACCAGACCCAGGCTCCGTGCTTGATTTCACCCTTTCAGGCCCCCTGCGGTGGGGTCTATTACTCCCAATGTGACAGGGAAGACAGTACAGAACAGAGGCTTGGGAGGGGCCTGTTCATCAGAGCAGGGCCATGGCAGTGCAGCCCCGACACTGGGGCCTCGTCCCCAAAATGAGCGGCATCTGTCACAAGACCAGACCACTCGTGGAGGCATCTTTACTTAGGTGGTACATCGGGGTGGGTAGTTTCCCCCCGATTCCTATCTGCCCCTTGGACGTGGAGCTGGGCAGATGTTAGGCTAGAGAGCTGAGGGCCCATGGGGTTATGGAGGGCCCTGGTCCAGAGACGAGACTGTGACACGAGCCACAGAGAGGAGGAGAGGCAGCAGGAGTCCACGCCCTTCCAGCCCTGGAGCCCAGAAGCCCCACGGTCAGGCTGTGGGCAGAGCTAGTTCCTCCTGGGGCTCCCTCCCAGCTCCACCAGAGCCACTGGTCCCTGGCGTCTCCATCTCTGTGTCCATCATCACATGGCCTCTTACAGGGACACTCATCACTGGATTTGGGGTGCCTGGATAGTCCAGGAATAGGGCAACCCAAGATCCTTAATCAGTCTGCAAAGACTCTCTTTCCAGAGAAGATTCATTCACAGATCCCTGGCTATGGACATCTCTTCACAGAGGCTGCCACCTAGCCTGAGGGGCCCGCCCTCAGGTGGCATGTGGGGCCAGCAACTTTCTCTTTACCAAAAGCCTCTGGGCACAGAGGGGATGTGCCGGGGCAGTTCTGTGTGCCCTTTTGTTGAAACTCAAAACCACAAGTCCCAGGAGTGTCCCCAGTCCACCCACTGGTGCTTCTAGAACAGGGTTTCAAGAAGGCTCACGATGTTTCCTTTTTGTGTGTTCCAGGTCTGAGGGAGCCCTGGGGGCCCTGTGACCTTCCTGTCGTGAGTGTTCTGCCCAGCCCTCCCCTCGGAAACCTCGTGAGGGGCGTCGCGAGAGCGTGGCCAAGATGTCCAACCCCTTCCTAAAGCAGGTCTTCAACAAGGACAAGACCTTCCGGCCCAAGCGCAAGTTTGAGCCAGGCACCCAGCGCTTCGAGCTACACAAGAAGGCGCAGGCCTCGCTGAACGCAGGGTTGGACCTGAAGCTGGCGGTGCAGCTGCCCGCTGGCGAGGAGCTCAACGACTGGGTGGCCGTGCATGTGGTGGACTTCTTCAACCGCGTCAACCTCATCTATGGCACCATCAGTGACGGCTGCACCGAGCGCTCCTGCCCCATCATGTCGGGCGGCCCCAAGTACGAGTACCGTTGGCAGGACGAGCACAAGTTCCGGCGGCCCACGGCACTGTCAGCACCCCGCTACATGGACCTGCTCATGGACTGGATTGAGGTGCAGATCAACAATGAGGACCTCTTCCCCACCAACGTCGGTGAGTCTCTGCACTTTTGTGTTCTTTTAGAGTCAACTTTATTGGGATGGAGTCCACATACCGCTACATCCACCCATTTAAAGTGCATGGTTCAGGGGCTTCCCTGGTGGTCCAGTGGTTGGGACTCCACGCTTCTGCTTCATGGGGCACGGTTGGGGAACTAAGACCTCACATGCTACATGGTAAGGCAAATTAAAAAAATTCAGTTCAGTGGCGTTATAGTACATTCACAGTGTCGTGCAGCTATCAGCTCTATCCAAATCCATTACCCTGGAGGCTTCCCTGGCCCAGTGGTTAAGAATCCGCCTGCCAATGCAGGGGACACGGGTTCCATCCCTGGTCTGGGAAGATCCCACATGCTGAGGGGCAGCTAAGCCTGTGCCCCACAACTACTGAGTCTGTACTCTAGAGCCCATACTCTGCAACAAGAGAAGCCTGTGCACTGCAGCTGGAGAAAGCCCACGTGCAACAGTGAAGACCCTGCATAGCCAAGGGAAAAAAATCCATCACCCTAAAAGAAGCCCCATCTCCTTCAGTCACCCGCACCGCCTCCCCAGCCCCTGACCACCAGGAACCCACTGTCTGTGTCTGTGGCTCTGCCTGTTCTGCACGTTTCCCATTGGCGGAATCACACCCTGTGTGTCCTGTGTCTGCTTCTCACACTGAGCGTCGTGTTCTCATGGTCCATCCGCGTGGTAGCAAGTGTCAGGGCTTCTCTCCTTTTCATGACTGAGTGATGCTTCTGTGTGTGAAGGGACACATTTTGCTTCAAGCAAAGGCTTCCCTGGTGGCTCAGATTTTAAAGAATCTGCATGCAGTGCAGGAGACCCAGGTTCAATCCCTGGGAGAAGGGAATAGCTACCTCCTCTAGTATCTTTGCCTGGAGAATTCCATGGACAGAGGAACCTGGCAGGCTACACTCCATGGGATAGCAAAGAGTCAGACCCAACTGAGCGACTAAACATATAGTTAGGAGATCTTGAGATAGACAAATCTGGATTATCTGAGTGAGCCCTAAATGTCATCACAAGGTCCTAAATGAGGGGGCAGAGAGAGACTCGTTGCCCAGGGAGGCAGAAGGTGGTGAGGTGATGGGAGGAAGAAGGGACCATAAGCCCAGAAAAGATGGGACCGGGTTTTCCCTGGAGCCTGTGGAGGACCCAGCTCTGCCCACAGCTGGACTCCAGCTCGGCACTATATGGACTCTGGCCTCAGGAACTGGGAGAGAATTGTCCTGAGCCGCTGAGCGGCCCCAGGAGACAGCACGTGTTATTCTCATGTTCACCCGGGCTGCTTGGAGTCCTGGTAGGCTGACTAGTGAGCAGGCCTCAGGCCTGGCTTTGGGCTGCTGGCATGCTACGTGCTTCATTGAGTTTCTCACCCCTAGGCCTCACTCACCGTTCGTACAGTGAACCGCGTTGACTCTGGCAAGGGGCTTCTAGGGACCCACCTGGGAAAAGGCCATCCCACACTCATCACTTTCCCGAAACAGATTCCTGGGTGGTCCCCTGTCAGGTTGCCGGGTCCAAGTCTGCACCTTCTCGCTGTCATCCTGAGTCACTACTTTGCTGGGACCATCTGAGGCCCTGAGGGGTCCACTTCCTTGAACTCAGACCTGCCTCGAGTCAGTGCTCACACACCAGCAAGGAGAGCATGAAAAGAGCGAGAGAAATGAACTGGGCAGATGTCACCCAGCTGCCCAGCAGAGGGTAGGGGCTGCCTGGGCCAGGCCGTATCTTCCAGCCCTGTCCACAGACCCCAGGGCCAGCCCCACCCCTCGGCCTGGTTCCACCCGCACCCTACCCTCAGTGGACTGAAGTGCTTCTCTTTGCTTGTTTGTGGTGCTGCTCAGAACAGGCACCTCCCGTGCTCTTCAGGGCTAGATCTGTGGCCAAACAGAGAAAGCACAGGTCCAAAAGTTCATCCTGCCCCCCACGCTGGTGCTTCCATGCCTGAGCATCCACTTAGCCCCAAAGCCACCTGGGTACTCTTGAGTTTAGACCTGAGATCCGTCCATACGCTTTTCCCATAAAGGACCAGATGGGCTTCTTTGGATACTCAGATCTACCATGCAACCCAAAAGCCATCATGGATGACATGTAAAAAAGTGTGCATGAGGAGTAGGCCTGCGTGCCAGTAAAACTTACCTACAGAAGTGGGTGGTGGACCAGGTTTGTGACTCCATGTGAGGGCATCTTGCAGGCGTGGGCAGTGCAATCCCAGAAGATCCTGTGTCCAGGCCCTTCTCCTATGGGGCTGTCGCTCCCTCTCCACCTGGGATGACCCAGGAGGACCTCAGTGACTCCCATCCCCCGCAGGAAAGGGGGCAGGGTGGGGCCCTAGCCTAGTGGGGCCCAGGATCCTGTGTGGCAGATGCTGGCTGTGTGCTGTGCTACCTTCCGCTCCCTGCCATAGGCTCTGGTTCCCTGAGGAGACCTTCCCTTGTGGGGGGTCCCCATGCCCTCAAGGCCACTGTCCCACCACTCAAGTTTCATGGGTCTTCAGATGCCCTGTGAACATGGTTTTTCCCAAGAGTCAAGTATTCTTGGACTTCCCTGATGGTTAAGAATCCATCTGCCAATGTAGGAAACACGAGTTCGATCCCTGGTCTGGGAACATCCCCCATGCAGCAGAGCAACTAAGCCTGTATGCTTCAACTACTGAGCTCATGTGCTTAGAGCCTGTGCTCTGCAACAAGAGAAGCCACCGCAATGAGAAGCCTGCACACACAACTCAAGAGAACCTGCGCTCAGCAATGAAACCCTAGCACAGTCAAAAATTTTTAAAATTCGTTTAAAAAAGAGTTGAGCATTCCTTCTGTTTAGCTCTTTTCTCCTGTTGGATGGAGGCAGGAAACCCAGAGGCCTCACTGGTGCTGAACAAGCCTTCTGCAAAGAAACATCTCCAGACACCCAGCCTGGAGCACCAGTGCCATCAGCAGTATGGGACACACATACACACAGGAGGGAGCTGGCCAGAAGCATGACGGTTGGTCTTGGGGAAGGTCTTTCCCGTTTGCCTCATGCCTCCACACCCTGGGACCTGCCTCTCGTGTGAGAAACCCTCACTCAGGCTAGTTGTCCCTGACTGGCTGCTGACACCGCCCCTTGAGCTGCTGAGCACACAGATCCTGGGCACCTACTTGGATGTCTTTGGGGATTTGCTCGCCAACCAGCAGCTGCCATCCCATTTTCTGTGAGTGCGTCCCAGAGCGTTGTGGCTGTCCGCAGGCTGGGTGGAGCCCCTCTCGTGAAGGACACAGGACCTGTCCGTCCTGGTCCTGGGCAGCCCCCAGTAGTGCTGGTCACATGGTGTGAGTGCATGGCATCTGTTCCCTGGGCCGAGGAGGACACGCAAGGTGGGGAGGGGCATGTTGGCGCAGTCCATGAATGTGCCTGACGCCAGAGGGTCGCCCCCAGCTGGGTCGACAAGTCTTACCACAATTTTAAAAAATTTTTTTAAAAATTGAAAAATAGAAATAAAATGTATTTCAGTAATAGAAAAACAAGGTACATGTATGTATGTATATAATTAAATTAGGATGTGTATGCAATTAAGTTAGGATGTGTATGTTCAAATGTAAGCAGTACCATGAAGCATACTTAGATGGAATGATATAAATATATTAAGGGAAAAGCATCAAAGTCCAGAACATAGGTTTTTATGCATCGCCCAGTTCCTATCCGAAAAATAAATGTAACCAGAAATAGACACAGAAGCCTGTGAGCTGCCCGGAAGTGAGATGTCAGGTCCACTAACGGGCAGACGTGGAGGGCGAGAAGGGCAGGACGTCCGGGCCTGCAGGACTGCCCCTGCCCGCCCCCGGGCGCTGTCTGGGGCAGAGAGGCGCAGGTCCCGGAGGGAAGGGAAGGGAAGGGAAGCTGAGCCATGCCTGTCGCCCCACAGGCACGCCGTTCCCCAAGAACTTCCTGCAGGTGGTGAAGAAGATCCTGTCGCGGCTCTTCCGCGTGTTCGTGCATGTGTACATCCACCACTTCGACCGCATCGCGCAGCTGGGCTCCGAGGCTCACGTCAACACCTGCTACAAGCACTTCTACTACTTTGTCACTGAGTTTGGCCTTATCGACACCAAGGAGCTGGAGCCACTGGTGAGCGGGGAGCATTGTGGGGTAGGCAGCGGGTGCGCGGGGTCCCCCGTTACAGTGGCCCAGAGGGGCGCCTGCCTGCAGTTGCCCCCGCTTCTCTGTGGGGATGCCCATCCCTCCTGCTGCAGTGGCAGGAGAGCAAGGAGCTACTTCTTTTTCTGGTTTTAATTGAGGTAAACTTTACATGTGGTAAAACCACTGATGTAAAAACGAACAATTCAGTGGTGTTTAGTACATTCACAGGGTCCTGCAACCCTCACCTCAATCCAGTTCCAGAACCTTTCATAACCCCCAAAGCAGTCTTCTCCACATCAGCAGTCACCCCCTCCTCAGCCTCTGCAACCATTCACCCACTTTCTGTCTGGGGGGATTTGCCGAACTGGTCAGTGTTGACTACCCCATGTCCCCAGAAATGGGAGATTTCAGGTGCCTGAGTCAGGTACCGTAGTCTGTGACATGGAGCCTGTATGCCATACTGTGTTACCCAAATGGCTCTGAGCAGGACCTGCAAGGTCAGAGGGCACAGGTGGTTGCTCTCCCAGTGCCCACCAGCTGCTGCCACTGTTTATGGGGGTCATTATAAGAAGTGGGAACATTTCCCCGAGCTCAGAAATGCTGGAACCTTCCAGGGACCGGGTGGTGCCTTGGTGTGCGGGTCTGCTCCTGGGAGACAAGATCATCGCTCTGGATATCCCACCCCAATTGTACCTTTCTTGGCAGAACCCTGGGCTCCATGTGGTCCTGTTTGGGAGGCCTTTTATTTGAGTACACTTGATTACAACCTTGTGTTGGTTACAGGTGTACAGCACAGTGATTCAGTTATACATGTATTCTTTTTCATAATCTTTTCCATTATGGTTCATCACAGGACACTGAATATAGTTCCCTGTGCTATATAGCCGGAGAAGGCAATGGCACCCCACTCCAGTACTCCTGCCTGGAAAATCCCATGGACGGGAGGAGCCTGGTAGGCTGCAGTCCATGGGGTCGCTAAGAGTCGGACATGACTGAGCGACTTCACTTTCACTTTTCACTTTCATGCATTGGAGAAGGAAATGGCAACCCACTCCAGTGTTCTTACCTGGAGAATCCCAGGGACGGGGGAGCCTGGTGGGCTGCCGTCTATGGGGTCGCACAGAGTCGGACACGACTGAAGCGATTTAGCAGCAGCAGTTTTATATAGCAGGACTTAAATGTTTATCAATTTCATATACAGTAGTGTGTATCTGTTAATCCCAAACTCCTAATTTATCCCTATTTCTTTTCCCCCTTATGTCTGAGTCTGTTTCTGTTTCATAAATAAGTTCATCTGTGCCATACTTTAGATTCCACATAGAAGTGACATCATGTGGTGTTTGTCTTTCTCTGACTTACATTGCTAAGCATAAAGCCCTCCAAGTTAGTCAGGTACCGTAGTCTGTGACATGGAGCCTGTATGCCATACTGTGTTACCCAAATGGCTCTGAGCAGGACCTGCAAGGTCAGAGGGCACAGGTGGTTGCTCTCCCAGTGCCCACCAGCTGCTGCCACTGTTTATGGGGGTCATTATAAGAAGTGGGAACATTTCCCCGAGCTCAGAAATGCTGGAACCTTCCAGGGACCGGGTGGTGCCTTGGTGTGCGGGTCTGCTCCTGGGAGACAAGATCATCGCTCTGGATATCCCACCCCAATTGTACCTTTCTTGGCAGAACCCTGGGCTCCATGTGGTCCTGTTTGGGAGGCCTTTTATTTGAGTACACTTGATTACAACCTTGTGTTGGTTACAGGTGTACAGCACAGTGATTCAGTTATACATGTATTCTTTTTCATAATCTTTTCCATTATGGTTCATCACAGGACACTGAATATAGTTCCCTGTGCTATATAGCCGGAGAAGGCAATGGCACCCCACTCCAGTACTCCTGCCTGGAAAATCCCATGGACGGGAGGAGCCTGGTAGGCTGCAGTCCATGGGGTCGCTAAGAGTCGGACATGACTGAGCGACTTCACTTTCACTTTTCACTTTCATGCATTGGAGAAGGAAATGGCAACCCACTCCAGTGTTCTTACCTGGAGAATCCCAGGGACGGGGGAGCCTGGTGGGCTGCCGTCTATGGGGTCGCACAGAGTCGGACACGACTGAAGCGATTTAGCAGCAGCAGTTTTATATAGCAGGACTTAAATGTTTATCAATTTCATATACAGTAGTGTGTATCTGTTAATCCCAAACTCCTAATTTATCCCTATTTCTTTTCCCCCTTATGTCTGAGTCTGTTTCTGTTTCATAAATAAGTTCATCTGTGCCATACTTTAGATTCCACATAGAAGTGACATCATGTGGTGTTTGTCTTTCTCTGACTTACATTGCTAAGCATAAAGCCCTCCAAGTCCATCCATGTTGCAGATGGCATTAGTTCACTCTTTTTCGTGGCTGAATGACAGTCTGCTGTATAGATGCGCCACGGCTCCTTTCTCCACTCCTCTGTCAGTGGGCATTTAGCTTGTTTCCATGTCTTGGTTGTTGTAAATAGTGCTGCTATGAGCATTAGGGTTCATTTACCTTTTCAAATTATAGTTTTCTCTGGATACATGCCCAGAAGTAGGATGGCTGAATCAGTCTATGGAACCTCCGTATTCTCCATAGTGGCGGCACCAATTTGCTTTACATGTGACCTTTTTTTCCTGATTCCTTTCATTGCTTTGGGTCTTTGCGAAAGGCTTATCTTTGACAACTTTTAAAAATCTCTAAAAACATCTCAACATAGTTTTTTCGTGTTTGTATATTCTCTTGTAGGCTTTGGCTAGTAGGGAAGGGGTTTCCCTCTGGGGTAGTGGAATGTTCTGGGACCAGGTAGAGGTGGGGGTTGTCCACCGTTGAGGAGGACAGTTCATTTTATGTGTATCTCACCAAATACGGAAAATAGTCGTGGGCAGTTTTATGATACGCTCATGGTTTTTCACTTAGTGTCCTGATTCCGTGGTCCTTCCTCCTGCATTGACGCTTAGAGTTCTTTCTGGAGGCAGAAACTGGGACCCTTCTCATAAAGAGCCTGCCACCGGGCCTGAGGCACATGCTGTCTATGCCCTGTTTAGTAAGGTTTATGTTAAATGAGGCCTGTGGGCCCCTTGAGACCATGCACTTCGACTTCCCTTTTGTGTGTGACTCCTGATGTCCTGCTTGTTCTTAACAGAAAGAAATGACCGCACGGATGTGCCACTGAGAGCCCTCGGCCCTGTCGTCTCTGCGGCCACGCCCTGGGGGCCCGCTGCGGCTACGCGCCACGTCTCCAGCACAGGGACCAGTGTTTTCTAGCCCAGCAGATTCTGGGCTGTCAGGGTTGCATCCTCTCTCCGGTTCCAAGGTGGCAGCAGCCATTAGTCTGGTCCTCTCTGGGCCCCAGTTTCCTCAGCCGTCACATCACGAGGGAGATGGAATTTGAACTCCGTGATTCTCTGTGTTGTGAGCAACCAGGAAAACCCACTTTGTTTGAAACCACTGGCATTTGCCTGGAGGCTGGCCCACCTTGGGTCCATCTCCTGACCAGCCAGCATGCTCAGCCACGGGCTCTGGGGCCCAGTCAGCGAGGCCATGGCCGTGCAGCACTTCCCACCATGGCCCAGGTCTGATTTTGAGCGGTACAAGCACCTGGCTTCTGTCCTCCCTACGTCCTCGCCTAGCCACTTCTGTCTGCCGTTCCTCCAGGACCCGGGGCTCATCCATCAGTTTCCCAAGCCTGCGCCTGCATCCCACATTTCTTGGGGCCCTTTCATGTCACATAAAAAAGTGAATTTTTATAGTTTCATATACAACTGCTGTGAGATGTTACTAGGAGGAAAAAAAAAAAGCTTTTTACCTACAGGTAGTCTTCCCCTTGCCCTCTAGAAAAATGTCCCCTTTTTGCCTTGAATAACAGGGTGACTCTCCCAGGGAGCACCTCTCCCTGGGTGTATAACCTTTGAATTTCACCTAATGCCTGCCAACATCATATGGAAACCCTTTGTGGGCCAGCCGCCCACCCCCACCCCAGGACTGTTGGACCAAACCCCAGCACCTTCTCCCTGCAGAAGCTGGAGCGGGGACACTCCACCAGCCACCTCCCTGCCTATGAGCAGCATCCTTGGTGGCCTTTGGCCATGGCAACCCTACCTGCCCAGGCCACGCTGGTTCCAAGTTACCTTGAGGTGTCAGGGAGAGGGCCCACCACCGACACCGAACAAGTGCAATTAATGAATGCAACCTGGGCCTCAGTCCTTCAGAAGCTGCCGGCCCTGCTCCTGGAGGCCTGGAAGGACTTTATGAAACCGGCCAATCGAATGTAGCTCCTTTTAGATGCAGAACCACAACCAAATGCCGTAACCACTGTGCCTCTCCAGGTCACCAGCCAGGTCAAGGAAGGCAGTGCGACTAGGAGAGAGTCCCCTGCCCACCCTCCTGCACCTGTGGGTATTCCTACAGGGACATCAGAATAAACCAGTCTCCTTATTTGCAGCTGATGACTGTCATTTTTGTCTTCCTAGAGTTAGGACACATCACCACAATTGTCACCAGGGTGCCCTTGTCCAAGGGGCAAAGAAATCTTCACCGTCACAACAGTTTGTGGCCCCCAGAGTGCCACAAACTGTAGAGTAGATGATCAGACACATCGGACTAGAATTTCACAGGGTGCCCGGGTCTGGAAAACAGACTGAGAAGGCACCCACCTCTTCCCCGCTTCTGCTTTCTCTCACATTGCTCTAGACACTTAGCAAACGTGATTTTAACTGTTGTCGCTTCTCAGCCTTTTGGCTGAGATCAAGTGATTTTAACTGTTGCCTTTTTGCAGCATAAAAACGTTCCAGAAAACTTTGAACTGGGTGCAGAAGAGTAGAGTGAGAGGGAGCAAAGAGAGGGGTGTTTTCTCCATCCTAGGTATCCTGTGACCTTAGCACCTGAGTTTACCCCAGACATCGCTTACATGCAAAATATGGGATTGTGTTACTCTCCGGGGTCCTGGGGCCAACAGAGCGGTCTTATGAGAAGCTCTGGATCCGGTGGATTCCAGCCTGGCGTGTGGCTTCCTTCCCCTAGAGGGCGCGCTGTCTCCATCGCAGGGAGAGAGTGTCTTCAGGGGACTCCTGGTTACTTGGAAATAAATACTTTCTAATGAAGCCTGTGTTTCCTTGCCCCTGGATTTTGCAAATACACCACAGAGACTTCCAGGACCAGTTTAAAGTCTGGGGAGCTATTTGCCGTTATTTGGAACAACAGCCCCCAAGTTGTCCTGGTCCTGGTCCTGGTACCTGTGAACATGTCACTTCAGTGGGCAGAGGAGACTTTGCAGGAGGGGTTAAGTATAGGCCCCTGAGATGCTGGATTCCTGGGGTCCCAGTGTCATCAGAGGGTGCTTGTAAGAGGCGGGGGGAGGGTCAGAGGGTGATGCTGTGCTGCTGGCTGTGAGGATGGAGGGAGAGGCCGCGAGCCAGGGATAAGGCACCTCTAGAATCTGGGAAAGGCAGCAACTGGTGCTCCCTGGGGCCTCCAGAGGGACCAGCCCTGCCTATCCCTGGATTTAGCCCCTTGAGGCCTGAGTTGGACTTCGGACCTCCAGGACTTTAAGGAAATAAGTTAGTGTTATTTAAGCCAATGAGTTTGCTGGCTTGTTAGGGCTGCCACGGGGAACTCATGCACCCTTTGGAAGGAAGTGTTTCATACACTGAACTCCTGGGACCTACTGACTTGGGCTGCCTGGAATGCGAAGATTAGCCAGGCTAGCTTCCGGGCAACCCTTCCCTCCACAGGCCTGGTAATCACTCATCCTAACAGGACAGTTCACCCCAAAACTTGTTCAACCAGGAGAGGTTGTGGGAGGTAGGAAATGGTGTCTGGAAGTCTGGCCAGAGGAGGCAGTGGCAAAAGGAACCAGCTGTGTTTCTTGGACAAAACCAGCTGGCCCTGTTCCCTCCTGGCCACCACTGAGGCATGGCTGTGGATCTGAGTCATCACAATGGACGTGACAAAGAAGGCAGAATAACCCAGAAGGGGTATTCTTCCAGAAAGTGGAGAAGAAGAAAGTGGGGTCACAGTAGGGCCATCTCAGAAGATCAGGAGCCCCCTTGCTACTGGAAACTTCCAAACTGGGGCAGGCATTGTCCTTGACTGGTACTATTCAATATGGCAGCCACTAGCCACAGGGACTATTGAAATTCTAATTCAAGATCAGCTAAACAGAAAACATCCTCAGCTCCTTCACACTAGCCCTCGTCAGTGGTCTCCGCGGCTCCCATTTTCTACTACTTTTGGTTGGTACTGCTTCTACAAGTTGTTCCTGAGTCAGAACAAAGGTCAAGATAGAGACTTTTTTTTTTTTTAAAGGTAGAAACAATTTGAATCCTTTTCCAATTCATAAAGATTGACTGAAGTCTGGAATTCGATAAGTGGTTTGCGTCTTGACCACCAGAAGGAGGGACCGTGTGGGGTTGAAGAGGGGAAGGCGGCTCTGGGGACAGATGGAGGACTTGGAAAAGCCCAGACAGGGGTTTCCCTGGCAGTCCACTGGTTAAGACATTGCCTTCCAATGCAGAGAGTACAGGTTCCATCCCTGGTTGGGGAGCTAAGATCCCACATACCTCTCGGCGAAAAAAAACAAGACATAGAATAGGTATTGTAACAAATTCAATAAAGACTTTAAGAATGGTACACATCAAAAAGAAAGAAAAGAAAAAGCCCAAATAGATTCATTCCTCTGTTGAGCATGCATTTTATAGGTTGCCTCCAAGTTAACAAAGCCCCTCTGGGTTGTTACCACTATTTATGGCTACAATAATATTCCTCTAGTTGAATCTTTATAAACAGCCTAATTTTATTTATTATTTATTTTTATTTTTTGGCTACGCCACGCAGTATGTGGGATCTTGGTTTCCTGACCAGTGATGGAACTGGTGCCCCCTGCAACGGAAGCATGGTGCCCTAACCATTGGACAATCTGGGAAATCCCTAGATGCTGTTTCATAGATGATGGTAATTGGCAAAATTGTTTGCTCTGTCAATATATATATATATTAATGCATAATGAAGTATTATGTATTAGTATATATGATTGTGTATTACAATATGATACATATTAATATATGACAATATATATTAACAGTGAACTTAATTTCACCAATTATCACTATATATATATATATATATATATACACACACACACACACACATATATATATATATATGACTAACCAGTAGTAAAATGTAAAATAATATGCATCCTTTGAAATTAACTGGAGGGACAAAGACAGGAACAACAGCAGCTACAAAAGATAGAAAATACAGTAAACAGCAAAGATAAATATTTTAAAGCATATACGGGATTAGTTCATGGAAAACTAAGGCAGCAGTCGTAGACCAGACTTGGCTATATGGAGTCCCCACCTGGTTTTATAAATAGGGTTTTATTGGTACCTGAGCCTGCACGTTCACCTGTATATCACCTATACAACACAAGGGGCAGTTGTCACACAGAAGCTGAAAACAGCCACTCTTGGGCCTTCATGGAAAAAGTTGGCTAACCCCTGAAACTGAGGTTGATTCTCCTAGAAAAATATGAGAGTGTCACAGAAGTAAAACCGTGATCTTAGCACTTTCTTTTCACACAGACCTAGACAGTTCTGTGTGTGCTAACCCCTGGGCTGTATGCTTACCTTGGGAGAATCTCATGTGACTTCTATCCCAATACAGTTCTTATATAAATGGCATGGCACAGTTCAGAGTAGATAAGGCCAAGTTATATCTAAGCAAAGCCAACCATGAAAAAGCAGCGATTGCAATATTAATACATCCAGGAAAGAGTATACTTATTTTGACCAAGTTTCCTGATTAATATCGCTATAGGGAAAATATATTAGTTAGAAAACTTTATGTATTGAAATACATATTCAAGGAAGACTTAGAAAATTATACAAGTGAACTTATTTACAAAACAACAGTAGACCCACAGACATAGAAAACAAAGTTATGGTTACCAAAGGGGAAATAGGAAGAGGGATAAATTAGGAGTATGGGATTAACGGATACACACTATTACATATAAAATAGATAATCAGGGACTTCCCTGGTGGTTCACTGGCTAAGACTCAGTAATCCTAATGCAGGGGGCCTGGGTTTCACCCTGTTCAGGGAACGAGATCCCACATTCCGAAATTAAGAGTCCGCAACTAAAGATCCTCAGTGCCATAACTAAAGATCCATATGCTGCAACTAAGACTCTTTGCAGCCAAATAAGTAAATATTTTTTTTCAATTAATGACAAGAAATTACTGTATAGCAAAGGGAACTATACTTGGGAGTTCCCTGGTGTCCCAATAGTTAGGGCTGTGCACTTTCACTGCCAAGGGCTCAGGTTCAGTCCTTTGTCAGAGAATTAAGATCCTGCAAGACACGCAGCATGGCCAGGAAAGAAAGGGAACTATGATCTACATTTTGTCATAAGCTTTAAGGAAAAAGAATCTGAAAACACACACACACATATAACTGAATCAATTTGCTGTACACCTGAAATGAACACAACTTTGTAAATCAACTATAGTTCAATAAAAAAAAGAAATTCAAAGAAAACATGGCAGAATGATTTATTAAACATTTACAGTTACTTCTCCTGCCAGCTAAGAAAATGTATTAATTTAGTGATGTATCAATATATCGCTCCTGTATTCTTGACTGGGAAATCCAATGGACAGAGGAGCCTGGCAGGCTATAGTCCAGGGGGTCGGAAAAGAGCCAGACACAGTTTAGCAACTAAACAACAATAACATATCAATATATAAATTTATGGATAGATTAATTATAAAATGATATATTGATTTCTTAACAGATTACTTTGTATCCTATAATTCATTTAAAAATTAATGTTTTAAATATTAAACATAAGATGTTTTATACATAGGTCATTTATTAAAGTTTATTTGCTATCAGTGTTTTAAATTTAAACTGGAGAACCTCTATTTTTGCTAACTATCGTCAAAGCATTTGTAAAAACTGATTTTCTTTTTTAATTGATCTCTTCAACTATAGGAAAAATGTCAAATTCCAAAAATACATGAGACAGTACCCCAGACTGTACAGGCTGTCACCTCTAATCAGAAGGTGATTGTTGTGTGTGGGTTTCAGCTTCTTGAAAACCAGTGTTGTGGCTGGACCAGCCCCTGTGGGTCTTACTATGATTGCAGGACAACCTGCAATAACTATCAGGAAACTTTTAGGAAAAAAAAAATTTATTACTTACAGGACCTGGGCCCACACAGCGAGGTCTTGGGTAGAGAGAGAGCTGGGAAGTCTGGTTCTGGTTTTATTGGGGTTGAGGGTGGGGGCCTAGGTTCCACAGGCTCACTATTTATTGGTGAATTCCAAACACAGGAGCAGGAGTTTAAAGTGTGAGAAGAGAAAAAGCAAGCAGTCCAAATGGTCAGTTATGCATACCAACTGAGATCTCTGACTCAGTGGGGGAGGTCACCTGGTTTTTAACAAGCCACCTGGTTGGCTGCAGGGTGTTTATTCCAGATGCCATCTTTGAAGTGGGCACCTTGGCAATCGAAGCGTGTAAGTCAGGCACTTGTGTTACGAAAAAAAGAAAACAAAAAATCAACTGTCAGGGCTTACAGGACAGCGGTGAAACTAGAAATTAATAGCCCGAGGTTAACTAACTCTCAGCCAATAGAAATATACTAAACTTTCTCCAGAATGGATACCTCTGCATGAGGGGGAAGGGCCCAGATATTTTTTTTATTAAAAAAAATTTTTGGCCCTATTGTGCAGGATGCAGAATCCTACTTCCCTGATCAGGAATCAAATCCATCCCTCTGCAATAGAAGCTCGAAGTCTTAACCACTGGACCACCAGGAAAGCCCAAGAGCCCAGGTTTTTTTAAAATTAATATATTTTTTATTGAAGGATAATTGCTTTACAAAATTCTACTGTTTTCCGTTAAACCTCAACATGAATCAGCCGTAGGTATACATATATCCCCTCCTTTTTTAAATTCCCTGCCATCTCCCTCTCCATCCCACCCCTCTAGGTTGATACAGAGCCCCTATTTGAGTTTCCTGAAACATACAGAAAATTCTCGTTGGCTGTCTATTTTACATATGGTAATGTAAGTTTCCATGTTACTCTTTCATACATCTCACCCTCTCCTCACCTCTCCCCATGTCCATAAGTCTATTCTCTATGTCTATTTCTCCATTGTTGCCCTGTAAATAAATTCTTCAGTACCGTTTTTCTAGATTCTGTATATATGTGTTCAGTTCAGTTCAGTCGCTCAGTCGTGTCCGACTCTCTGCGACCCCATGAATCGCAGCCCGCCAGGCCTCCCTGTTCATCACCATCTCTCGGAGTTCACCCAGACTCACATCCATCGAGTCAGTGATGCCATCCAGCCATCTCATCCTCGGTTGTCCCCTTCTCCTCCTGCCCCCAATCCCTCCCAGCATCAGAGTCTTTTCCAATGAGTCAGCTCTTCGCATGAGGTGGCCAAAGTACTGGAGTTTCAGCTTTAGCATCATTCCTTCCAAAGAAATCCCAGGGTTGATCTCCTTCAGAATGGACTGGTTGGATCTCCTTGCAGTCCAAGGGACTCTCAAGCGTC
>SJYT01054259.1:560531-574580 GCA_006410635.1 Cephalophus harveyi
ACTTGACTTCACATTCCAAGATGTCTGGCTCTAGATTAGTGATCACATCATCATGATTATCTGGGTCGTGAAGATCTTTTTTGTACAGTTCTTCTGTGTATTCTTGCCACCTCTTCTTAATATCTTCTGCTTCTGTTAGGTCCAGACCATTTCTGTCCTTTATTGAGCCCATCCTTGCATGAAATGTTCCCTTGGTATCTCTAATTTTCTTGAAGAGATCTCTAGTCTTTCCCATTCTGTTGTTTTCCTCTATTTCTTTGCATTGATCGCTGAAGAAGGCTTTCTTATCTCTTCTTGCTATTCTTTGGAACTCTGCATTCAGGTGCTTATATCTTTCCTTGTCCCCTTTGCTTTTCGCCTCTCTTCTTTTATATGTGTTAGAATACAGTATTTATCTTTCTCTGTCTGATTCAACTTCACTCTGTATAATAGGTTCTAGGTTCATCCACCTCATTAGAACTGACTCAAAGGCATTCCTTTTTATGGCTGAGTAATATTCCATTGTGGATAGGTACCACAACTTCTTTATCCATTCATCTGTTGATGGACATCCAGGTTGCTTCCATGTTCTAGCTATTGTAAATAGTGCTGCAGTGAACATTGGGATACCTGTGTCTCTTTCAATTTTGGTTTCTTCAGGGTATATGCCTAGGAGTGGGATTGCTGGGTCATATGGTGGTTTTATTCCTAGTTTTTTAAGGACTCTCCATACCATCTTCCATAGTGGCTGTATCAATTTACATTCCCACCAACAGTGCAAGAGTGTCCCTTTTTCTCCACACCATCTCCAGCAATGATTGTAGACTTTTTAATGACGGCCATTCTGACTGGTATAAGGTGATATCTCTTTGTAGTTTTGATTTGCATTTCTCTAATAATGAGCTATGTTGAGCATCTTTTCATATGTTTGTTAGCCATCTGTATGTCTTCTTTGGAGAAATGTCTGTTTAGGTTGTTTTCCCACTTTTTGATTGGATTGTTTCTTTTTCTGGTACTGAGTTTTTTGAGTTGCTTGTATATTTTGGAAATTAATCCTTTGTCAGTTGTTTCATTTGCTATTATTTTCTCTCATTCTGAGGGTTGTCTTTTCACCTTACTTCTAGTTTCCTTTGCTGTACAAAAGCTTTTAAGTTTAATCAGGTCCCACTTATTTACTTTTGTTTTTATTTCCCTTACTCTAGGAGGTGGGTCACAGAAGATCTCGCTTTGATTTATGTCATCGAGTGTTCTGCCCATGTTTTCCTCCAAAAGTTTTATAGTTTTATAGTTTCTGGTCTTACATTTAGATCTTTAATCCATTTTGAGTTTATCTTTGTGTATGGTGTTAGGAAATGTTCTAACTTCATTCTTTAACATGTAGCTGTCCAGTTTTCCCAGAACCATTTATTGAAGAGGCTGTCTTTGCCCCATTGTATATTCTTGCCTCCTTTGTCAAAAATAAGGTACCCATAGCTGCATGGGTTTATTTAAGAGCCCAGATTTTAAGGGAAGTGTCCTGACTGTTGCTGCTGCTGCTAAGTCACTTCAGTCGTGTCTGACTCCATGCAACCCCATAGACGGCAGCCCACCAGGCTCCCCCGTCCCTGGGATTCTCCAGGCAAGAACATTGGAGTGGGTTGCCATTTCCTTCTCCAGTGCATGAAAGTAAAAAGTGAAAGTGAAGTCGCTCAGTTGTGTCTGACTCTTTTGCGACCCCATGGACTGCAGCCCAACAGGCGCCTCCATCTATGGGATTTTCCAGGCAAGAGTACTGGAGTGGGGTGCCATTGCCTTCTCTAAAGAGAAGCTGTTAGTTATTAATAATAGAGTCACTGTATTAAGTCAGCTAGTGCTATATAACAAAACACCACACACAGAACAACTTGAGGCAGTGCACATTTGCAATCTCACAGTTCCCGTGGGGCAGGAGTCCAGGCCCTGGCCAGCTGCATCCCCCTTCCTGGGCTGCAGTTAAGGTGGCAGTGAGACTGGGTTTGGAGGGGGCGGATCTCACCTGGAAGCCCAACTATGGAGGGATCCTACTCTATTTGATGCTCTCGTGGTTGTTGGCAGAGTTCAGCTCCCTACAGTTGCAGTACTGAGGGCCTCAGTTTCTCACTGGCTGTCAACCAGATGCCACCCCCAGGCCCCTGCCACGCGGGCCACCCCAGCATGGCCATGTGCTTCATCAGAGCCAACAAGAGAGACAGTGAGCCAGACGGGCATTACAACCCAACATAACTATTGCCCCACTCATTGGTGCTGCTCACACTTGGGAGGGAATGGCACCAGGGCATGACCACCGGGAAGTGGGAACGCAATGGCCACCTGAGAGCTGTCCAGCTTCTTTTTCATTAAGTGGACATGAATCCCACCATTGAAATACTGGGTCACTCCATCACATGACAGGAACACAGATGGTGGCTATTTGCTGACATGAAGGCAGTCAGTTATTCATCTCTGGAGAGGTCTTCCCAGGTGGATCTTCCTGGGTGGCCCAGATGGTAAAGAATTCGCCTGCAGTCCAGGAGACCTGGGTTCAATCCCTGGGTTGGGAAGATCCTTTGGAGAGGGGAATGGACACCCACATGGTATTCTTGCCTGGAGAATTCCATGGACAGAGGAGCATGATGGGCTATAGTCCACAGGGTTGAAAAGAGTCAGACACAGCTGAGCAATTAACACTTTACCTACAGACATTCCTGATGCTTCCTCCTGCTCCCTCCTGGGAAGGTTCTCTGGACCAGTTGTCCCCCTTAGTGCTGCTGGCACTGGGGCTGATCATCCTCTGTGGGGGGCATCCTGGGTGCTGTGGGGTGTGGAGCTGCCTCCCTGGCGTGACCCCCTCGGTGCCAGGAGCCCCCCACCATCATCCCAGTGTCTCCTGGGGGCAGGACCCTCAAGTGTGTGAAGACTCCAGGGCACGCTCCTGGCACAGGAAGTTGACACCTTCCTCGACCCGATGTGTAGCATCCAGGGGTGCTGCCGACCTCACGCCCCCACCAGCACCAGCTCTGAGCCGTGTCCTCTCTCACGTACACTGAACTTTCTTGCGAGAGAGGGCAGGTGTTGTCTCAGTGGCTGTTCCCCACCATGGATGTTTTTGGAAAGCACAGTCTTCAGCACACAGCTCCTGATCTGCAGCGGACGCTGGCTGGTTTCCTCCTCTTTGTCCACCCCACACCCCATCACAGCCAGGAAACGTGAACTGTGTGGATGTTTGCTTCACGCCCAGCCTCGGTTAAGAGGACAGCAGAGCCCCCTCCGTGCGCACCGGGCACTGTCACCACAGCCGCCAGCGCCACTGGGCCGTGCAGCGCCTCTTGTTGACCGGCATCTCGGTGAGCCGTCGCCAACACTCTCTGCAGTCCGTCCGTTTACAGTGGACAGTTCTGGGCTTTCGGTCCACTCACGGGTCGTCCAGCTGTCACCTCTTTCCAGTGCCAAAGCATTCTCACCCCTGTAAAAGAAGTCCCACGTCCACTAGCAATCACCGCCCCTCTCAACTCCCCATTTTCTCTGTGGATTTGCTTGTTCTGAACGTTTTAAATACCAGTGACTCTGCTGCAGGCTCCACCGCCACTGAGGGCCTTGAATCCCCCCTGCTCCAGGAAGGCTACCTGGGAAACAGATGAGTGGGGGAGGCCACTCCCTACACCCGCCAGGCTTTCATGGTCCCCCCACTGCCCACCTCTCAGGGGTCTGTCTGAGCACCTAACTCATGATGTCCCTCGGGGACACTTGACCCTTTCAGCACTTTGCTGGAAGGTAGAACTGGAGTCAGGTGGTGCCTGCCAAGCCTCCCAGCCCAGAACCCCCAGCCCAAGTGACTGGAAACTTCTCCCTCTGGCCAATTACTGGGCCCTAGTCCTGACTTCAGTGAGCAAGGCACCTGGTTGGCCATGAGTTAGGGAGGTGGCCTCAAGACGCCTGCCATGTGCTGGCTCCACCACCCTTCCACCACCATCTGGCCTGTTTCCTCACTGTGTGTGAGCCTGTCTCCCTGCTTGTTCCTCTGACTCCGCTCCAGGGCCCCTGCAAGTTCTTGCAGGATTCTGTCAAATGAATGTGCTCTTCCTTCGGTCCAGGCCCCCAACACCTGTACAGGAACAGCTTCAGTTTGTTAGAACAGCAACAGCCAGTCACCCCAGCATGCTTAACCCTTAGGCCGAGGTTGTTGGTTTCTCGTGACTGCTGTGATGAATCACCAAAACTTGGAGGTTTAAAACCACACTTTTGGGACTTCCCCGGTGGTCCAGTGATTAGGAATCAGTGCTTCCACTGCAGGGGGCATGGGTTCGATTCTTGGTCAAGGAACTAAGATCTTCCGAAAGATGCAAGATACAGCCCAAAAAAACCCACACACATTTGTCATCTCACAGTTCTGGAGGTCAGGAGTCCCACATGGGTTACACTGGGCTAAAATCCAGGAATGGGTAGGGCTAGTCTCTCTGGAGGCTCTGGGGAACACTGGCTCCTGCCTTTTCCAGCTTCTAGAGGCACCACTTCCCTGGCTTACAGCCCCTCCCTCCATCCTCACAGCCAGCAGCACAGTATGCTGGCCCTCTGGAAACAGACAGCCCACCCCAGTGGTAACTTCGTAAACCTCAAAGAATCCTGAACACGTGATGGATGAGCTTCCTGCTGGCTGGGGCGGCCCTGGAGAGTATGGACATCATAGACAGCCCACCAGAAAGGTCTCAGGGGGCTGGGTGCCAATGGCCCTCCCCGCTCCACAGACCAAAGCCAGCCCTCCAAGGACAGGGCCTGCTTGGAAGCAGGAAAGGTCCTTCCAGAACAGCTGGAGGCCGTGGCTCTTCTGGAACATGTCTGGCCACACGTCTTGGAGGGCCGTGCTGCACCTGCAGGTCATCTGTTATGGGTTAGTGGCAGGAGGCAGGCAACAACAAAGTGTTTAGAGATTACTTAACACTAGTGGTGTGCTTTATAATTTTTGCTTCATGTTGAACTAGTTTCAGATTCACAGAAAAGTTGCAGAAATGGTACCACGAGATCCCAGATGCCCTCCACCCAGTTCCCACTAAAACTAACATCTCACAAGGCCAGAGGACAAAGACCAAAGCAGGACACCTCAGGTTAGTGGTTTTCCGGGTGCTGGAGTGAGGGGTGATTGAGGGACAGGAAAGAGGACCACCAGGGGGAAGCTGGGTCCACATCTCAAAGCCTGACATGGACCAGGGACCCTAACCAGCTCTTTGTCCCTCTCCTCCCCAGATCTCTGGGCCCAACCACCCCTCTCTATTCTTTGGGACCAGCCATGGCAGAGGCCCGGGCCTTGGGCATCTCTAGGCCCCATAGCCCACCCCTGAGGGCACTCCAGGTGTGGGACACAGAAGGTGCAAGTGAATGTGTTTTTTTTTTTTCTGTGTGTGGGGGTCACTTCTGGCTGCTCTATGCACCCAGGATCTGCCAATGTCACTTCTTACTCCTGATTTGTCTTTCATTGACATGGACCACCAGACAGCAGACAGGAGGGCCTGTCCAGAGTGGGGGGACATTGCCCCCAGAGTCCACAGGAAACAGACCCACACCACCGACCCCCTTTGCTTTCCTCTGCAGGAACTGAGAAGGGGGAGGTGGGGGGGATAGTGCGGGGGCATGAGACCTGGGCACGAGGGGGCCAACCTCCTGGACCTACAGGTGGAGATGGGGTCCTTGTGAGGATGTTTCCTGGCCCTCGAGGAATAGGGATGGGTGCAGGGACCCAGGCCTGGGGACAAATCCGGTTCCCCTGCTGCAGCAGGGTCTTGGCGAGGGATTCGCCCTAACCCCCTGGGGCATAACTGATCCTCCGGGCGGGGTTGGAGGGGGCACAGCATGCTGAGCTGGGGGCGCCTTCTGGGGAGCTGCGGGATCCAGATGCACTGTCCCCGCGCTCTTGCTATGCTCACCTGGGGAACAGACCCCTAACGCCAAACCATGTCGTTCTCCCTGAACTCCGAGGCAAACCCGACACAGTGAGATTCGCGCGGTCCCTTTAAAGGGACGTGGCCCTCCTAGCAAGACCTAGACAACAGCAACCCCATTGGCCCGAGAGCAGGCCGCGGCCACGCCCCTTGAGTTCAATCTCTGGAATTCTATTGGCCTAACGCCAGGGCCCCGCCTACCACTCCAAGGGAGCTCCGGCTCAGAGCCAGGTTCGGTGACGCAAACGCGTTACCCCGGCAACGGGTCCCGCTGCGGGGCCCAAGGACCCCGCGCCAGAGCCAACGCGCAGGCGGGGCCTTCCAGGCCCCCGAGGCACCTAATACTACGGTTCACGGCGCCCCCTCTCCCGTCATCGCCCCAGGCCGACCGCCACTAGCAGCTAGCGAAGGGCGCCCCGGGAGGCCCCGCTACGAGAATGAGGAGGCGTCCGGGAAGGGCACGCCTGGCGGTGGTCACGGCGTGGGAACCGGCTGGGCGCTGCTGGCGTCCCGCTGCAGATTGCGGGGAGGGTTCAAAGGGGCCGGGTCACACGCCAGGCAGCAGATCGGCCCGAGCATTTAGCAGTACAAGCAAATCCAACACTGAGGGAGGACATTCCTGGAACCTGGTCCCTGCGCCAGCCCCAGGGTCATGCAGAACCCCCGCCTCCGGCCATAGAGGCTTCTGGGGCCTTTGGCAGGTCAGCAGACACTGGGCCCAGGTGTCCAGGTTGCAAGGGCCACTGAAGACATTGCCCCTGTCCCCAGTCCCAGTTCCTGGCCAGGAAGCCAGGTCGGTTGGCCTTCTCCAGGCCTGGCTGGACTTGCCTCATTTTGCTCATCTGCTAAATGGGGAGGGCTTCGCTTGTAGCTCAGTCGGTAAAGAATTTGCCTGCAGTACAGGAGACCCGGGATGCTGCCGGGGTTAGTGCCTGTATGAGCCTCCTACCGCCGCTGTAATAGAATACCACAGATTTAGGGGCTCAAAACTGACAGAAATTTATTTCCTGACAGTTCTGAAGGTCAAGGGTCTTCTGGTCTCATGGGGCTAAATCCAGGCATGGGTAGGGCCAGTCCCTCCAGAGACTCCAGGGGAGCACTGGCTCCTGCCTTTCCCATGTTCTGGAGGTGCCCGCCTCCCTCCATCCTCACAGCCAGCAGCACAACATCTCCGTCTCTCTCTGCCTCTGACCCTCCTCCCTCTTATAAGGACCCTGTGATGACACTGCCTGACCCCCTAATCCAGGATCATCCCCATCTCTTGGCCCTTAATCTCATTTGTAAAGTCCCTTCTGCCTCGTAAGGTTTCATATCCACAGGTTCCTGGGAAAGCCCCTCGCCCTCCTTAAACCAAGGGCTCCTGTAGGTGATGCCCAGATCACTACTGGGGGGCAGGGGAGCTGGGAGTGGGAGACCTGACTCCCCTGACGGCCACCAGGGTGACCACTCCCTGAGACCCAGAGAGAAAGTGGACGACAAGCCAAAGTACCCATCTCAGAGGCAAAGTGTAGCCTTTGGCCATCTGTTAGGGCAGCACTGCTCAGCCCCCCACCCCACCCCTGCACCCCCTTGGGAACTTTCAGTGCCTGAGCCCTGAGAGGCCACACAACCGCCACAGCAGAGCAGGCTCCACAGCTGCAGAGACACCCACAGCCAGGCTGGCAAGCCAGCTTGTGACTCCTGGCCACACCCGCCCCTGCTTTCCCTTTTCCCTGCCCTCTCCCCACCCCCACTGAGGACAGCGGGCCTGGCTCCCTCCCCAGGACTGCTGAGCCACTGGAATGGAGCGGGCTGTGAGTCAGCCAGAAGGAAGGGACACTTACAGCCACTTGCATCAGATGTTCTTGCCACCGGCCCTCACGTCCAGAGGCCCCAGCCCAATGAGGGCCCAGTGATGACCCTAACCATGACCCTCACTTACCTGGGGATCTGATAAGACTGGGGACTGGTGGTTCCTGTCCCTGGAGGTCCAGGCAGGTGAGAACATGCAGGGAAGGTACAGGCCAGACTGGGTGCCAGACCGTGATGTCAACTCTACCTGCACCTTAGAACCACAGCCACTCCAGCCCCGAGTACTGATCCGACTGATTCCGACACCCTGATCCTGACTTGGAAGCTGGGTCTGGAGCAGGCTTCTGCAAGCCCTGTGCCCCCTCCAAGCCTCAGGCGCCTGAGCTGAGGAGGGAGGGACCCAGCACTCCACACAAAGGCAAGGGCTTATGAGGGTACTGCGGTGGTCCCAGCACCCCCGTCCCCCACCAAGCACAGGCACCTACTGCTCTCTTGTGCATATGCACCCTCTCCCTCTCCATCCACTTCCACCTGCGCACAGTCTGCCCTATGCGGACACAGGCTTAGTGCCTCTCTAAACGTGTACAGACACATGCACACCCTAGTCTGGTCACACTCGCACATACTCGCACTCAACAACTTCTGCTTTTATTTTTTGGCCTCACTACGAGTGGCATGTGGGATCTTAGTTCCCTGACCAGGGATCAAACCTGTGTCCCACGCAGTGAGGCACTGGAAGCTCAGAGTCCTAACCACTGGACCACCAGGGAAGTCTGGGTACTTCTTTTTAGCACTGGAAGACAAAAGTCTTTACCATTACCCCTTGGTAGGATTGCCAGATAAAATAGAGAATACACATTTAAATTTGAATTTCAGACAAACAATGAATAATTATTTTGGATATACTAATGCATGGGCTATACATGAGAATGATACTGAAAGGTTATTGATTATATGAAATTCATCTTTAAAGTGGCATCCTGTATTTTTATTTGCTAAATCTGGGGGCTCTCCCTGCTGGGTCTGGAGGTCCTGAGCTGTACTTGGATCCCCTGGCTGCTGTCTGGGAGGTGATCTCTTCATGACTGAGGCCCCAGGATCCCAGAGCTCAGCTACCCTGCCAGGCCTAGGAGGAGGTGGTCAGAGTGGACCCACCCAGCCAAAGAGCTTGCCTCCTCAGGCCCACAGAAGGCAGGAGGAGCTGAGGCCCGGGGGTTCAGAACCTGCCTGTTGTCTCCTCTAGGCTTTGGGGGAGATGCCCACATACAACAGGGGCAGAGTCACCTCGTAGAATTTGCTTCTCAGAGAGTTGGTTCCCTGCACCTTGGCCTGGGTTCTGCCAAGCCTCATCCATGACTGAGGTGGAAGATGGAGGCCAGACTCCTCTCCTCTTGGCCACCTAGGATGCCACAAAGGAAGCTGGGATGGATCTGCAATTGGGGAGGGGAGGGAAAAGCTGTGTAGCCCCGGAACTGCTCCAACTGATACAGGAAATTTGTCCTCCTTGATCATGCCAGTGCCTCCTGACTCCTGCTCCTCGAGGGCAATCCTGAGACCCCTTCCCCAGCTGTCTGCCTCCCTGCCATCCTTTGGGTGGGGGGAGTATCCTTGTTCCAGAGTCTGCCCATCCTGCCCACAGCTCTGTGTCATCCTTCCCCCTGCTGGACTGGCCCCTGACTAAGCCTCACTGCCCCAACACTGACAGGGCCCCAAAGGGGGACATTGGCCAGCAGGAGGGGAGGGAGCCAGGGCCCAGGCTTTCTGCCTCACCTCCTTGGCAGGTGGGGTCTCCTAGAGGCAGGCAAGACTCCTTGGGTCCCAGGGTGAGGTGGGCAGGGTGGCCAGCTCCCTAGGTACCTCCCAGCCCCTGGGCACCCAGCACCTCTGGGAGCTTGGCCTGCAAAAGGGCTGTCCTCAAGAAAGATGGCAGCAATAGGTTGCCCAGAGCTGGCTGCCAGTCTGTGGCAGGACAGGACTGAGGCCTCTGTGCCAGGAGCTCAGGCTCAGAGGTCCCTCCTCCTCCCCCATTCCCATTGTCAGCACCTGCCCCCCACTGCAGACTGAGCTGGGGCTGGGCCTGGCTGTCTCGCCTTGGCCAGCACAACCCAGGCCCCCACAACGGCCAGCACCTGGGCCAATTCTGCTGCTCAGTCCTGGGGACTCAAGTGTCCCATTCCAGGGGATCTGCAGTGGTTGTTACATATACCTGTATTTACCCATGGATGCACACACACATGCCAGAACTCATGTTTCCAGCACACACATGCATGGCCCCTATCCTTGTTGAAGAGCCCATGTGTGCACCAGGACCCCCTCCCAGCACCCAACCAAGTGCTCCCTCCTCAAGCACAGGATGGGGTCTGCAGGATTCAGGGCACCCAGAGGGCATAAGCAGTGTGTGTGGGGGGGTGATCCTGCTCTCCAGGAGATCCTGGGAGGTGTCTGGTTGTCACGACTGGTAGGGGGTGAGGTTCCTGGCATTGAATGGGTAGGACCCAGGGAGGCTGCTCAGCTGGGTTAAGGAGAGGAGACCTAGGTGGAAGGACCTTAAAGGTGGGGGCTATCTTCCCATCTCTGTTTCCTGTTTCCCCACCCACGGTACTGGGTTCACCAAGAGACCACCTGTCCAGACTGTGTGAGAGTACAGAGCTCCTTTGAGCAGTGCCCAGTGCTGGACCTGGCTTCCGGTTTAGGGAAAAAAGTATGCCCCCACCAGCCAGACTCCCAAATCAGGCTGCATAGGACTGGAGCTCCACTGGACCTAGGAAGATAGCTCTGAGGCAAGGCCTCAGTTCATTTCTATTCCCTGAGGTCAGTGGCATGCATGTTCTTTGTTGCAGCACGTGGAATCTTGTTACCTGACAGGGATCAAACCCGGTTCCCCTGCATTGGGAGCACAGTCTTAGCCACCAGACCAGCAGGGAAGTCTCCAGGTGTGATCAAATTAAAATGAGGTTGTACTAGATTAGGGTGGCCTTAATGCAATGACTGGTGTCCTTAGCAGAGAGAAGAAATGCAGGGAGACAACAAGTACCAGAAGGGTACAAGGGGATTGCCAACAAGTACCAGAAGCTGGAAGAAGTAGGAAGGATCCTCCCATGGGGCCTTCGGAGAGGGTGTGGCCTTGAGGATGACACCTGAATTTCAGACTTCTGGGCTCCAGAAGCAGCCTCTGGAAGCTCACATCTTACCCAGCCCGTCTATGCGTGCACATAGACATGCACGCATGCACGTATGCTTCAGTGGACAGGCTGAGGCCTGGAGGAGAGGGAGGACAGTCTACTCTGCAAACATGAGACACTAAGTGTCCGGATACGGGCTCTGAGGATCATCCGCGGCAGGGCTGCGGGGATGGAGAGCTGGTTCATTCTCTCAGAGCTTGGGTCAAGGGCTCCAGCCAAAATGGGGCTGTGTTTTGTCTCCTGTCCTGGTCACTGCTACCCCTTGGGTTTTTTCTCCATCAGTCAAGGGAAACGTTCCTTTCTGCAGGACTGAGGGACGGTTCTTCATAGATCTGTCGCCAACCGCTACTGCGTCCCCTTTCCCAGTCAACAATTGGATGAACTCTTAGGGAGCAACCTGGGGAAGCAGCTGTGCCTATAAGCTTATTGGGGTGGACCTGCACGACAGCTGGTGAGCCTGCACGACAGCTGGGGCCAGGATCCGGGAGCTGAAAAAGAGCCACGGCAGATCCTAGAGCCGAGGGATCCAAGTGGGAGCTATAGCAGGTTCTAGAGCAGGCGTGTTGCCCACAGAAGTCAGTGCATCCCAGGCCCTGCCCGGTAGACCAGGGCTGTTGCCAGAGGGCAGGGCCGGGCTCCAGCTCAGAGTCAGGGTCCCGCGGGTCTCCCCGAGCCTCCGGCAGACCTGTCCGAGCAAGCCAAGATCCTTCCCGGGTCCCGCGCCCCGACCCCCGCGCCACGCACGGCGCAGGCGCGCAGACACTCCCCGTAGCCCGAGGGGCCTTCCAGCCCCGCCCCTGCCGTGTGCGCATGGGCGGAGCCCAGAGGGGTGGGGTCTGCGTCGGGGCGGGGCCGAGCCTGGCCTATAAAGGCGGAGGCGACGCGACGCGCCCGGCTCCTCTCGGCGGTGGCGGCCCAGGCCGAGGAGTCCGCGGTGGTGGCAGCGGCGGTGGCGGCGCTGTTCCCCGCGCGGTCCGCGCAGCGGGGTCCGGGCTGCGCGTCTCGGGCGGCGGCACTGCGGCCCCGGCCCGAGCCCGACCCCGGTGAGTGTGGCCCTGCGACTCCGGCCCGGCCCGGCCCCGGCCCGGGCGCGGGGATCGGGCCCCACGGAGCCTCGCCGCCCTGGCCCGGGCTCCCGGCGCAGCCGGCCGCGGCCACTCAACGCCCTCCTTTGTCTGCTCCCGCCTTCAGGGTCCCCTCCCCTGCCGCCCCTCTCCCACGGGCCGCCCCTCCGGGCCCCGCGTCCCCTCCCCCGCTGGCGGGGCCCGGACAGAAGATGGTGCAGAAGAAAACAGCCGAACTTCAGGGCTTCCACCGTTCCTTCAAGGTGAGGGTCAGGCCGGTTTGGGGGAGCCCAGGGCTGGACCACTGGACTTGGAGCCCGCCCCCAGTTCCCGCGGCTCATGCCAACCTCCCCCTTTGCCTGGGGCTGCCCCAGCCTGGTATTCATTGCGGGGGAGGTGATCTTGGGCCACAGTCCAGTCTCAAGCACCCTGGGACCTGTGGGGTCTTTCTTCCAGGAGCTCCCCAGTCTGTGGGGCCTCTACCCATGTGTACCCATGAAGACCCCAGCCAGGCATGTGCTGGTATGGGGAGGGATTCAGTATGCCACAGTCAGTTCCTAGTGCCCTGGGGCCTCTGGGGTCTTTACTCCAAGAACCCCAGGCAGAACTGGGGGGCCCCTGCCCATGAGGGCCCCTGGCTGTGTGTCCCCTGCAGACCCCAACTGACTGTGCACTGCTGGGGTAGTCAGCAGCCACAGTCCTGTCCCCAGTGTCATGGGAGGGCTTGGGAGGGTCTGTTGGGTCCTTCCTCCACGAGCCCCAGACAGGGCTGCAGTCCCCGGGACACCCTCCTGGGTGGTCTACAGAATGTGGCAGTGGATTGAATGCCTTCCCAGCTCTGCACCTCCCAGACACCCCAGGCCCAAGTGCTATTTCCTGTCAGAGCAGGAAGTTTCTGTGGTGGCCCCATGGCTGTGGCAGCCGAGTTCTGAGTTCTGGTCTCAGATGAGCGAGTCTGGGGGGGCAGGCAGGTGTTAGGCAGGGGCCCCACAGAGCCTGGCCCTGGGGAGGCAGTGATGTCAATGGCCACCCCACCCCACTGGCCAGGTTATGTAATGGCTTCCCTGGGCCTTCTTGGGCAAGGACCTGTTGCCCTGTAGAGAAGGCAGGACCTGGGTGTGTGTGTGATGGTGTGTGTGTCTGTGTCTGTGCATACTTGAGCTCCAGTGCCTACAGGTGAACTGCAACCACAGTAGGTGAAGCAAGCTGAAAGTGGTGGTGGTGGTAGTCACACAGTCGTGTTCGACTCTTTGTGACCCCATGGACTGAAGCCTGCTAGGCTCCTCTGTCCATGGGATTCTCCAGGCAAGAATATTGAGACTAGGTTAAAATTCCCAGCCCATCCAGGCAGCGTCCCAGGCCAGCGCCCCACCCCTGCCCACACGCCTGTCATCCTGGCTTCCCCCTGCCTCCCAGGGCAGCTCCAGCCTTGGCATGTCCAAGTGTTTGGGGCTGGGCAGGAGCAGGGTGAACGAGAGACATCCCTGGTAGTGGTCTGTCCCCTTTGGGGGCTGGGCGGGAGCCAAGATGGGGTTAGCGTGTGGGGCCAGCATGGTGGCCAAAGCACACTTGAACTTTCTGGATGGTTCCACCCACCTCCTGCCAAGGCCTGCTGACTGGAGGCCTGCAGCCAGCCCTGGGCCTGGTCTGGCTACACTGCCTGGTAGCACGGACTGGCCTCTGCAGGCCACAACCCTGCACTGAGGTGGGACTGTGGCAGCCCTGAGGGAGTTGGAGGGACCCTGGGCAGGGAGTCCTAGCTCTGAGGTGGCCCTCTTGGTGCCCAGGGCTGGCCACTCTCAGCGTCTCCTCCAGCTGCACCTAGCTGCTCCCCTGGTCTGTCAGATGTCTCTGATGTGTTTCCCCCCTTTTAAGATGGGAAAGTAGAGGCTTGGAAGGCGTGGGCCTTCCCCCCACCCCACCCCGCTGGCCCTCTGCACATGGTGACAAGGACACAGGAGCAGGCCTGCTGTCCCTTCATCTTGATGGCTTGGCCATCTCTTCTCTCCAGGGTCCAGCTCTTTGCACTGGAGGCTAGGACGGGGCAGGGGGTTGGTCAGGACCCAGAGGGTCTCTCACGCTTCCTTGCACGCTTCCGTAGTCCTA
>SJYT01054264.1:0-44473 GCA_006410635.1 Cephalophus harveyi
TAGATGTTTTTCTGGAACTCTTTTGCTTTTTCGATGATCCAGCGGATGTTGGCAATTCGATCTCTGGTTCCTCTGGCTTTTCTAAAACCAGCTTGAATATCTGGAATTTCACGGTTCATGTATTGCTGAAGGCTGGCTTGGAGAATTTTGAGCATTACTTTACTAGTGTGTGAGATGAGTGCAATTGTGCCATAGTTTGAGCATGCTTTGGCATTGCCTTTCCTTGGGATTGGAGTGAAAACTGACCTTTTCCGATCCTGAGGCCATTGCTGAGTTTTCCAAATTTGCTGGCAGATTGAGTGCAGCACTTTCACAGTATCATCTTTCAGGATTTGAAATAGCTCCACTGGAATTCCATCACCTCCACAAGCTTTGTTCGTAGTGATGCTTTCTAAGGCCCACTTGACTTCATATTCCAAGATGTCTGGCTCTAGGTGAGTGATCACACCATCGTGATTATCTTGGTCGTGAAGATCTTTTTATTGATCATAGTACTTCCTAGAAACTTCCTTTAACCTCAGTTGTAATCAGTCCTGTTTCATATCTGGTTTTAGTTATTTGAATCTTTTTTTCTCTTTTCCTTAGTCTAGGTTGGGGTTTTCCTATACAGTTTTTTCAAAACATCAACTCTTGGTTTATTGATTTTTTATATTTTTTTGCTTTCTATTTTGTCTCTGGTTTAATCTTTCTTATTTACCTGTTTCCTTCTGCTAAACTTGAGTTTAGTTTTCTGTTTTCTGCTTCCTAGAGGTCTAAAAATAGATTTCAGATTAAGATCTTTTCTCTTTTTTACTGTAAGAATTTAACAGTTCAGAGTTTCTTCTTAGTACAGTCTTCTCTGCGTGTTATAAATTTTGTAATGTTGTCTTTTTGTTTTCATCCATGTATTTAAAAATTTCCATGTAATTTTTTTCTTAGACCCATTTGTGGTGTAAGAGTGAGTTGTTTAATGTCCACATTTGGGGAATTTTCTTTTTTTCTTGTGTTTATTTCATTGTTGTTAGGGGACATACTTTTATGGTATCAGTCTCTTAAAATGTTTAATTTTGGCCTAACATGTGGTCTCTCATAGAGAATGTTTTCTGTGTCCTTGAGATGCATGTGTTTTATGCTTTTGTTGGGCCATGTGATCTGTGCATGCCTGTTCAACTTGGGCGTTGAAATCTTGTACTACTCCTGTGCCGCTATTTCTGCCTTCCTTTCCTTCAATGTTTGCTTCATTTTTCTGAGAGATCTAATGTTAGCTGTATGTATATTTTTACTTGTTACAGCTTTTTGGTAGATTGACCATTTTATCATTACACAACGTTTATCTCATTGCACTTTTTTTTCTTCAGTTTATTTTGTCTGAGATAACAGTCTCCCCTGCTCTCTTTAGGATGGACTGTCTTTTTCCATCCTTTCACTTTTCACCTTTCCATGTCTTCAGGTTTGTGAGTACTACCTGTTTCAACTCTCTGACAAACTCTGCGTCTCTTGCCCTGTGTTTTTCCTCCTGTTTCTTCTTCTAGTGGCCCCTGCCCATGCGCATCATATCGTGGTGAAACACAGGCACCCTGGACAGCTCCTTTCATGTCACTGTAATTTCAGAAGGAACCTATTGAATGTTTCCTTCCCATCATGATGTTTCTTGAGATAGTCTTGCTTAATAACTTTGTTTTTTTCCATATTCTTTTTTTGCCATGATTTTTAATTCTCCAAGAAGTTTTTTTACTTTACTATCGTGATAATCTTTTTTTGTCGTAATTTAGGACTCTTCTAATTTCAAATCACCATTTTATTAATGGAAAAAAAAGCAAAGAAAGTCTTTGGCTTCTGTTAATGCCTTGCTATGTAAATTTAAATGGATAAAATTGTATTTGTACTTTTGTATATGGTAATTTTCTTATGAATTGAGTTCAAGTTTTTTTTTTATTTAGGACTCTTCTAATTTCAAATCACCATTTTATTAATGGAAAAAAAAGCAAAGAAAGTCTTTGGCTTCTGTTAATGCCTTGCTATGTAAATTTAAATGGATAAAATTGTATTTGTACTTTTGTATATGGTAATTTTCTTATGAATTGAGTTCAATTTTTTTTTTTAATGTTTTAAAAACTTTTCTTTTGATAGCCTAGTATAGGATCCTGTTGACAAACTCAACTGAGTACAGAGGATACATTTTTATCATCTGAAAGATGCTGAAATACATGTGAATAAAAGGATGATATAAAATTGTCCAAAAAAAAATGTCAAGAGACGAATCCTCTCATGTCAGTTAATTTTTGATAGATAAGCATGCATGCATGTGCAAGTTTGTGGTTTAGATAGAAGATATCATGATTTAAAAACTACATATCACCTTTTTTTTCAGTTGAAATTATGTTATCAGTATAATCTGTGGCCTTGGAATTTTCTAAACAATCCTGTTAGTGTTTTAAGTAGTAAATTACTAACACTTGTGTTTCTGTATCCACGTCTATAATAACCTTTCATGCCATTCCACATTGTTCAGCTTGGACTTTTTTTTTCATATTAATACAATATTTATTTGTAATAAATATTACAGATATTTTCCTTCTGTCAAACCCTGAGCCCACCACTTTCCCCAGGCTGCCTGAGGAGTTACAGGAAAGGGAACATAACATACTGGGCAGACACAGGAGAAAGAGCCATGGGAGGTGGAAACAGCTCCTTCACATCGTGAAGAAGATGAGCTAGACCACCATCAGGCACAACAGCCCCATAGCCTTTGAGAGGGCCAAGCCCAGAGGGCCAACCACCCCTTCTGTGGCAGATCCAGCTCCAGGGAACTTGGCTGCTGTGTCAGAGTCCTTTGAAATGGCACTGGTTTGGAAGCTGTGGCTAGGAATAAGTGAGATGGTCTGGGGACCTGGGGCTGCCAAGCTGCTGTGGCTCTCATCGGTCAGTGTCTCCAGTCCTTCACCACCACTGTGGATGGTCATCACTCAACAGAGGGAGGACATTCTCCCAATCAGGGAGGGGGTGGAGACGAATTTGGCTCAGGCGTCCATTTTCAGGGGATGAAGGCCTGAGGCCCGAGAGCTGCTCCCCCTGCAGAGAAGACAGGGGCAGGGAGGAGGCTCACCCTGGACTTCTTTCAAGTTTTCTTTAGGAGCCCTCTGTCAAAGGACTTTCAATGTTCTCTGTATTACTTCACTGTTAGATGCTTAAGCTTCAGTTGCTGAGCCCAAGCTTCTGAGTTCAGGTGCTTCATTGTAACATTTCTTAACTTCTTGATCTGAATCGAGTTTCTCAGTGTCTGTGACACAGTTTTTCTTCTGTAAGGTGGGAACAGAGTGTTCTTTAATGAGCTATTATATTGATGACAGGTTCTTGCCTGTAAAGTACTTATTCAATGATTAGAGTAATACTACAGTAATTTAGAGCAACAGGAAGCCTTCAGACACTTTTGGTCCTTGCTGCTGTTATCAACGTCATAACTGAAACTTTTGACCTTTCCGTTAAAAGTGCCGTGGACTTCATCATCTCTGAAGACACCGCTCATGCTGTACCTCATCTAGATAATGGATTGCACTCCCTGGGTAGAACATAATATCTGACACTTCTGTACAGCCAATACAGTGTTGAGTTTTATTTATATATATTTCATGGATTTTGAACAGTGATGAAAAATCCGTATTAATTGGAGGATCTCGTAAGGCCTTATGAAAAAGCATAAGAAATTAAAATTAGAGATGCATAATTTCTCCAGATAGCCCTGCATGAATCTGTTAGAACACATACTTCAACCAAGTCAGTCCTTGCCCCTTACCACCCTTTCTCTTTTGCATGAAAATGAGAACTTTTCATGGCCCTTTTGGTGACATGTGGTTTCATTTCAGGAACAACTGACCTCTGAGGATGTGGCCGTCGAATTCACTCAGGAGGAGTGGGAATTCCTGGACCCTGCTCAGAGGGCCTTGTACAGGGACGTGATGCTGGAGACCTACAGGAACCTGCTGTCTGTGGGTGAGGATGACTTCCTTCCAGAGTTGCCCTTGGGTATCTGCATTTTCCCTGTGTGCCCCTTGAGAGGCCCTGATGTCTTTCATCTGAGAGTTCTGGTGACTGGGGCATGACAGAGCTTCACAAGGTTAAACTGACCCTCTTCAGATGCTGTGTCTGTTTCATGTCACATCTGAGGTTGTCCCAGAGCTTAATATGTACGAAGCTCACTGGCAAATGTTAAAAAAAAAACACCAAAAAACCCAATTTCCTATTTTCTACCTTTTGACTTTTGGCTCAGTGTTTTAAAAAATCCACAGCTCTTTAGATTTGTTTCTTCTAATAACCCTGAATATCTATTTCTTTTCGTTTGTTTTTGCTTGCTTTTTTTTTGGCTCCACCATTCTGCATGTGGGATCTTAGTTCCCTGACTAAGAATCAAACCTGCACCCCCTGCATTGGAAGTGCAGAATCTTAACCACTGGATCACCAGGGGAGTCCCAGAATTTCTATTTCTGATCTGAATATTATCTCTACATTGGAGCATGAGAAAAAGCTCTGGACAGTGGGGAGTGATGGAAAATTAGCGAAAAATACAACGTATAAAGAAGAATGAGTATCTCAAAGGGCTGTTTTTTTCTGTTTAGGAGTGGGACAAGCTGGTAGATTGGATCCTCTGTGGTTGTTACTTAGGAAAATGTAGGAGAGTAGGTAGAGAGATTGTCTTTTTGATCCTAGATCCTACGAGGGGAGCATATGTGAATCTCGCAGGCTCTTAGCTTGCCATCTGTAGGTCGAGCACATGGTCCCATCTCAAGATGCTGTAATGTCTGACCTTCATGTTGTATTATTTTTACTCTTGTGCTGCTCTATCCAGTCTGGGAATGTCAGCTGTTCCTGATATTACATTCTCCTTACTTTGTATCATTTTACCTCTTAAATTTCTTTGAAATATATTCCTGAGGGTCTGAAAGTTTATCTGGTTTTTCCTTGCTGTGATAATCCACCTATGTTTAATTGGCAGCCTCTGCCGAGTCTCTGTGGAGTGGATTTACGAGCAGACACGAGTCTTAATGTTATTTTCTTGCTCTGCACAGAGTCACCACTTGAAGCTATACAGTAGAATGGTCAGTATGTTCTAAGATTATGAGAGAGAAAGTATCACGAGAGCCTGTTACATCTTTCCAGATTTTTTCTGGATTTGGAGACTTTGTCAAGGGCATCATGACACTGTTGTTCATGTATATCAAGGACCATATATTTTAGCCTCTGTAAATGGTATGGGAATTTATCCCAGGACAACTTTGTCCAAGTTCACATTCTCATATCTATGGGGCTATTGGCTGCACTGTTGTTCTGTGCATTGTAAGTATTTTTTTATTTTATCATTGAGTTCAGATTTCTGTGTTACTCTTAGTGTTTCTGTTTTGTATTTGCAATGCGTTGGATGGTTGATTGGGGAATGGTGCCTAGCGTGGAACTGGTGATCTCAGTCCCTCTTAAAATTCTTTATATATTCTTTGTACTCATTTACTATCAGATGTATGATTTCCACATATTTTCTCTTTTACTGTTGATTGTCTTTTCAAACTCACTGCACTTTAATGCACAGTTCAATTCAGATCAGTTGCTCAGTCGTGTCCGACTTTTTGTGACCCCAGGAATCGCAGCACGCCAGGCTTCCCTGTCCATCCCCACCAACCCCTAGAGTTTACTCAAACTCGTCCATCGAGTCGGTAATGCCATCCGGCCATCTCAGCCTCTGTCGTCCCCTTCTCTTCCAGCCCCCAATCCCTCCCCACATCAGGGTCTTTTCCAATGAGTCAACTCTTCGCAAGAGGTGGCCAAAGTATTGGAGTTTCAGCTTCAGCATCAGTCCTTCCAAAGAAATCCCAGGAATGATCTTCAGAATGGACTGGTTTGATCTCCTTGCAGTCCAAGGGACTCTCAAGAATCTTCTCCAACACCACAATTCAAAAGCATCAATTCTTTGGCACTCAGCTTTCTTCACAGTCCAACTCTCACATCCATACATGACCACTGGAAAAACCATAGCCTTGACTAGATGGACCTTTGTTGGCAAAGTAATGTTAATGTCTCTGCTTTTCAATATGCTGTCTAGGTTGGTCATGACTTTCCTTCCAAGGAGTAAGCATCTTTTGATTTCATGGCTGTAGTTTATAATTTTGATATAGTTCAAATTATTAGTATCTGGTTTTATTTTGTGGCCTGTGCTTTTGGTGTTACATCTGGTAAATCATTTGTGGGTCCAATTTCCAGAAACATTTCCTGCATGTTTACTTCTAGGAGTTTTATACATTTGGGACTTAGGTTTATGTCTTTAAACCATTTTGAGTTCATTTTTGTCTATAGTGTAAGATAATATTTCAGGTAAATTCTTTTACTGGTGGGTATTCAGTTTTGTCAACATGTTTTGTTTCATAGACTGCTTCCAACCAGTAGTTTTTAAACCCTTGTGAAACATCATTTGAACATCTCTGCAAGAGGTGTTTTTGTTTTTGTTTTAACCATTCTTTTTAGGTATGCTGCTGCTAAGTTGCGTCAGTCGTGTCCGACTCTGTGCGACCCCACAGATGGCTGCCCACCAGGCTCCTCTGTCCCTGGGATTCTCCAGGCAAGAACTCTGGAGTGGGTTGCCATTTTCTTCTCCAATGCATGCATGCTAAGTTGCTTCAGCCGTGTCCGACTCTGTGCGACGCCATAGACGGCAGCCTACTAGTCTCCTCTCTCCCTGGGATTCTCCAGGCAAGAATGCTGGAGTGGGTTGCCATTTCCTTCTCCACTTTTTAGGTTTAGTTAATTTACAATGTTGTGTTTCAGGTATATAGCAATTTACAAGATACTTAATATAGTTTCCTGAGCTATATCGTAGCTTCTTGTTGTTTATCTATTTTATATATATATTAGTTTGTATATATTCAGACTGCTGATTTGTCTCTCCCTTTCCTGCCCCAGCCACCATCCTGCACTATCCCCTTTGGTAACCATAAGTTGGTTTTTTATGCTGAGGAGTTTATTTTGTGAATAAGTTCATTTGTATCATTTGTTTCAGTTCAACATATAATATCCTATGATATTTGTATTTCTCTGTCTGATTTCACTTAAGTCTGTCTATATTGCTGCAAAAGGCATTACTGCATTGTGTTTTATGCTGTGGAGGTGGCAACCCACTCCAGTGTTCTTTCCTGGAGAATTTCATGGACAGGGCAGTCTGGCAGCTGCAGGCCATGGGGTCTTAAAGAGTTGGACATGGCTGAGCTACTTTCACTTCACAGTATTCCCTTGTATATATGTACCACATATTCCTCATCCCTTTGTCTGTCAGTGAACATTTAGGTTGCTGCCATGGTTTGCCTCATGTAAATAGTGCTGCTAAAAACATTGGGGTGCATGTATCATTTTGAATTAGTTTTCATCCTTTCTGGATATATGCCCAGGATTAGAATTGCTGGTTCCTGTGATAGCTCTATTTTTAGTTCTTTATGGAACCTCCATGCTATTCTCCAAAGTGGCAGTACCAATTTATGTTCCTTCCAACAGTGTAGGAGGGTTCTCTTTTCTCCACACCCTCTCAAGCATTTATTGTTTGTAGACTTTTTGGTGGTGGTCATTCTGACCAGTGTGAGATGATACATTTTTGTGGTTTTGATTTGCATTTCTCTTCTAAGTAGAGACATCAAGCATCTTTTCAGGTGACTGTTGGCCATCTGTTTGTCTCCTTTGGAGAAGTATCTATTTTGATCTTCTGCCCAGTTTTTGATTGGGTTGTTTGTTTGTTTGTTTTGATATTAAGCTGTATGAACTGTTTGTATATTTTGGAAATAAATCCCTTATAGGTAGCATCATTTGCATAGATAGTCTCCTAGTCCAAAAGTTGTATTTTTGTTCTTTGTTTGGTTTCCTTTGCTTTGCAAAAAGGTTTTAAATTTAATTAGGTCTCGTTTGTTTGATTTTGCTTTTATTACCATGACTCTAAGATCCAAAAAAATTTTGCTGACATTTATGTCAGTGTTTTGCATTTGTTTTCCACTATGAATTTTATACTATCTGGTCTTGCATTTAGATGTTTAATACATTTTGAGTTTATTTTTGTATGTGGTGTTAGAGAATGTTGTCATTTCATTCTTTTTCATGTAACTATCCATTTATCCCAGCATCACTTATTAAAGAGACTTCTTCATTCTATATTCTTTCCTCCTTTTTTTAATAGAATAATTGACTATAAGTAAATTGATTTATTTCTGGGTTTTCTGTCCTGTTCTACTGATCTGTGTTTCTGTTTTGTGCCATCATCATACCACTTCCCTGGTGGCTCAGACGGTAAAGCATCTGCCTACAATGCAGGAGACCCAGGTTCAATCCCTAGGTCAGGAAGATCTCTGGAGAAGGAATTGGCAACCCACTTCAGTATTCTTGCCTGGAAAATCCTATGGACAGAGGAACCTGGTAGGCTACAGTTCATGGGGTTGCAGAGTCGGACATGACTGAGCGACTTCACTTTCACTTTGATGACTGTAAGTTTGTAGTATGGTCTGAACTCCGGGAACATGATTCCTCTAGCTCTGTTCTTCCTTCTCAGGATCGATTTAGATATCAGAGTCTTTTGTATTTTGATACAAATTAAGTTTTTCTTTGTTTTATGAAATATGTCATTGTTAATTTGATAAGGGTTTCATTGAATATGTACATTGCCTTGGACAGTATGGTCATTTTGACAGTATTATTTCTTTGAATCCAAGAACATGGTATATGTTTCCATCTGTTTGTGTCATCTTTGGTATCAGTCATCAGCATCATGAATACAGTTCTTTTGACTTTTTAGGTAGGTTTATTCCTTAGAATTTTATTCTTTTCTCTGACATGGTGAATGGGATTGTTTCATTAATTTTACTTTTTGATGTATTATTATTAGTGTATAGACATGCAGCAGTTTTCTATATATTTTGTATACAGCAAGTTTATTCTGTTCATTGATGAGGTCTAGTAGTCATCTGGTGGCATCTTTGGGATTTTCTGTGTGTAGCCTCATAGTGACAGTTTTACTTCTTTCTTATGTTTTTTACTTGAATTCCTATTATTTCTTTTTCTTTTCTGATTATTGTGGCTAGGACTTCGAAAAATATGTTCAATCAATGTGGCAATAGTGAACATTCTTGTCTTATTCATGTTGTTAAGGGGAATGCTTTCAGTTTTTCCTTGTTGAGTATGATGTTACCTGTGTGTTTGACATAAACAGTCTTAATTATGTTGAGGTAGGGTCCATCTGTGCTGACTTTCTGAAGGGTTTTTATCATAAATGGCACTTGAATTTTGTGAGAATCTTTTCTGCATCTATTGATGATCATATGGTTTTTAGTCTTCAACTGTTAATGTGGTGTATCATAGTGATTAACTTGTGGATATTGAGAAATCTTGCATGCCTGCAATAAATCCCACTTGAACATGGTATGATCCTTTTATGTATTAGTAAGTGTTTGAATCTGCTCTTTTGAACTCAGGGGAGGTCTAGGAGAATAAAGCCTTTTTCTACAAAAAAGTGTTGAATGCCTCAGAAAGGCTTTTGTAACTGGGAAGGTCCTTCAGAGTCAGTTTCAATCCCTCCTTTGATACTCCTCGATCTTGAGATGAACATGTGTGGAAGAAGAAATGAAATAAATGTCCCGTAGAGAGGTTAATCATACTTGGCAGAGGAACCTGGTTTAGATAGCCTTTTCCTGGATTTTCCTTCTGATTTCTGCTAATACGATTCTTACACAATATCCTGGAATATTGTGTATGCTTTTCTTGAATATAAGCATTCCATTGTCACTTACAAAATTCACAGTTGGATACATTACATTGTAAATAGTATAACAAGTATTTCCTGCTTATTCCATATATCACAGTAACTTTTAAAATCTCTCTTGTTTCTGTCCCATACCCATAGTATAATGTCCATAAACTTGCTGAACCAGTTCTTTTCTTTTAAGGTCAGTATATTAGTTTGTGCTCTCAGTTATTTTCACAAAGACATGCAGTCACAAGCTGATATCTGACATAAACCTGTGTACCCTATGCTCCACGCACGCCCTTTCTTAGTCCTGACCAGTCCTCACATACTACCTTGATATGGATGGAAACATCGTTCTTACCTACACGTCCCTCCACCTTTTACATACTCTCACTGTAAAGATAATCTCTAGTCATTTATTGAACAAGTTTCTCAGGACATGACCTAAATCACTCTGTGCATCCATGATGACTCACAACCCATTTTGAGATGGGATGGTTGAATAATAGTTAAACAGACTACCTCTGTCTTGTATCTGCCTTGATATTTTCTTTCCAAGTTCCTTGTGTTTGTTTTTTTTTTTTAATATTTTCTAATCTATTCATTCAGTGGGTGGTCATGTTGACAAATAAGTTTTCTCAGTCTGTAGGTTCAGATTCATATCCTGTTTCTCTTACCCCTTTGTGCACCCATTGGGTGTGTCTCCTGCTCTGATTAGAGAAAAACATGTTAATTTACCTCAAGCCTTTCAAAGCAAATTAGTGCTGTTGGTTGGCTTACAGTAGTGCATGTTTTATAGTAAATACTCAAAGTTTACTTTTGTTTAAAAAATGTAATATCTATATTCTGTCATGTTCTTTATGATATGACGTTATCTACATTATATCTTTTTAAACTTTGTTAATTTTATAATTGAAATATAATTGCTTTACAGAATTTTGTTGTGTGTCAAACCTCAACTACATTATATCTTGTATGCTTTTCACTTGCAACATTTTTCAGCAATATTGTGTCTGACCCTAGTCAATAAATACACAAAGCACTCACTTTTTATTTATTATATTTTGGTGCCATTAAACCAGGTAATTAAGAATAGTGCATGGCTAGAGAGAAGCCTTTCTTGGTGGCTCAGTGGTAAAGAACTCACCTGCTAATGCAGAAGATGCAGGTTTGATCCCTGAGTCAAGAAGATCCCATGGAGAAGGAAATGGCAACCCACTCCATTATTCTTGCCTGGGAAATCCCATGGACAGAGGAGTCTGGTGGGCTACAGTCCATGGGGTCACAAAGAGTCAGACACGACTGAGCGACTGAAAAACAACAACAACATAGGTATGGATTGCTTTGATTATTGGCTGTTAGAAAACTAGTGACTATTTTACGTCTTAATTTATGTGTCATTTACAGATGATGGTCTTTTAGCGTGTATTCTGCAATACAGCTGACACATACTACTTGTTAACATTGTAAAATGCCTTTTCTTTTTGGGTACGTAGTTCTATAGCAGATTTAGAAAACTATGTTGTTTCCAAAAATTTATTTTAGTCATATTCTTCATTTTCTCATTTGTTTTCAATTGTAAACAACAATTATGTATAGTTAATCGAATAAGCTTGCTTTTGGATTATTTACTATTACAATATGTAATATATTGTTTAGAATTTGTGTACAGTAAGTATGCAGAATACAATGATAGCATAATATTTTTCTTTTCAATTTGAGACAACTGTTGATTGATATGTTCCTAGAGGTCCTGGTAGAAAAACACTCTGTTTTTGAGAGTTGGCATAAGATTGTCCAATGTGAGTGTGTTTGGCAAATGGTTTTTAAAACTAGGCTACCTTAATGTTGAATTTATGTTACCATGCTTTCTTAAGTTAAGAATTCTATTCCTTTAATATTTTTTAAAACTTAAGGTCATCATTGTGGTGTTTCATAACTTGGTGTAAGTATTACTTTTGGTGTACTATATACTCAACATGAAAGATTTATTTTTGAATTATTGTGAGCAGGATACCTGTGGTTCTTTTTATCTTGTAGATATCTCTCCTACACATGTGATCAAGCATTTACAACCCAAAGCGAACAGTGATAAACGAGAAACATTCCAAACATTGATGCTGGGAAGACCTGAAAGCTGTGAGATCAAACATTTTCATCTTTGGGAAAGTCAGGAAAATACGTGTGACTTTGAGTGTCAGCACGGAGATGACAAAAGAAATTACAAAGGGACATCTGTAAGCCTTAATGGAAATGTGCCTGATGGAAGAGATTCGCATGATGGAAAGGCTGCAGGAATCAAGCCCTTTGGAAACAGGCTTGGATTTAAGTCTCAAGATAAACTGCAGATATTTCAAACTGGTGGGATAATTTCTGAATATAATGAAGTTGAGAGGTCTGTCAACAACAGTTTCTCATTTTCACCACTTCAAAGAATTACTCCTTGTGTCCAAACCAGTGTTTCTAATATATATGGGAATGATTTTATGAATCCTTCAGTAGTATCGCAAGACCTCAAAGCACACAGGGAAAAACCTTACAAATGTGATGAGTGTGGCAAGGCCTTTCATGTAAAGTCAATCCTTTTAAGTCATCAGACAATTCATACTGGAGAGAAACCTTACAAATGTGATGAGTGTGGCAAGGCCTTTCGTGTAAAGTCAATCCTTTTAAGTCATCAGACAGTTCATACTGGACAGAAACCTTACAAATGTGATGAGTGTGGCAAGGCCTTTACTGACAGCTCAAACCTCAGGAGACATCAGAAAATTCATACGGGACAGAAATTATTTAAATGTGATATATGTGACAAAGTCTTCAGCCAAAATGCAAACCTTGCTGGTCATCAGAGGGTTCATACTGGAGAGAAACCTTACAGATGTGATGAGTGTGGCAAGCACTTTAGGCAACCTTCACAGTTCAGATGTCATAAGAGATTACATACTGGAGAGAAACCTTACAAATGTGATGAGTGTGGCAAGGCCTTTAGTGTAAAGTCAACCCTTTTAAGTCATCAGACAATTCATACTGGAGAGAAACCTTACAAATGTGATGAGTGTGGCAAGGCCTTTCGTGTAAAGTCAATCCTTTTAAGTCATCAGACAGTTCATACTGGAGAGAAACCTTACAAATGTGATGAGTGTGGCAAGGCCTTTCGTCTAAAGTCAACCCTTTTAAGTCATCAGACAGTTCATACTGGAGAGAAACCTTACAAATGTGATGAGTGTGGCAAGGCCTTTCGTGTTAAAACCTTCCTTTTAAGTCATCAGACAATTCATACTGGAGAGAAGCCTTTCAAATGTGATGAGTGTGGCAAGGCCTTTCGTCAAAAGTCAACCCTTTTAAGGCATCAAACAGTTCATACTGGAGAGAAACCTTACAATTGTGATGAGTGTGGCAAGGCCTTTCGTGTTAAAGCCTTTCTTTTAAGTCATCAGACAGTTCATACTGGTGAGAAACCTTACAAATGTGATGAGTGTGGCAAGACCTTTCGTGTAAAGTCAATCTTTTTAAGTCATCAGACAGTTCATACTGGAGAGAAACCTTACAAATGTGATGAGTGTGGCAAGCACTTTAGTCAGCCTTCACAGTTCATAAATCATAAGAGAGTTCATACTGGAGAGAAACCTTACAAATGTGATGAGTGTGGCAAGCACTTTAGTCAGCCTTCACAGTTCATAAATCATAAGAGATTTCATACTGGAGAGAAACCTTACAAATGTGATGAGTGTGGCAAGGCCTTTTATGTAAAGTCAATCCTTGTAAGGCATAAGACAATTCATACTGGAGAGAAACCCTACAAATGTGATGAGTATGGCAAGGCATTTCATGTAAAGTCAATCCTTTTAAGTCATCAGACAGTTCATACTGGTGACAAACCTTACAAATGTGATGAATGTGGCAAGGCCTTTATTGAGAGCTCACACCTCAGGAGACATCAGAAAATTCATACAGGAAAGAAATTGTTTAAATGTGATATATGTGACAAAGTCTTCAGACGAAATGCACACCTTGCTGGTCATCAGAGGGTTCATACTGGAGAGAAACCTAACAAATGTAATCAGTGTGACAAGCACTTTAGTCAGCCTTCACATTTCATAAGTCATATGAGATTTCATACTGGAGAGAAACCTTACAAATGTGCTGAGTGTGGAAGAGTCTTTGGTCAAAAACCACATCTTCAACTTCACTGGAGAATTCATACTGGAGAGAGACTTTTCAGATGTGATGAGTGTGGCAAGTTCTTCAGTCGAAATTCACACCTTACAAATCATCGCAGAATACATATAGAGAAAGCTTTCAAATGTTTTGAGTGTGGAAAATCCTTTACTCAGGTCTCAGCACTCACTAAACATCAGAAAATCCATACATGAGAGAAACTCATGTGAATGTGGTATATGGTAAAAGTCTTCAAAATTCAAAGTTCAAAATTCACACCCTATGTTGGTCAGAGAATTCATCCTACTGAGAAACCATTCAAATATCATGAGTGTGGCAACATCTTAGGCTTCATGAGAAAATTCATATTGGATAGAAGCCAGATATATATGTATTTATTAGGTCTTTAGAACATGAATTCATTCTAGAAAGATGCGTCACCAATTTAACAAGTGTGGGGAGAAAAAAAAAAAAAAAACAAACCCTATCCTCATAGCTCACATCTCTCCAGTAGTATCAGAGTTTTTATCCTGGAGAAAACACACAGCAAGGTAATTTGTGTGGCAAGGATCTTACCCAAAAGTCACAAGATTGAAACATAGTGGAGCCGTACTTCCCAGACTCAGTGGTTGTGGCAAATCCTTTACCTTTTTCACTATATGTATTTTCTGATGACTTTAGTTCAGGTACTCAGCAACTGCAGTAAGTCCATATTTGAAGAGAACCTATAGAGATCTTTTCATGTAAAAGAAACCCGAATTCTAACTCAGCAAGGATGATTCTTTGGGACAGTAGTCCGCCATCTTTTTGGTCTCCTGGCTTTCTGAATAAAGTCACTATTCCTTGCCCAACAAGTAGTCTCTCAGTTTATTGGCCTGTTGTGTGGTGAGCTCTAAGAGCTTGGCTTTGGTAATACATTGATCAAACACATTTGCTACATGCATTTCATGATGGTCTCTGGGAAGGAATCAGTGAGATGAAGGGGCCAACTTCATTAGATATGATTCATTCACTTCCGTGTTTCCTGGAAAAACACACAGCCTGAATTATGAAATTCAATAGTGTGTGTGAATTAGCAACAGGGAGGGCAGAAAATAACGTAAAACTAGGACATGACTCATGGTCGGTAGGATCAGGAAGCCCTTCCATACATAGTCCAGCCTGTTATAAAACATAATGTTCTACCAACTGACCTTGAACAGAGTAGGCAAGATGTTAAAAGGACTGGACTTTTCGTAGGAGGAAAGGAACAGTTACCAGGGACTGATGGTGTGCTAGGAATGATGCATAGGAAAAGGGTCATGTTCTCCATTGGACAGAAATAACTGTTGTATATATGATTAAAGAACAGTTACTCTTATTTGTGGAAATTGAAGACAGAGCTGTCACGGTCTTTGTAGACCAGGACCTGGGGACTGGAGTCGATGAGAAGAACGATGCAGGGGACCCAAGTCTTGAGTGAAACGGTTGCTTTATTTGCAGAAACGTATGTTTATTATATCTTCATACAAGGCAGCTTTAGGCAGTAAAAAAAAAAAGGCAAAAACAAAGCCAAGCAAATAGCAATCTTCAAAGGGCCAGAAAGCATTCCATATCCTGAGAAAGAGGGGCATAACTGAATAGATTTCCTTTAAGTAAAAAGTCATGGAAGGGAGTCACTGAAAGAAATCCAAGCAGGTACCCTTTCTCATGACCTCAGTCCTGAGAATTGCCTGCAGTTCTGCTCGTTCCTGTTTTCCAAGAACTGGTAAGGAATAGAGAGTCCTTGAGAAACGGTACACAAAAGAAGAAAGTAACATATTGGATCCTTTAAAGTTGAACGTTCTCTGACAGTTCCCCCTTTTTTATTTTTTCATAATTGGAGTGGAGAAGGAAATGGCAACCCACTCCAGTGTTCTTGCCTGGAGAATCCCAGGGATGGGGGAGCCTGGTGGGCTTCCGTCTATGAGGTCACACAGAGTCGGACACGACTGACATGACTTAGCTTAGCATAATTGGAGATACTTTTGTGAAAAAGGCCCTGACCAATTGAGTTTGTTTAGTTTGAACAATTTTAGTTGAAAGGCGTCAGTATATTACAAATATAATCACCAGGATAATTATCAGCATTATAGTTCCAGATCCGAAACTATGTGTAATGCCTTGAAACCATCTTCGAGGGTCTAGCCCAGATAATTGGTCAGCTAGCTGTTCAGCTAAGGTTTCCAAATTGTTGGAAGAGGGTAGACTCTTAGAGAAGGTTTCAAGGATTTCCTTTTGCAACAATTGTACATTTAAGGAAGCAGTATTATGCATACCTTGCAAACGAAATTTGATTTGTTCCCAATTGAAAGCACTATGGCTGAACTGAAGAGAAGTGATACAAAATTGAGTACAACTCCAGTCACAATATAATAATACTTGTTTTTGTAAATCTATTAATTGATCTCCAACCCATTGGATGGCTGTTTTTAATTCCTGAATTTTATCTTGAACTTTTTCATCTATCTGAACCTGAGTGACCCATATAATAGTATGAGCATCTTTAGTCCAATTTTGAATAAAGTTTTGTGTTTGAAGTTTGTAAAGCAATGTCTGTGACAGTGGCAGTGGTGCAAATGGCTATTAACCCCAAAATGCCAAGAATCAATCATCTGATGAATCGCTTAGATCGTCAGAGTAATTTAGTGAGTAACTGGGAGGCACGTCTTGCCATAGGACCCTCTTTCCAGGGTCATTGGAAATCTACTGGCAACCACAGACTATGTCGAGATCGAAGAATCAAGAGATTTTTTTAGAAAAATAGAGGAATTAAGACAAGTATACAGTTTGCAAATATACAAGTCACAGAACGTAAAGTGTTATTAAATTGTAAGTTTCCTATGGCTATAACAAAAGGAAGGAGAACACAAACTTGTATAAAATATGAGTGATTATAATGGAAGGAATAGTTACTATGACTATGACTGGTCCCTGTGAAATATCCAGTCCAAGTTCCAAGTTTTTCAGTATTTGTAGCAAGTTTCCAGATGTCCCATTGTTCAGGCCCCATTCATTTATTGAGGACGATTTGAGAGTGAAGAGGTGCCATTCCGCCGTCAAGCCAGGCAAGGAGTCCTTTGTCATGGAGGTGTTCCATTGAACTGTTGGTAATCTTCCATGTTACTTGAGTAACATAATCACACATAGTACTGTTAATATCATCTGAGCAGTTCAATAACCACATACCATAGGGTCCCCAATCAACAATGGTGTAATTAGCCACAAACATTAATTTCCATGATTTAGCTTGACATCTACCTCAATAAACAGGAGTATATTTAAAGTCCTTATAAGTAAATCCCTTGCATTCCAACTTTTGTCCTTTTCGTAGAGTATTGGTAGTATTGACATGGTTCTCATAAAAGGACAGGGCAGTAAACAGTCTAAACAATGTGCGGAAGTTTTTTTGGAGGCAGGATGAAAGCCCACGTTCGTTGACTAACATTATTACATAATTCTGCTGGGCCCATGCATAAAGGAAGGATTTTATAGCCTAGAGAAATGTTAATTAATCTTCCTTCTTGCTCAGGATGAGAGGGCCCCTCCAAGCTCCAAGGAGGAGGCATATGTACTGAGTCATTAGTGAATATGACTGGTCCTATATCTGTCCATTCTACAACCTGCAATAAAGGGGGGTTAGGTATATAAGGGCAATAAGTGTGATGAATCAAGTCAGCCTGAGCGGGGGAAGGAAAAGCAAGCAAAGCAAGCATAGCGACAAAAATATTTTCTGGATTCCGAGGCATTCCCTGTTGAGAAACCAGATTTTCAGCTTGATTAGTAAAGGTTTTTATCTGTCCCCAAGTGGGGAGATCATAAAGTCGATGATGTTGAGTGTGGCGTTTCTTAGAAATTTTTCAAGTTGCCATGGCTTGTACTGGAAACTCCTCCTCCTGGGGATTTCACCTACTGGGGTCCAGCCCCGGCAGGATCCAGGGATACCCTCAGGATGAATGGCGTCAGCGAGGGGGGAGGAGAGAGAGAGAAGAAAGAATAGAGGCTGATATTCCTTGGTTTACACAGAAAGGCAATAAAGCTCCAGACAAGGGACTTGCTCTGTTCATGGAGGCCACAGGTGCCCTCTCGCCGGAGTAAAGATGCAGAACGCCTTCTCGATCGGGTCTTAGAAGCCCAGGCAGAAAAGTGAACTCAAGGAGCCCCTGTGCTCCAAGGGATCAGCCTGAAAAAGAGAGGGAGAAAGAGGGAGAAAGGGAAAGAGAAAGAATGACACGAGGAGACCAAGCTTTGGTGAGCGAGGCCTGTAACTTTATTTTCAAATGAAACTTTTTTACCCTGATTTGTACATAGAGGGAAATGAAAAATGCAGTCATGCAGAGTTAGCCCAAACATTCCAGCAGTTTGCCCATATCGAAACCAGAATTTTTTCTGCATACCTTTCCCATAAGCAATGTTGTGTACATTATCTTCTGGCCTTGGAGGCCTGTGGATGTTTTATGACCCTCTTTTGATAAAGGCTGCTCAACCAGAAAACTTATTTTCCCTTGAAGTGTTTTTTCTTTATATTTCTAATCTATGTCAGCCTCAGAAAGTGCTAAACAGAGTTACATTCTCACTGAGCAAAGGTGCAATGAGTTACAACAAAGAAAGAACCAATTAGCTCAAAGGTCTGATGTAGTTAATTCCAAGGCTGCTACTTGTTTTTCTTACATTCCAACTACATTAACTATTGCAGGTGCACAGTGGATAAGGGATATGGGAAGTTGGCAGCAAGCATTGGCTCAACAATGAAATCCTACACCAGCACTATTGTAATTTTTAATTCTTTGAAAGGCTCCATATTTTTAGAATGTTTTAGGCTTCTTGTGCCTCTCACGATTGGGAGGCTGTGAACAATCACATGTGTAGCTGCAAGAGTCTGGATAAACCTGTCAGGCAAGCTAGAAAGCCATCAGAGGGGTTTGAACTGAAACACTCCTATCATGCCCAGGAGACTTATTAGCTAGAGCCCTTAGTTGACTTTCTCCAGAGAAAGGTGGTTGGAGATAGCCCCCTGTTAATGTCAAAAGAGTTGATGAAAGGCATCATGGGTAGATGCTGAAGCAGGTCCAGGGGGAGTGCCTCAAGTCCTGATTTGCCTTGCTCGTCAGGTCTCCTCCGCATGACCTTGTCATGGGTGGATCTCCCGTGCTGGCTCCCGGCATTCACCGTTTCTTCTCTGTCTTGAATGCTGGTGGCTCCCCTGGGGCGGATCTTCCGAAGAAGGAACCAACTGATTTCGTTGAGTCCATCTGGAGAAATACAAGCATACCCCTTTCCCTGTAATATTAATTTTCAAGATTTCCATTGTTTAGTCAATCTTTCTTGATATCAAATGGGCAGAGGAAGGGAGGTATCCTTCAATGCCTTGAAATGTTTTTCTGCTTTTGTCAAAATATCCCCTTGCGGTAACTTAAAAATTTTTTAAAACCAATAAAGCTATATTAGCAATAGTTATAGGATTAAAGAATATGTTGTGTTGGAATCTGTTGGGGTCATTTAATGGACCGGAGCCTGGTGGTCTGTTGACGATAAGAAAGAGAAACAGAGAAAGAAAGGCACAGGGACCGAAGCTCTGGTGGAGCAAAGGTGCTTTAATGATCTTTCTGTGAGTATATATAGGCTGTTGCACAAGAAATTTCTTTTGATAATGATAAAGATCAGAAAACCAAACGTACAGCAACAGTTACCAAGGGAACAAGGGATTAATAATGGTCACAAGGTCAGGAGACAATCGATATCTCAAGAAAGAGGATCGAGACTAAGAAGCTTTGTCATAAGGAGAATGTTTACTGAAGGAGATTCAAGCCTGTCTCATCCTATGACCTCAGTCCTGGGAGGTTTCTGACAACAGAAACTGATAAGGTACAGAGGATTTATGAGAAACAGTATGTAGGAATCCTCCTGTTAAACCTTCCCTGACATGACCATTTGAGTTTGTTTAGTTTTAACAATTTTTTCATGAAGGCAACAGTAAATGACAAATATAATTGTCAAGGCAATCACCAAAATTACAGTTCCAGACCCGATGCTGTGAGTAATGCTTTGAAACCATCCGTGTGGGTCTAACCCAGATAATTGATCAGCTAGGTGTTCAGCTAAAGTTTCCAAATTAGTGGAAGAGGGCAGATTTTTAGAAAAGGTTTCAAAGATTTTTTTTTTAAATAATTGTACATTCAGAGAGACATTATCTTGTGTTTTGTAAATGAAATTTGATTTGTTCCAAGTTGTAGGTACTATTATTGAATTGAACAGGAAATGGTATGGACCTAACAGAAGCAGAAGATATTAATAATAGGTGGCAAGAATACACGGAAGAACTGTACAAAAAAGATCTTCACGACCCAGATAATCATGATGATGTGATCACTAATCTAGAGCCAGACATCCTGAAATGTGAAGTAAAGTGGGCCTTAGAAAGCATCACTACGAACAAAGCTAGTGGAGGTGATGGAATTCCAGTGGAGCTGTTTCAAATCCTGAAAGATGATGCTGTGAAAGTGCTGCACTCAATCTGCCAGCAAATTTGGAAAACTCAGCAGTGGCCACAGGACTGGAAAAGGTCAGTTTTCATTCCAATTCCAAAGAAAGGCAATGCAAAAGAATGCTCCAACTACCGCACAATTGCACTCATCTCACATGCTAGTAAAGTAATGCTCAAAATCCTCCAAGCCAGGCTTCAGCAATACGTGAACCGTGAACTCCCTGATGTTCAAGCTGGCTTTAGAAAAGGCAGAGGAACCAGAGATCAAATTGCCAACATCCGCTGGATCATGGAAAAAGCAAGAGAGTTCCAGAAAAACATCTACTTCTGCTTTATTGACTATGCCAAAGCCTTTGACTGTGTGGATCACAATAAACTGTGGAAAATTCTGAAAGAGATGGGAATACCAGACCACCTAACCTGCCTCTTGAGAAATCTGTATGCAGGTCAGGAAGCAACAGTTAGGACTGGACATGGAACAACAGACTGGTTCCAAATAGGAAAAGGAGTGCGTCAAGGCTGTATATTGTCACCAGATGGTGACTGCAGCCATGAAATTAGAAGACGCTTACTCCTTGGAAGAAAAGTTATGACCAACCTAGATAGTATTTTCAAAAGCAGAGACATTACTTTGCCGATTAAGGTCCATCTAGTCAAGGCTATGGTTTTTCCTGTGGTCATGTATGGATGTGAGAGTTGGACTGTGAAGAAGGCTGAGCGCCGAAGAATTGATGCTTTTGAAGTGTGGTGTTGGAGAAGACTCTTGAGAGTCCCTTGGACTGCAGGGAGATCCAACCAGTCCATTCTGAAGGAGATCAACCCTAGGATTTCTTTGGAAGGAATGATCCTAAAGCTGAAACTCCAGTACTTTGGCCACCTCATGTGAAGAGTTGACTCATTGGAAAAGACTGTGATGCTGGGACGGATTGGGGGCAGGAGGAGAAGGGGACGACCGAGGATGAGATGGCTGGATGGCATCACTGACTCGATGGACGTGAGTCTGAGTGAACTCCGAGAGATGGTAATGAACAGGGAGACCTGGTGTGCTGCGATTCATGGGGTCGCAAAGAGTAGGACACGTCTGAGCGACTGGACTGAACACAAAATTGAGTAGAATTCCAATCACATTTTAGCATCACCTGTTTTTGTATATCTATTAATTGGTCTCCAACCCATTTGATGGCAGTTTTTAGTTCCTGTATTTCATCTTGAATATCCTCATCTATCTGAGCCTGAGTGGCTAACATAATATGAGCATCTTTAGTCCAATTTTGGATAAAATTATGTGTTTGTATTGAGGTTTGTAAAGCAATGCCAGTGACGGCAGCAGTGGTGCAAATAGCTATTAATCCCCAAATGCGAAGAATCAGCCATCCAATGAATCATTTAGATCACCAGAGCAGTTTAGTAAGTAACCAGGAAGCAAGTCCAGCCATGGGACCTTCCCAGGGCCGCTGGAGATTTATTGGTAACAACAGACTACGTCAAGATCGAAGAATCAAAAGGGGTTCTTTTCTTAAGAAAACAGAAGAGTTAAGTATATAATTTGCAATTTATACAAGTTATAGAATGTAAAGTCTTAATTGTAAACTTCCTATAGCTAGAACAAAAGGAAGGGGAACACAAGCTTGTATGAAATATGATTGATTATAACGAAAGAGTTTCTATGACTACAGTTGGTCGCTGTGAAATGTCCAGTCCAAATCCCAAGTTCTTGGGTGGATGCAGCAAGTTTCCAGATGTCCCATTGTTCAGGCCCAATCTAGTTATCGAGGTCTATTCGAGGACGAGGGGGTGCCATTCCACCCCCTCGGGGTGTCAAGCCACTCAAGAAGTCCTTTGTCATGGTAATGTTCCATTATAGTGTTAGTAACCTCATATGCTACTTGAGTAGCATAATCACACACAGTACTGTTAATATCATCTGAGCAGTTAGATAACCACATACCATGGGGTCCCCAATCGACAATCGTATGATTAATTTTCCTGATTTGCCCTGACATTTGTCCCAACGAACCGGAGTATATTTAAAGTTCTTATTAGTAAACCCTTTGCATAGTGTTCTTTGTTCTTTCCCTAACGTTTCAGTAGTATAAACATGGTTCACGGACAAAGAAAGGGCAGTAAATAATCTAAGCAACGTCCAAAACTCCTCTTTTGGAGGCAGAGCAAAAGCCCAAGTTTGTCAGCTAACATTTATGCATAATTTCGCTGGGCCCATACACAAAGGAAGGACTTCATAACCTGCTGGTGCTGCTGCTAAGTCACTTCGGTCGTGTCCGACTCTGTGCGACCCCATAGTCGGCAACCCACCAGGCTCCCCTTTCCCTAGGATTCTCCAAGCAAGAACACTAGAGTGGGTTGCTATTTCCTTCTCCAATGCATGAAAATGAAAAGTGCAAGTGAAGTCGCTCAGTTGTGTCCAACCCTCAGCGACCCCATGGACTGCAGACTTCCAGGCTCCTCCATCCATGGGATTTTCCAGGCAAGAGTACTGGAGTGGGGTGCCATTGCCTTCTCCGCTTCATAACCTAGAGAGATATTAATTAGTTTCCCTTCTTCTTCAGGGTGTGAGGGCCCTTTAAGGCTCCAGGGAGAAGGCATATGTATGGAGTCATTGGTTAATACAATTGGTCCTTTCTCTGTCTATTCTACAACCTGAAGTAAAGGGGGGGGTTGGGTATGTAAGCCCAGTAAGTGTGATTAATTAGTTCAGCTTTAGCGGGCGGGGAGGCACAAGCAAGCAAAGCAAGCAGGGCCACAAAAATATTTTCAGGACGCCAAGGCATTCTTTGTTGAGAAACCAGATTTTCAACTAGATTATTGTAAGGGTTTTTATTTGTCCCCAAGAGGGGAGATCCTAAGGTTGATGACCTGAGGGCGGTGTTTTCTGGAGATCTTTAGAGCCGCCATGGCCCTATTGGAATTTCTTCCTCCTGGGGTTTTTGTTGTCTTGCCTCTTTCTTGAAGGCCAGAGGCCCCATTGAGTCATATCTTCCGAAGAGGAAGCCATGTGAGTTCGTTGGATTCATCTGGGGAAATACAAGCATACCTCTTTCCCTGTAAGATTAATTTCCCAGATTTCCATTGTTTATTCAACCTGTCTTGGTACCAAATGATCAGAGGAGAAGAGTCCTTCAATTCCTCGAAATGTTTTTCTGCTCTTGTCAAGATATCTCCTTGCGGTAAGTTTAAAAAAATTAAAACAAAGCTATATTAACAATAGTTATAGGCTTAAAGAATATTTTGCATTGGAATCTAGTAAAGTCTGCTCTGGGTAAGGAAGATAAAAGTGTTCCTGTGTATTCACCCTTATTTAATTTTTTATTTGTAGTTTCGGTGTGTAATGTGTTTGTTTAACTGTGTCTTGTGTTTGTGGATTATAAGGAATGTCTGTAATCTGTTTAATAGAGAATGAATGTAAAAATTGTTTGAACTGCTTAGAAATATAGGCAGGACCATTGTTTGTTTTTATAGATTTAGGTGTTGTCATTATTGCAAAGTAAGCTAACAGGTGGATTATAACATGTTGTGTAGTTTCACCTCAGAGAGGTGTGACCCATGTAAAAGAGGAATTTGTATCAATCAAGAGATGTAAGAAGGAAGAGGAAGAAAGTTCAGGGCAATGAGTTCCATCCATTTGCCATAAAATTCTCTTTGATTTGTCGTAAACCTTTTTTATATGTTTGTATTCATCATTTTTTTAGCCATTTCTTGTATCTTTTTATTAAAAGCATACATCTTACTTTTCTTTAGCAACTATGAAGTGTTGTATATTAGCATTTTATAGATTGGTGAATATGTTTATTATATATTATTTATTATATAGACATTTATATGTATTTATTAATAGTCTAAAATCCCTTTAGTTTTTATGTAAGAAAAACTTTTTGTAAGAGGAAGTTGCTGCTGTTGCAGCTGCTGCTGCTTCTAAGTCACTTCAGTCATGTCCAACTCTGTGCGACCCCATAGACAGCAGCCCACCAGGCCCCGCCGTTCCTGGGATTCTCCAGGCAAGAATACTGGAGTGGGTTGCCATTTCCTTCTCTAATGCATGAAAGTGAAAAGTGCAAGTGAAGTCGCTCAGTCGTGTCCGACCCTCAGCGACCCCATGGACTGCAGCCTAACAAAAAAGACATACATTGAGACATAGATAATTTTAGATAGATATAGTTTTCCGCTTGAAATTTAAAATATCTTTTTGATATATATATATATATATATATATATTCTTTTTTTTTTTTCTGAGTTCCACCAATTTTTTTTATGGCTGGAGTCCCAGATAGAGTGGGCTGTGTATCCAAAGTACATGATAAGAGTTAACTTTAGGTTTTTTCTTAGGCCTGTTTTTGTTTCCCAGGCAGAATTGGAGCTCTAAAAAAGTATTTTAGTAAGTTAACCTTTTCCTAACTGCATGTGTAAGAAGAACTGGTTTTGCAATTTCAAAAAAGATTTTACTTTAATCAGTTTTTTTCTGGAATCTAAAGAATATCATGGCCACTCAGTGTCAAAAATATCATTTTTCCTTTTTGTAGTTACAGTATATTATTAATGATATATGCATGAGGGAATTGCTGTCACACTGGATGTAAAGCCTTGGCTACAAAATTTTGACAAATAGTAGGACTGTTAAGCATATGTTGAGGTAACACAGTCTATTGAAATCTTTTACGAGGCCTGATGTGATTAGGAAAAGGGAGAGAGAAAGTGAATCTCCCTCGGTCTAAATGGTGTAAAGGTATATTTAAAAATCAGTCTTGTAAATCAGTAATAATAATGTGCCAATTTTGAGGAACAGTAGTAGGTGATGGGATCCCTGGTTGTAGTGCACCCATGGGTTTCATAGATGCATTAACTTATCTACGGTCTGTTAAGAGATGTCATTTGCCAGATTTCTTTTTTATTATGAAAATAGAGTTCCAAGAAGAGTAAGATTCCTCAATATGTTTTAATTCTAATTGTGTATCTATAAGTTCTTTAGTAGCCTGTAATTTTTCTTTCATAAGGGGCCACTGCTCTGTTCAAATAGGCTCATCATTCTTCCAAGTTATTTTGAGAATTGCTTTGTTTGTTAAATGAGCAGTGACCCCTAGGAAAAATGTGGAATGTATATTTGAGTTTGCCTTTGCATAAGTAAGTCCCTTCCTATTAAATTAAGGGGTGCATCTATCACATAAGGTCGTAATGTTGCAGGCTGGCCTTTTGGTCCTTCATATGGGTAGATTTGAACATTTTGATAAATTTCTTGTACTTTGGTTTGAGAGATTCCTGTAATTGGCAAGAGATTTTTTGTGTAGGCCAGGATTTGGGCCATAAGTGTTTGGAAACAATAGTAATATCATATCCAGTGTCACGGAGACCAGAAAATCTTTTACCATTAATTTTGATATTTATATTTGGTCGGACAGATTCAGATACCAATGATGTCCATAAGGATTGTTTTTGATCTGTACTGCTGAATCCGCCTGTCTGTACATTATTAGAGGAGTTAATAGAAATGTAAAATAAGAAATTGGGCAGTTTTGCCCCCCTTTTTGAATTGCCATAGAATCTGAGATGACATCATAATTTGAATGTTTTTTTTTTTTTATAATCAGAATCAATTACTTCAGGGTGAATAATAATTTCTGTAGAAGTCAGACTAGATTGTCCAAGTATAAGGCCAAAGGTTTGTTGGGGTAGGATTCCATAAAATCTGGTAGGTATTCTAGAAGGGACTGCTTGAGGAAAAAGAAGAAAATCATTTAGGGCTGGTATATTGTTGGCAGCACTGCTGAATGTTGAAGGTTTGAGGGGAAAGATGGAGTTTGCCCCTGGTTTTTGTTGATGGGGACCCGCCCAGGGAGTCCCCCTCTTTGAGTTTCCTGAAACAGGGTTCCCTTAAACATCACACTTAGGTCGATATTTTTTAGCCCAATGTAACCCTTTATGACATTGAGGGCAGACTCCTGGAGGTTTTTTAGTAGTTTTAATGTTTTCTGTGTGTTTTTTAGGGCAGTCCTTTTTAAACTGGCTCTTATCTCCAAAAACAAAACATCCTTCATTCCCTTTTTTAAAGGTAACAGCCATTGCTTCCGCTAACATTTGCATTTTCTGAGTTTCTGATCCTAAGTTGCAACAAGCCTTCAAATAATAACATTCCTGGTCTCACGAATTGGAGCGATGGCTCTTTGACACTCCTGATTCGCATTCTCATATGCAAGCAGTTTTTCTAATTGCACTCTTGTCTCTTCTCCGACATTATGGGAGATAGCAATTCCCAGTCTAGTTAAAAAATCAGCATAGGCTTCATTAGGCCCTTGTAATATCTTTGTGTAGTTACTTTTGGTTCCCCTTGAGGAGTAATTCGATCCGAAGCTTCAAGGGCAACTTCTTTCAATTGCTCATGCAACAAAGGAGGGCATTGTATCTGAGCTTTCACCAAATCAAATTGCCCGGTGCCGGTTAACATTTTAAAAGTAATTTGGCTTTGGGGAGTGCCAGCTCGAGCGTTAGAATTGGCATGATCTCGGGTCACATCCTGAAACCACATTATCCATTGAAGATATTTTTGTGGTTTAAGAAGAGCTTTTATCAAAATTTGCAAATCATAAGGAATACAATTTCCAATAGAAGATGCCATAGCATTTAGAAGTTCTTTAGTAAAAGGTAAATGAGGGCCATACACAGTTACAGCCTTTTTCATCTGTTGCATGTGAGAAAAACTAATGCCTTCATATTGCGGTATTAGTTGCCCTGAGCATAAACATTTCCTAACACAGGAAAAGCAAAAAGATCATCGGCCTCAGAGACTCGAGATTGCAAAGCCAGTAAATCAGAAAGCCTTCATCGTGAAGGACAATGAGTGGATTGTCTGTTTTCATAAATATGAGTGTGTGTTAGGGGCTTATCATTGTCATCAAAAGAAAGTATTGTTGGCTTTAGTGTCAAAGAGAGCATCAGAAGAATCATCATCAGATTAATTTTGTCCTCTAATTGAGGGGACGTTTGGTTTCATGCCTGTTACAAGAGGAAGAGGACGAGCACTTGGGACAGCCAGAGCAGGGATGGTGGGAACATTTTGAAATATTTTATGTTGCTCTAACTGGGCCTTCTGTAAAGTCTTATCATGTAATTTATATTCGTATAATGAGCATTCCGCTTGTTGACAAATATCAGGGGGCTAGAATTGCCTTGAATTGGCAAGATCACAGGTTTAATGAGGGACAACAAGGGCCAGAAACTTATTGGAATATTTTCTCCCCATCTTGCAGCTTGTTCAACATTTTCTTTAGCCTGGCTCCAAATTTCTAAATCGAAACTGCCTTCATCAGGGAACCAGGGATTATATTTAAGCACTGTTTGGAGAAAAGCCTCTATCCGTTGATGCAAAACCGAAAGTCCTTGAACCTTAAATAAATGATGAAGGAAAGTAGAAAAGTTGTGGGGCTTTCCAGCCGTTTGTCCTGTAACCCCGCACTTACCGACCTCCGTAGGTCCTAACGGTCACTCCGTCCACTTGCCAAAGGCGTTCACCAGGTCCCTGTTCGGGCGCCACTTGTCACCATCTTTGTAGATGAGGACCCGGGGACTGGAGTTGACGAGAAGGATGCAGGGGACCCAAGTCTCGAGTGAAACAGGGTGCTTTATTTGCAGAAACGCATGTTTTTATATCTTCATACAAGGCAGCTTTAGGCAGTAAAAACATTGAACAAAAACAAAGCCAAGCAAATAACAATCTTGAAAGGGCCAGAAAGCATTCCATATCCTGAGTAAGAAGAGCATAACTGAACAGATTACCTTTAAGTAAAAGGTCACTGAAGGGAGTCAAAGGAATCCAAGCAGGTGCCCTTTCTCATGATCTCAGTCCTGAGAACTGCCTGTAGCTCTGCTTGTTCCTGTTTTCCAGGAACTGATAAGGAATAGAGAGTCCTTGAGAAATGGCACACAAAAGAAGAAAATAATATTGGATCCCTTAAAGTTGAACGTCCCCTGACACAGAGCAATTATTTTGAGCATCAAATTTGATTGGAACCAGGATAATATCTGTATGTGTATGAATCACATTTAACAGCTGTCATTACCATTTGCTACTGTTGTATTCAAAGAACTACATTCTGAGTGTATCAAGATTTCCTGTTTCCATGAATAAAATAGAAACACTTGTATCATAACCCTGGATGAATTGTGTTATTCCATCAACACAGTTTTATCTCACTTCAGTACTTTGTAACAGCAGCTAAGAAGGCAGCATTATTAGGCTCTCAGGTTTAAATAAATCTAGACCAATCTCTGGTCACCATGGAATCAAACAACGTAAAGTTTGAGGGTTAGGTAGTCATAATTTGTAACTAAAATTACTCTCTCTACACTCTATACCAGAACAGTCATATGACTGTAATCCAAATGGCACAGCAGTGCATTTTAGATCGACTTCCATTAATGTGCAAAAATTGCTTCAAATAAACTTGAAGGTCTAATTTGCTTAATTTTTTTATTTTTTATTTTGGCTGTGCTGGGCCTTTGTTGCTGCATGCAAGCTTTCTCTAGTTGCTGTGTGTGTTGGCTTTTCTTGTTGGGCAGCACAACCTCTAGATGCGAGGGCTCAGTAGTTGCAGCTCATAGGATCTAAAGCGTGGACTCAGTAGGTGCAGCACACGCTGTTAATTGCCCTGTGGCATGTGGGATCTTCTCAGACCAAGGATAGAAACTGTATCGTCTGTATTGACAGGCGGTTTCTTAACCACTGAACCATTGGGGAAGTCCCTAATTAGCTTTATTGAATGATTGATGCATTGGGCAGAATTCAACCTGGTAAGTGGCTGCTCCAAGGAGCCTGACACAGTGGACAGTCTCAGGATGTTGAGGGTATTTTCATGTGCATTTTGATTGTGTATCTATTACAGATTATTGGCTTGTCCTTACTATGGAGTGTTTATTTAGATATGGGCTCTTGGTGTTTCATAGACTTGGGTGAATGTTTCCTTTCCCAGATTAGAGTGGTTTCAGCCATTTTCTCCTCCTAAGATCTTTCCTGTCTTCTTCTGGGACTCCTACAGAGCAAATATTAGTGGCTTCTTGTCCCAGAGGTCTCTTAAAATGTCCTCCTTTTATTCTTTTTTATTCTGTTCAGTAGTGGTGTTTTTCAATATTCTTTCTTCTAAATCACTGATGTGTTTTCTGCCTCATTTAGCCTGTTCTGATTCATTTTAGTTTCTGGTTTTTTTTTTTTTTTTCATTTCATTTACTATATTTTTCAATTCTGTTTGTTTGGTTGTTATATTTTCCAAGTTTTCATTACAGACTTCTCATTTCTTGCGTCATGCATTCTTCTCCCAAAGTATTGGAGTTTCAGCTTTAGCATCAGTCCTTCCAAAAAACACCCAGGACTGATCTTTAGAATGGGCTGGTTGGATCTCCTTGCAGTCCAAGGGACTCTCAAGAGTCTTCTCCAACACCACAGTTCAAAGCATCAATTCTTTGGCACTCAGCTTTCTTAATAGTCCAACTCTCACATCCATACATGACTACTGGAAAAACCATAGCCTTGACTACACACACCCTTGTTGGCAAAGTAATGTCTCTGCTTCTTAATATTCTGTCTAGCTTGGTCATAACTTTCCTTTCAAGGAGCAAGCGTCTTTTAATTTCATGGCTGCAATCACCATCTGCAGTGATTTTGGACCCCAGAAAAATAAAGTCAGCCACTGTTGCCAGCTTCTACTGTTTCCCCATGAAGTAATGGGACTGGATACCGTGATCTTAGTTTTCTGAATGTTGAGCTTTAAGCGAACTTTCTCAATCTCGTCTTTCACTTAAAGAGGCTCTTTAGTTCTTCACTTTCTGCCATAAGGGTGGTGTCATCTGCATATCTGAGGTTATTGATATTTCTCCTGGCAATCTTGATTCCAGCTTGTGCTTCTTCTAGTCCAGCATCTCTCATGATGTATTCTGTATATAAGTTAAATAAGCAGGGTGACAGTACACAGTCTTGACGTACTCCTTTTCCTATTTGGAACCAGTCTGTTGTTCCGTGTCCAGTTTTAACTGTTGCTTTCTGACCTGCATACAGGTTTCTCAAGAGGCAGATCAGGTAGTCTGGTATTCCCATCTCTTTCAGAATTTTCCACAGTTTATTGTGATCCACACAGTCAAAGGCTTTGGCATAGTCAATAAAGCAGAAATAGATGTTTTTCTGAAACTCTTTTGCTTTTTTGATGATCCAGTGGATGTTGCCAATTCGATCTCTGGTTCCTATGCCTTTTCTAAAACTAGCTTGAATATCAGGAAGTTCTCAGTTCACGTATTGCAGAAGGCTGGCTTGGAGAATTTTGAGCATTACTTTACTAGTGTGTGAGATGAATACAGTTGTGCTGTAGTTTGAGCATTCTTTGGCATTGCCTTTCTTTGGGATTGGAATGAAAACTGACTTTTTCCAGTCCCGTGGCCACTGCTGAGTTTTCCAAATTTGCTGACATATTGAGTGCAGCACTTTCACAGCATCATCTTTTAGGATTTGAAATAGCTCAACTGGAATTTCATCACCTTCACTAGGTTTGTTCAATGTAATTCTTCCTAAGGCTCACCTGACTTCACATTCCAGGATGTCTGGCTCTAGGTGAGTGTGAGTGATCACACCTTCGTGATTATCTGTGTCTTGAAGATCTTTTTTTGTACACTTCTTGTGTGTGTTCTTGCCACCTCTTCTTAATATCTTCTGCTTCTGTTAGGTCCATACCATTTCTATCCTTTATCGAGCCCATCTTTGCATGAAATGTTCCCTTGGTATCTCTAATTTTCTTGAAGAGATCTCTAGTCTTTCCTATTCTATTGTTTTCCTCTATTTCTTTGCATTGATCCCTGAGAAAGGCTTTCTTATGTCTCCTTGCTGTTCTTTGGAACTCTGCATTCAAATGGTATATCTTTCCTTTTCTCCTTTGCTTTTCACTTCTCTTCTTTTCACAGCTATTTGTAAGGCCTCCTCAGACAGCCATTTTGCTTTTTTGCATTTCTTTTTCTTGGGGATGATCTTGATTCCTGTCTCCTGTACAGTGTCATGAACCCCCGTCCATAGTTCATCAGGCACTCTGTCAATCAGATCTAGTCCCTTAAATCTATTTCTCACTTTCACTGTATAGTCATAAGGTATTTGATTTAGGTCATACCTGAATGGTCTAGTGGTTTTCCCTACTTTCTTCAATTTCCGTCTGAATTTGGCAATAAGGAGTTCATGATCTGATCCACAGCCCGCTCCTGGTCTTGCTTTGCTGACTGTGTAGAGCTTCTCCATCTTTGGCTGCAAAGGATATAATCAGTCTGATTTCAGTGTTGACCATCTGTTGATGTCCTTGTGTAGAGTCTTCTCTTGTGTTGTTGGAATAGTGTGTTTGCTATGACCAGTGCGTTCTCTTGGCAGAACTCTGTTAGCCTTTGCCCTGCTTCATTCTGTACTCCAAGGCCGAATTTGCCTGTTACTCCAGGTGTTTCTTGACTTCCTACTTTTGCATTCCAGAAGGGTTCAGATAGAAGAGAGAAATGTTTCAATTTGTGTATAAAATATAATTTTACCAAATTGCTGTCATAATTAGTTTTAGAGGAAGGTTTTTTTTCCTTACACCTGGATAACACATATTCAAACCAGTAATTTTTCAGATACAAACCATAAAAGTTATAAGCATATTCATCAGTCCTTCTGTTAAGCTTTGTGAAGTCATCAGGTTTTCCATTAGAATCCTTACCCAGTTCAGAACCTGGTATTTATCGAAAAGTCCTTTCTATAAATCTTCTTGAAGAGCAAGTATTTTTGCAAACTTGATTAGTGTTATGACAATATTTTTGAAATAGTAATTAGAATTAAGCCTGATAACATTTTACCCAAGCATATCAGAATTTTAGCAGCACCAAATGGTTTTTCCAATATCTATATTAGTAACATTTACCATACAATATAACCCGAGACTTATTACTCACTTGACAATACTTCCCATGTCATTCTGTATAGAAAATGAGCCTAATTAGTGTAATATCTCTCTTTGGGGTATTTCAGGGGCCCTCTGAAGCATCCCAAAGTTAGCTAGAAATCAAGTTCTTCATTACAATGACTTAGGAAGTTTTGTCAACAAATATCAAATAGGTTTAGAACACTCAGTCAGATAGGATTATAGATCGTTGTGAAACAAGAGCTATTCATATAGCCAAAGTAACAATGAAAGATTTCAGAACAGATCATTTAAGAGATAAAGAAACTTTAATCTGTTATCAAAGGCAGTTCACCATCTGAAGAAAAGGTGTCATCTTAACAGGCTGAAAAGCTGAATTCAAATTTTGCAACAGACAGAAAAGCGAAATTCAAAGCTAAATAAGTTTTACTTTATTTAAAAGACAAACTTAATTAAATTTATTTTACACTTTTAAACCATGTACAAATCTCACTTCTCATGGTTCATTTTTCACAAACCTTATCACTTTCTGTACCCATTACTTTGTTCTTCCATCCTAAAAAGCCACCTGTAAGTCACACTTACTTCCTTTCCCTTCACAAAATGCAATTCCATTCCTCATACCTTCTTTACTGAAAACACACTTCCTACTTTCCTTGAGCAACCATGAATTGACTTTTTTCTTTTTTGGCAAGTTGGTCCATTTTTAATACTGAGTCAAAAGAAGTTGTTTTTTGCCTCCCAAAATGCCCGCCCCTTCTTACTGAGGTGAACATATTTCAGGATTTTGAGTAAACAGTTGCTGTGACTGGGTAAAGTTGCCCCAGGTCCATCCTCCAGGAACTGCTGCCATTATCGGCAATGCCATCCAGTCTTCAAGGGGGATATCAGCCTGGATCTGCTCTGTAATTATTGCAGAGCTCCAGTTTGCTTTAGCCGTGTCCACAGTTCCACTCTCTCATGCATATTTACTAGATCAGTGTATCCACCTATGCACCCTTTCTTTTTTTAATTTAAATGTATTTATTTTAATTGGAGGCTCATTCATGTATGGATGTGAGAGTTGGACTGTGAAGAAAGCTGAGCGCTGAAGAATTGATGCTTTTGAACTGTGGTGTTGGAGAAGACTCTTGAGAGTCCCTTGGACTGCAAGGAGATCCAACCAGTCCATTCTGAAGGAGATCAACCCTGGGATTTCTTTGGAAGGAACGATGCTAAAGCTGAAACTCCAGTACTTTGGCCACCTGATGCGAAGAGTTGACTCATTGGAAAAGACTCAGATGCTGGGGGGGTTGGGGGCAGGAGGAGAAGGGGACGACCGAGGATGAGATGGCTGGATGGCATCACGGACTCGATGGACGTGACTCTGAGTGAGCTCTGGGTGTCGATGGTGGACAGGGAGGCCTGGCGTGCTGCGATTCATGGGGTCACAGAGTCAGACACTACTGAGTGACTGAACTGAACTGAACTGATTGTATTGGTCTTGCCATACATCAACATGAATCCGCCACAGATGTACACGTGTTCCCAATCCTGAACCCACCTCCCACCTCCCTCCCCATACCATCCCTCTGGGTCATCCCAGTGCACCAGCCCCAAGCATCCTGTATCCTGCATCGAACCTAGACTGGCGATTCATTTCTTATATGGTATTATACATATTTCAATGCCATTCTCCCAAATCATCCCACCCTCTCCTTCTCCCACAGAGTCCAAAAGACTGTTCTATACCTCTGTGTCTCTTTTGCTGTCTCGCATACAGGGTTATCGTTACCATCTTTCTAAATTCCATATATATGTGTTAGTATACTGGATTGGTGATTTTCTTTCTGGCTCACTTCACTCTGTATAATCGGCTGCAGTTTCATCCATCTCATTAGAACTGATTCAAATGTATTCTTTTTAATGGCTGAGGAATACTCCATTGTGTATATGTACCACAGGTTTCTTATCCATTCATCTGCTGATGGACATTGGTTGCCTCCATGCAGCCACCTATGCACTCTTTACCGATGAAGACCCGAGGTACCGTTCTGGCTCCTGTGAGCTGTTGCAAGTAATCTTGAATCTCATTGGTGTCACTGTTGGCTGTGATATCGACAAATTCCTAAAGCCCTTGTTTGAATGGCAGCTGACTGAGGAACTCCTGAGTCCTTTTGCAGTAGGGGAAGGTTGGCTTGATGAACACGACCAACTCCCAGGGTGGATCTTGCTGTTCACGAATGCTTGAGCCATGCTGCCTCTCCTGGGAGGACACCTTAACTGCCAAGAACTGACTTTTACATTAGCATTTTATAGATTGGTGAGCATAAATACCAGTGATAATTTCTAAAACCTTTGCTTTCTTATTGCCTGGAGAATCCCATGGACGGAGGAGCCTGGTGGGCTGCAGTCCATGGGGTCACAAAGAGTCGGACACGACTGAGCAACTTCCTTTTCAATTTTCACTTTCACGCATTGGAGAAGGAAATGGCAACCCACTCCAGTGTTCCAGCCTGTAGAATCTCAGGGACAGGGGAGCCTGGTGGGCTGCCATCTGTGGGGTCTCACAGAGTCAGACACGACTGAAGTGACTTAGCAGCAGCACCACCACTGCATTTTGGACTCTTGTTGACTGTGATAGCTACTCCATTTCTGGTAAGGGATTCTTGCCCACAGTAGTAAATGTAATGGTCATCTGAATTAAATTCACCCATTCTGGTCCGTTTTAGGTCACTGATTCCTAGAAAGGAATCACTCTTGCCATCTCCTGTTTGACCACTTCCAATTTACCTTGATTCACGGAACTAACATTCCAGGTTCCCACACAATACTATTCTTTACAGCTTCGGACTTTACTTCCACCACCAGAGACATCCATAACTGGGCGTTGTTTTTGCTTTGGCTCAGCCTCTTCATACCTTTTGGAGCTATTTCTCTGCTTTCCTCCTCTGGGCATCTACCAACCTGGGGAGTTCATCTTTCAGTGTCATATCTTTTTGCCTTTTCATAGTGTTGATGCTAGCAAAGTAATGCTCAAAATTCTCCAAGCTAGGCTTCAACAGTACATGAACCAAGAACTTCCAGACATTCAAGATGAATTTAGAAAGGGCAGAGGAATCAGAGATTCCTTGTGCCACTTAAGAGAGATAAAAAATGTCTGACACTTGCAGCCTATTTCCTCCATTTGGAGACCCCTAAGCTAGGCTTCAACAGTACATGAACCAAGAACTTCCAGACATTCAAGATGAATTTAGAAAGGGCAGAGGAATCAGAGATTCCTTGTGCCACTTAAGAGAGATAAAAAATGTCTGACACTTGCAGCCTATTTCCTCCATTTGGAGACCCCTGGCCTTCCTGCCTGTTACCCTCTCACTGACTCAGTATTTTCTTAATGGAATAAAATAATAAATTTTGAACTTTGTTAATAAGTACATATCTAAAATTAATGATAAAAATCACATTATTATTTCTAAAATATATTTTTTTCCTGTACTCTGACTTCATTGCTTCAGTGTCTTTTCCCTAGTTATGGCGAGTGGTGGTCACTCTCTGGTTCCGGTGAGCATGCTTCTCATTGTGGTGGCTTCTCTTGTCTTGCAGCCCAGGCTCTAGAGCACGCCAGCTTCAGTAGTTTCACCTCCTGGACTCTACAGCTCTGGCTCAGGAATTGAGACTCACGGGCTTAGTTGCCCCTCAGCAAGTGGGATCTCAGACCAGGCAACAACCCACATCTCTTACATTGCCCAGTGGATTCTGAACCACTTACCCATAGGGAGGCCCACATATTTTTAAATACAGTTATCTTATAAAGATTGGAAGAAATCTTCTGTATGTTATTTTCTGTTTGTATTATTTTTTTTTTTTTTTTTGAACTAGAATAAGATAATGTTGAGGAGTTCCCTGGTAGTACAGTGGCTAAGAATGTGCCTGCCAATATAGGCTGCACGGGTTCCATCCCAGGTCTGGAAAGATGCCTCAGAGCAACTAAGCCCATGGGCCACAACTACTGCGCCTGTGCCCTAGAGCCTGAGAGCCATTACTATGGAAGCCCACACTCTCTAGAGCCTGTGCTCCAAAACAAGAGAAGCCACTGCAAGGAGAAGCCTGTGTACTGCAGCTGCAACTAGAGAAAGCCCACTCACAGCAAGAAAGACCCAACATAAGCAAAATAAATAAGCTTTGAAAAAGAAATAGAATGTTGACAAAGTTACTGAATGAAGAAGTAAAATGAAAGAAGAGAATGGGAACCCACTCCAGTATTCTTGCCTGGAGAATTCCATGGATAGAGGAGCTGGCGGGCTGCTGTCAGCAGGGTTGCAAAGAGTCTGGCATGAGTAAGTAGGTAAAGAACAACTTCCACACACAGTAGATTGAGCTCTGAAAACCAAATCTAAGTGTCTAACTTTCCTCCTGCAGATTCTTCAGTGACTTCCAGTAGCTTTTGAAATAAAGCCCTAAATCCATAGATCTTGCATAAATGAGACTCTATCTGGCATCACCCCATTTACATTCCCTGTGTCCCAGTCACACTGGCTGACTTTCTGTTCAGTAAATATCTTCCTGCCTCAGAGCCGGCACGCAGGGTGTCCTCTCTACCTGCAACACTCTTCTGTTCCCCACCTTGCCAATCCTAAGTGTTTTTTCCTCACAGAGACATTATCTGATTTCTCAATGTAGGTTAAGACTTTCTATTTAATCTTGTCTTTGCACCGGACTTGTGTCAGAGCACTTATTTCGATAGTAACATTAAAATTGTGGATGAAATTGGCTGGCTGGCTGCTAGACTGTAAGCTCCATCATGTTCACTACTGTATTTCAAGTTTGAGGCACAAAGCTGATGCTGAATGAATTTTGAAAGAATGAAAGAAAGAAAAAATAAAGACAACTCTTCTTGTTTCGATCAATTGTGTGTTTACACATGCATGCATGAATCCATGGATATGTAACTCCATTTTTTAATTACAAAAACATCATCTCGTAAATAATGGTGTATGCTTTGTAGCAGTTTCAGTTGTATCTTAAGTGTATTTCATGGCATTAAGTTTTTTCTATATCATCACATGAATGATGTAAATTGTAGTCACAGTATTGACATTGTGTGGGTTGCGATGGGAGAGGCTGTGACCCTGTATCGTGACCATTTATGCTGTTCTATTGTATTTCAGCTTCCTTGAACGTGTTTCGGGTATTCTCAGGGAACTCTCTGTGGATGCACTTTCCTTCTCTGCTAGTTAACTGGTTGATTCCTTAGGTTCAGTTGTCTCTCCCAACCACCTGAGCTCAGGTGCTGTTGCCTCACTTCTTAACTGTTTGATCTGAGCAATTTCTTAGAGTGACAGAGTTTTCTCCCCAGTAAGGTGGACGAGATCTTTCTCTAACGTGCTGTTATGTTGATGACAAGTTCATCCGTGTGAAGCCTTTAGAGTAATGCTTAGTGTGCAGGACGTGCTGAAACACCTGTCGTCAGTGTGATGATGTCATCATCATCCCAGTGTGTGTTCTTTTACAGTCACTGTGGACTTTGTCGTCTCTGAAGACACCAGTCTTGCTGTAACTCGTCTAGATAGTGACACTGTGTCACTCAGTGTGTTGAATGGAACACTTCTGCATTGACAACCCAGTCTTGGTTTTAATTTGTGTATTTTTCATGTATTGTGGCTTCTTCCAGAATCCAACCTCTCTCTCTCATGTATGTCCACATACGTGACAAATACATGTTGATTGCAGGATATCATAATCTTAGGAAAAAAGAGGAAATTATAAATTAGTTTAGAGGCCAACAGTTGGCTTCAGGCAGCTTTTAATGGATCTATCAGAATATTACTTCAAGTGAATTGAGCTTTACCCCTCTCACCTCTTCTCATTTTGTGTGAAACTAAGAATCCTCCTCAGGGCCCATTGGTGAAATGTGTTTTCATTTCAGGCACAGTTGCTCTTCAAGGATGTGTTCCTAGATTTCACTCCTGAGGAGTGGAAATGCCTAGACCCTGCCCAGAGGACCTTGTACCAGGACGTGATGGTGGAGACCCTCAGGAACGTGCTCTCTATGGGTGAGGATCATTTCCCTCGGGCGTGGGGATCTGCCCTGTGGTACCTCTGCATGTTCCCTCTGTACCTTTTGAGATCCCCTGTTTTTCCTGACTAACCTGAAAACCTTGTTGACTCACACATGTAAAGCTTCATGATTGGCATCAGGAGTTTAAACTTGACTTTCCTTCAGGTGACCTGCCCACTGTGTGATGCACAAGGAGTTTCTCCACAGCTCGAGTGTTTATAAAGGTGATTTCAAACTGTGAAATATCCAGTTGCCTGTTCTCTAGCCCTGTGTTCTTGGCTCAGTAGTTCTTAGATAGGAACTGGATACCTGCTGCATGTTGTACTGTATGTTATACTGTTCCCTGTGCATTCAGAAGGAGGCAGAGAGTAAGTTTAATGAGAAGTATTTTTCTGTCGGTTTATAATGTCCACATTCCTTGGCTGACAAAAGAGCTGCATTCTACACCTGCCAATGCAGGAGACATGGGTTCGATCCTTGGTCTGGGAAGATCCCACATGTCACAGAGCGGCTACGCCTGTGTGCCTCAACTACGAGCCAGCACTCTAGAGCCTGGACGCTGCCACTACTGAGCCCACATGGGACAAGTACTGAAGCCCGTGCACCCAGGAGAAGCCGCAGCAGGTGAGGAGCACGAGCACTGCACCTGGAGCGGAGCCCCTACTTGCTGGACTTGGAGAAAAGACCAAGCAGCAGTGAACTCTCACCCGATCCAGAAGAAACGAGCACCCCAGCGTATGAAAACAAGCAGATGCATTGATCAAGAGAGAGAGAGAGAGGCTGGATTCCGGAAGAAGCCACAGTACATGGCATTACTTCTGAGTTGATATTCTGTTTCTGATCTGAACATTATCTCCATTCTTGTGGCACAAGGAAGAAGACCCCTGGATTGTGGAGAATGAGGTGCTAATAGCAAACGTCCAGATGAGTGGGAAATTATCCACAGTGTGATCACAGGTCAACTGTCACAAGGACAGAGAGGAAGCCACACCATTCATAGTGTTTGGGAAACTCACCAAGTGGGAGAGTTCTGTGAGAAAACAGATGTTTAATGTTTGTGAACTCTCACAGGAGATTTTTCTTCTCCCTAGCTTACGGCTCTGTTCTTCCACATGTGAAATGTACAGCACCCTTGAGTGGTGCTCTAGCACCCGCAGAGATGAAGACAAGTTACAACTGGAAAAAGAATTGGGCGATTTGTGAGGATGATTATCCATATTACAGTGCCACATTACATTTGGCTGATCGAATACTCACTTTTTAGGTCAGCTCTCTTTAGCCAGCCCACAGCTCCAGCAGTGTCCCCCATGGCCTTTCTCTCTCCAGTCTTTGTCCTGTTGTGGCCTTACAGCCCTCCCAACCCCTCAGTCTCCCTCTCCATCAGCTGGTCCCCTTCTAACTGCCCCTGTCTTGAGGAGGGAGGGGGAGCCCAGGTTCCCTGACTCTAGCAAGTTTGTTTACCCCTTTAGATTCTTCTGATGAAAAACCCCCATCTCCCTGGAGGGACGTTCCAAGATTTTTATCAGTCCTTCTGTCCCTGTTATCACAGTCAATTTGAGCACTGTTCAATCTGTATTGTAACCATAAAGCTGTGACTGTAGAAAGGAGAGATAGCTTGTTTGATACAGGATGGCCATGATATTGTTTAGACTCTGGAGAAAACTGGCTAAGATGAATTTTTTTTTTCTTTGAAAGTGCAAAACCAGTTCTTTTTACATGTGGAATTAAAAACAGCAAGCTTGTTAAAAAACCTGCCAAAAAAAAAAGCCAAAGTTATCCTTTGCCAGGGCTTCCCAGATGACTCTAGTGGTAAAGAACCTGCCAGCCCCTGGGGGAGATACAGGAGACGTGGATTTGATCCCTGGGTAGGGAAGATCCCCTGAGGAGTGAATGGAACCCACTGCAGTATTCTTGCCTGGAGAGTCCCATCATGGACAGAGGAGCCTGGTTGGGCTAGAGTCCACGGGGTTGCAGGGGTTGGACAGGACTGAAGCGACCCTGCATAGCATGCAACCTATGCCATGTTCTTGAAGTATGTAACCCATTTTTCCAGGGATGTCAGTCCTGGGCAAATTAGAATTTTAAACCACGGGGCGGGGGGTGGGAAGAAAAGGGTGAAAGAGATATTTTAAATCTCAAGCAGGAAAGTATGAGAGCTCTCATGTCTGTCGATCTGCATTTATGTTTATCTCAGTGTGTGTCTTTGTTTTTGGATAATATCGCTGAAGTTAATTTGTAAATGAGCTCTAATTCAATTGTTTGTTAAAAAAGTAAGCACTTACAAATCAAAATTTACAAGAGAAATTCACCTAAATAAATTTTCAGGATCACGTGAACTAGGAAATATTCAATACTAAATATCTAGTATTAATGTTTGTTTGCTAATCTAATTAAGACATGTCTTGAGTCTTCAACATTGTCTAATACTTTTATTGTACCTAGGTTTAATATTTGGAGAATACAATGGCACCTCACTCCAGTACTCTTGCCTGGAAAATCCCATGGATGGAAGAGCCTGGAAGGCTGCAGTCCATGGGGTCACTGAGGGTTGGCCACCACTGAGTGACTTCACTTTCTCTTTTCACTTTCATGCATTGGAGAAGGAAATGGCAACCCACTCCAGTGTTCTTGCCTTGAGAATCCCAGGGACGGGGAGCCTGGTGGGCTGCCGTCTAAAAGGGTCTCACAGAGTCGGACACGACGAAGTGACTTAGCAGGTTTAATATTAAGTAAGTTTGTCAACAATTAAAGTAACTTGAGTGAAGAAACTTTTAAGGAAAGAATGCAAATGCAATTGGAGCTTTTAGATAAACTCTGTTAGGAATGATTATACTTTAGAAATGTCTGTTTAAGCAGTCTCTCCAGATTTGAATAACCTGAATATGTAGGGTTGTGCTAAACTAAGTGATGCAAGTTTGTTGGATATCTAGGTCATTTCCAAATAAAATAAGATTCTGAAACACAGATTACTGAAAACTCATTTCCTCTTACAGACAAACTAAAGAGATTTTGGCCTATTAATGAATATGTTTGTTGCCACCCTGAGATGTTCTCTATAAGAAAGCTAATATTCTTAGATATTATCACTGGTATTTATGTTTATCAGTCTACAAAATGCTAATATAACAGACAGCTCATGGTTGCTTAAGGAAAGTAAGACGTGTGTTTTTAGAAAGAAAAGTATGAGGAATGTGGGCCAATCACCTTGCTTTGTCCCCCCTGGTTAATTTGTCTCAGGACCCTCCCCTTGGGTACACAGGCATACCCTGGATCTTGAAGTAAAGGCTTCTCAGAGGAGCAAAACTCATTATGGCCTGGACTGATCCTCTGACTTTTAACTCCAAGGCGCCTTTCTGCACTTGTGTACTGTCTCCTTTATCAGACAGGGTTTTTTCCTTTCTTTGTCCTTGCCATGATTATTCCCTTGAATTAAGAGACAACCCTGTTTTTGTTGGCTGTAAGTTCCTCGGCTGGAGCCCACCTATCTCTTATCTCAGGGCATGCAAAGAGGAGGGTAGCTGATTGTAGATGTCCAACCTGCAGCCCATCCAACTGCTACCTCAAAATTACATTTTATTAAGGAAAATGGAAAGTACTTCTGACTTACAGATGGCTGTTTCTAAAGGAACAAAGTGATTTTTTTTTTTTTTTAAAGAGAGGTTTCAAGGAAAGTGGACTCCAAGAAAAGAGATCCCAAAAGGCAAGGTCTTTATATGTTCTGCAACAATCTGTCATTTGACTCCTGTCAGTTTTGTTGCTTGACTTTGGGTAGCGTGTGATGAGCTATTTCAGAGGGATTTACTTCCCCTTGTCCCCCTCCTGTGGTAATTAGCGCTGTTAGGTGCATTGACTGTTGCATGCTTTATAGAAAAAATCAGAAGTTACTTTTTTTTTTTTGCTGTGCCACATGGCAGTCTGGTTCTTAGTTCCTCGTTCATGGATGGAATCTGTGCCCCCTACAGTGGAAGCACATGGTCCTAACTACTGGACCACAGGGAGTTTGCCTCAAAGGTTACTTTTGCTTAAAAGGTATATTTACTTCCTGTCATGCTTACTGTCACATCTCTCATCTGCATTACATCTTGTATGTTGTTATTTTGCATTTCATTCCCAAGAGAGTTGTCTCTGCCTCTAGTAACTAAGTTTTCCAATCACATTCCTTTATCTGCATAACAGTACGTTAAAATTTTCTCTAAAATTTATTTGTTTTTGGCTCCACTGGGTCTTTGTTGCTTCAGGGGCTTTTCTCTACTTGCAGCGAGCAAGGGCTACCCTCTAATTACAGTGCATGAACTTCTCATTCTAGTAGATTCTCTTGTTGCAATGCATGGTCTCTGTGTGTTTGCTCAGTAGTTGTGACTCCCCAGCTCCAAAGCACAGAATCATCACTTGTGGCCGACAGGCTTAGCTGTTCTCAGGCATGTGGGGATTTCCCAGATCAGGGATCAGACCTGTCTGCCCTGCGCTAGCAGGCGGATTCTCTACCTCTGAGCCACGAGGGAAGCCCCAAAGCTTGTTCCTTTACATGTGTCTTGGAGCCAGTGAACTGGGTTAGTTTAGGTTACTGTGTAGATGGGGAGTTGATGTATTGAATGATTATTGTGTAAGCACAGAATGTTTCGCTTATTTTTTTTTTAAATGACAGTCTTTTTGTATTACACAATATAACTGACATGAACCACTTCTTAATGTCATAAAATGCCTATATGTCTATCTACTGATAGATTTCTAAGAGGTATTTGGAGAAGTATTTATTTTTTTATTTTTAAAATTATTTTAGGGAATTCCCTGACAGTCCAGTGGATAGGATTCAGTAGTTTCACTACAGCGAGCATGGATTTAACCCATGATCTCATAAACCACATAGTCCAGCAAAAAAGAAAACAATATATATATACATGGTGTATGGAATTCTTTATTTTCTGATTGCAGTATTTATTGAACAGTTACTAACTGCCATTTATTTTTTACATTATTCATTAGAATGCTTCTTTTGCATTGTTTACCATGCCAGTGCATTGCCTGTTTGATGCTTGTTTGCTCAGTTGCTCAGTCCTGTCTGATTCTGTGATCTCATGGACTATAGCCCACCAAGCTTTTCTGTCCATGGAACTTTTTCAGGCAAGAATAGTGCACTGGGTTGTGATTTCCTGCTTCAAGGGATCTTTCCTACCCAGGGATTGTATCCCCCTGTGCCGTGTCTTCTGCATTGGCAGGCAGCTTCTTTACCGAGTCACCTATCTAGTCCTGTATATTCCTTACCATTTAAATATGTATAAATATGCATCAGGTGTGTACAATATACCATCAGTTTCTCCTGACTTATGAGACAGCAGTGTGTTTAGTACAAAGTAGGATGAGCTTTGAGGTCATGGTGGGAAAATACGTTTTCTTTGTGAACTGACATGAGTTTGAATAAAATGAATGTTTTCTGATTGTGTTTGAAACTACACTACCCTAAAGTTAATTTGAACTACCTATGGTCACTCTTTTTAAAATACTTATATTCCTTTAGTGTTGTGTAGTTTTAAGATCGTCATTGCGAAGATTCATAATTCTGTTCAGGATGGATATGAGTTTTGGTATAATATCATGTGCTCAACAGGAAATTACTTATGAATTGTAACTAATAGAATACCTGTGGTTCTTTATGTCTTGTAGATATGTCTCATATACATATGATCAAGAAATTACAGGCCAAAACAAACAGTGGTAAAGGGGAAGTTTTTCAAAGAGTGATGTTTGGAAGAGCTGAAAGCCTTGAAATCAAAGATTTTCGCCTCAGGAAGATCCAGGAAAATATACATGACATTGGCATTATCTGTGGACAGATACACGGAAGAACTGTACAAAAAAGATCTTCACGACCCAGATAATCATGATGATGTGATCATTGATCTAGAGCCAGACATCTTGGAATGTGAAGTCAAGTGGGCCTTAGAAAGCATCACTACGAACAAAGCTAGTGGAGGTGATGGAATTCCAGTTGAGCTGTTTCAAATCCTGAAAGATGATGCTGTGAAAGTGCTGCACTCAATCTGCCAGCAAATTTGGAAAACTCAGCAGTGGCCACAGGACTGGAAAAGGTCAGTTTTCATTCCAATTCCAAAGAAAGGCAATGC
>SJYT01054264.1:44766-59890 GCA_006410635.1 Cephalophus harveyi
TCCAAAATCACTGCAGATGGTGACTGCAGCCATGAAATTAGAAGACGCTTACTCCTTGGAAGAAAAGTTATGACCAACCTAGATAGTATATTCAAAAGCAGAGACATTACTCTGCCGACTAAGGTCCGTCTAGTCAAGGCTATGGTTTTTCATGTGGTCATGTATGGATATGAGAGTGGACTGTGAAGAAGGCTGATCACCAAACAATTGATGCTTTTGAACTGTGGTGTTGGAGAAGACTCTTGAGAGTCCCTTGGACTGCAAGGAGATCCAACCAGTCCATTCTGAAGGAGATCAACCCTGGGATTTCTTTGGAAGGAATGATCCTAAAGCTGAAACTCCAGTACTTTGGCCACCTCATGAGAAGAGTTGACTCACTGGAAAAGACTCTAATGCTGGGAGGCATTGGGGGCAGGAGGAGAAGGGGATGACTGAGGATGAGATGGCTGGATGGCATCACGGACTCGATGGACGTGAGTCTGAGTGAACTTCGAGAGATGGTGATGGATAGTGCCGGACACGACTGAGTGACTGAACTGAACTGAACTGTGGACAGATAATGAAAGAAATGACAAAGGAATGTGTACATCCCATAACAAAAACCTCACTGATGGAAGAGATCATCATAGTAGAAGTGATGCAGGAAATGGACCTTTTGAAAGGCACGGATCAAGCTTTCAGGATGAATTGCAGATGGTACAATCTGAAGGGATAATTTTTGAATATAGTCAAGTTGTGGCAGATGTCAGTGCGTCAAGTTTATTATCTCAGAGAACTCATAATGTCTGCAAAGTCTTTTCTCATAAACACGAGAATGCTGTTATGCACCCTTCAGAACTGTTATGAGACCATGAAACACAAAATAAAAAGTCCTTGCAAATGTAATGAGTGTGACATAACCTTTCTTCAGGACTCAGAACTCACTGGACATCAAAGAATCCATACAGGAGGAAAACCATACAAATGTGACGTGTGTGGCAAGGCATTTAATCAAACCATAAAACTTGTAATTCATTGGAGAATTCATACTGGAGAGAAACCACATAAATGTGATGCATGTGGCAAGGCCTTTAATCAAGCTGCAAAATTTGTAATTCATTGGAGATATCATATGAGAGAGAGACCATATAAATGTGATGTGTGTGACAAGGCCTTTAGTCGAACTGCAGACCTTGCAGTTCATCAGAGAATTCATACTGGAGAGAAGCCATGCAATTGTGGTATATGTGGCAAGGCTTTCAGTGTAAGTTCAAGCCTTGTGTTCATCAGAGAGTTCATACTGACGAGAAACCATATAAATGTGATGTATGGCAAGGCCTTTAATCAAACTACAAGACTTGCACTTCATCAGAGAATCATACTGGAGAGAAGCCATACAAATGCAATGTATGTGACAAGGCATTTAATTATACTGGAAACCTTACTGTTCATCGGAGACTTCATACTGGAGTGAAACCATATAAATGTGATCTGTATGGCAAGACTTTCAGAATAACTTCATACCTTGCTGTTCATTTGAGAGTACATACTGTAGGAAACAATATAAATGTGATATATGTGGCAAGGCCTTTAATGAAGCTGCAAAGCTTGCAGTTCATCGGAGATTCCATACAGAAGAGAAACTATATAAATGTGATATATCTGGCAGAGCCTTTAGTCAAACTGGAAAACTTGCAGTTCATCGGAGAATTCATACTGGAGAGAAACCTTATAAATGTGATGTGTGTGGCAAGGCTTTTAGTCATACTGAAAACCTTGCTGTTCATCAGAGAGTTTATACTGGAGAGAAACCATATAAATGTGATGTATGTGGCAAAGCGTTTGTTTATAGTGGAAACCTTGGTATTCATCAGAGAGTTCATACTGGAGAAAACCTTACAAATATAAAAATTGTGACAAACCATTTAGGCACAGTCATCCATAACTCATCATCAGGCAATTCAGACAGGAGAGAAACCATATACACATGATGTATATGGCCGGTGCTTTACTTGAAATGACAAACTTGGAAACCATCGGAGAATTCATACTAGAGAGAAACATTAGAAATGTGACAGTTGTGAGAAACATTTTAGTGCAAATATCATGAGTGTGACAAAGCCTTTAGTCAGTGTTCAGGCCTTATAATTCAGAGAATTCATACTGTATAGAAAACATACAAGTGAAATAAATGTGACAGGGCTTCTAGTGCATGTTCAGCATTAACTGCCCATTAGGCAGTTCATACAGGAGAGAAACCACATAAATGTTATTTATGTGGCAAACCCTTCAGTCACAAGGAATGATGTTGCAGATCATCTGAGAATCCATACTGCAGTGAAAACTTCCACATGTAGAGAATGCAGTAAAATATATCAACTTTTTGGTCCTCAGAAAATTCAAACTGGAGGAAAACTACACAAATGTGTTAGGTGTGGGAAAGCTTTGATTTTGTGTTCAGGCCTAAATCGCCATCAGTTAATTTTTTTTTATTACAATACTCTGATGGTTTTTGCTGTGCATCAACATGAATAGGCCAGAGGCGTACATATGTCCCCTCCCTCCTGAACCCCCCACTTTCGCCACCACTTCCCTCCAGATTGTCCCAGAGCACTTGCTCATACATCAAACTCCCACTGGCTCTTTTACTTATGGTAATATATATGTTTCAGTGCTAATGGCTTAAACCCTGCCATCCTGTTTCTTTTCTTTGTTTCAATAGTTTTTCCTTAGCTTTAATTTTTCTATCCACATGTTATGACTCAGATTTAATGTTTAATTTACATTTCTTTCCTGCTTTACACCAAAAAATACATGTCAGTGGGTTATTTTGAGACTTTTGTAACATTAAAATGCACGTAGACAATGACAGGGAACATAGTAGGTGCCCTGTAAATGTAAAGAAAGACAGTTCCTTTAGGACTTGAGTTCAGTCAGATAATACACATAGAAATATTTATAAATAGTGCCAAGTTGATAATTTTGGTGAAAAAAATTCTAGTGTCTTCTTAAGACTTTATATTTTACATTGTGCTTTGCTGTATACAACTGACAGATCTATCAGAAACAGACAACAAAGAAATGAGAGAAAATATATTACAATTTTCAACAAGAAGTAAATTGCCTAATTACCGTCAAGTGATCATATAGTAATTTGACATTCCATTACATTGAAGTATTGTCTTAAGTATTATATATTATGATGTAAACAAGTTTTTCTCATATAAGTATTTGAAGCTTTCTCATCATAAGCATGGAACAGAAGCTTTTATAAAGAAGTATGCATTTCTCATTAAAAGTTTTTTCTCTCTTTATTTTTGGCTAAAGTCTTCATTGTGCTGACTTCTTTCTCTTTTTGCAGCAATCAGGCTATGAATTCTCCACATAAACTTGGCTGGGGTCTGGTTGGAGACTGGCATTTTGATGCTTCTTTTGGTCAGTCCGGAGGACTCAATGTCTTTTTGTTTTTTTTTTTTTTTGGCTTTGCTGAGCCTTTTTTTTTTTTTTGCTGCCCGTGGGCTTTCTCTATTTGCAGCAAGCAGAAACGACTTTCTAGTTACTTGTGTGCAGGCTTTTCACTGCTGTGGCTACTCTTGTTGCAGAGCACAGGCTTTAGAGCACAGGCTCAGTACTTGTGTTGCACGAGCTTAGTTGCTCCGAGGCATGTGGTATCCGCTCAGACCAGGGGTCAAACCCGGGTCCTATGCACTGGCAGGTAGATTATTTATCACTGCACCACCAGGGAAGTTCTACTCAGTGTCTTTTAACTGGGTGCTATGTATGTTAATACACTGCCAAACAAAATTGGGGTCATCAACCAATAACTAGGAGATCTGAAAACCAGGAGAGACTCCCCCAAACTTCTCTGGACTTGCTTAAGAAGTGGATGGACCCAAAAGACCCTTGCTGAAATATCAAGACTAGAATGTCCAAAGCACAGTATGGTGCCTGCTTTTCTCAATCCTGCATTGCCCTCAAGGTGCACTGTCGCTGGGCCACTGCAGTGACTAATAAATTTGATCCTTGAAGAAGTGTGATGTCAAGACATTTGTCTCCTTAGAAGTGTTAGTATGAAGTAGCCCTTTCTACGGAGAAGGCAATGGCACCCCACTCCAGTACTCTTGCCTGGAAAATCCCGTGGATGGAAGAACCTGGTGGGCTGCAATCTATGGGGTCGCTAAGAGTCAGACACGACCTCACTTTCACTTTTCACTTGCAGTGCACAGACTTCTCATTCTAATGCCTTCTCCTGTTACCGTGTGTGGGCTCTATGCCTGTGCACAGTAGTTGTGACTCCCGAACATGGACCATGGAGTTGTGGCCTACAGGCTTAGCTGCTCCAAGGTATGTGGGAACTTCCTGGATCAGGGGTGGAACACTTGTGTGTTAATTACCAGGTGGATTCTGAGCCAGAAGGGAGGCCCCAAAGCTTGTTCTTTGACATGTGTCTTGGAACCAATGAACTGAGTAAGTTAAAGTTACTATAGAGAGAGGGAATTGCTGTACTGAATGACTTTTCTTTAAGTATACAATGTTTCATTTATTAATATTTTGTTATTTAAATATGATGGTCTTTATGAATTACACAATGTAACTGACATGAACCACTTGTCAGTGTCATAAAATGCCTATATGTCTATCTACTGATCGATTTATAAGAGGTATTTAGATAGTTTTCTTTTTATTTTTTTCCATTATTTTAGGGAATTTCCTGAACAGTTGTCAGCTGCTATTTATGTTTTCCATTATTTGTTATAGTGCTTCTTTGGGATTATTCACCATTGCAGTGTATTGCCTGTTAATGAATGCTTGTTCAGTTGATTGTTTTGTCTGACTCTTTGTGATCTCATGGACAGTAGCCTGCTAAGCTCCTTATCCATGGAATGTTTTTCAGGGAAGAATAGTTTGGTGACTGCCATTTCCTCCTCCAGGGGATCTCCCCCTCCTAGGGATTGAAGCTCCATATCCTATATCTCCTGCATTGGCAGGCTAATTCTTTACTACCAAGTCACCTATATAGCCCTATCTGTTCTTTACCATTTACTTATATATAAGTATGCATAAAGTGTGTACAATATGCTGTATTTTCTCCTCAATTATGAGACAGCAGTGTGTTTACTACCAAGTAGAATGAGTTTAGAAGTCATGGTGTGAAAATACCCTTTTCTTTGAGAACTGACATGAGTTTGGAAAAAATTAATATGTTCTGAAAGCATCACTATGAACAAAGCTAGTGGAGGTGATGGAATTCCAGTTGAGCTGTTTCAAATCCTGAAAGATGATGCTGTGAAAGTGCTGCACTCAATATGCCAGCAAATCTGGAAAACTCAGCAGTGGCCACAGGACTGGAAAAGGTCAGTTTTCATTCCAATTCCAAAGAAAGGCAATGCTAAAGAATGCTCCAGCTACCGCACAAATGCACTCATCTCACATGCTAGTAAAGTAATGCTCAAAATCCTCCAAGCCAGGCTTCAGCAATACGTGAACCGTGAACTCCCTGATGTTCAAGCTGGCTTTAGAAAAGGCAGAGGAACCAGAGATCAAATTGCCAACATCCGCTGGATCATGGAAAAAGCAAGAGAGTTCCAGAAAAACGTCTACTTTTGCTTTATTGACTATGCCAAAACTTTTGACTGTGTGGATCACAATAAACTGTGGAAAATTCTGAAAACGATGGGAATACCAGACCACCTAACCTGCCTCTTGAGAAATCTGTATGCAGGTCAGGAAGCAACAGTTAGAACTGGACATGGAACAACAGACTGGGTCCAAATAGGAAAAGGAACAACCTAGATAGCATTTTCAAAAGCAGAGACATTACTTTGCCGACTAAGGTCCGTCTAGTCAAGGCTATGGTTTTTCCTGTGGTCATGTATGGATGTGAGAGTTGGACTGTGAAGAAGGCTGAATGCCGAAGAATTGATGCTTTTGAACTGTGGTGTTGGAGAAGACTCTTGAGAGTCCCTTGGACTGCAAGGAGATCCAAGCAGTCCATTCTGAAGGAGATCAACCCTGGGATTTCTTTGGAAAGAATGATGCTAAAGCTGAAACTCCAGTACTTTGGCCACTTCATGAGAAGAGTTGACTCATTGGAAAAGACTGTGATGCTGGGAGGGATTGGGGGCAGGAGGAGAAGGGGACGACTGAGGATGAGATGGCTGGTTGGCATCACGGACTCGATGGACATGAGTCTGAGTGAACTCCGAGAGATGGTGATGAACAGGGAGGCCTGGCGTGCTGCGATTCATGGGGTCGCAAAGAGTCGGACACGGCTGAGCGACTGAACTGAACTGAACTGAACTGACTGTATCTTTGGAGCTAGGCTACCCTAAAATTAATTTGGATTACATGTGATTGCTCTTTTGTTTTTAAAGAGTTCTGTTTGTTTAGCATTTCAAATATTTTTAAGATCATCATTGGGAACATGCATAATTCTGTTCAGCATGGATATGTCTTTTAGTATAATACCATGTATTCAGCATGAAACAATTTATGAATTTAATTAATAGAATGCATATGGGTTTTTATATTTTGTAGATGTATCTCAAATACAAATGATCAAGAAATTACAGGCAAAAGGAAACAGTGGTAAAGAAGAAATTTTTCAAAGAGTGATGTTTGGAAGAGCCAAAAGCCATGAAATTGAAGATTTTTTTTCCTCAGAAAGATACAGGAAAATATGCATGATTTTGACTGTCTGTGGACAGATGATGAAAGAAATGACAGAGGAACCTCTGTATCCCATAACAACAATCTCACCGATGGAAGAGATCATGATAGTAGAAGTGATGCAGGAAATAAGCCTGTTGAAAGGCATGGATCAAGCTTTCAGGATCAGTTGCAGATACTTGAATCTGAAGGGACAGTTTCTGAATGTAGTCAGGTTGTGGCGAATATCAACAGTAGCGCCTCAGGTTTACCACCTCAGAGAACTCGTAGTGTCCGTAAAGGCAATTCTCATAAACAAGCGAGTGCTGTTATACATCCCTCAGAACTGGTACCAGACCTGGAAGCACACAAGAAAAAAACTTACAGTTGTAATGAGTGTAACATAATTTTTCTTCAGCACTCAGAACTCACTAGCCATCAAAGAATCCATACAGGAAGAAAAGCATATAAATGTAACATGTTGTAAGGCTTTTAATGATAAATCAACCCTTGTAGTTCATCAGAGAAATCATACTGGAGAGAAATATAAATTTAATGTAATGTATGTGGCCACTGCTTTAAACAGTATACACACCTTCAACATCATCGGTGAGTTCATACTGGAGAGAAACCATATATGAAGTATGTGGCTATGGCTATACTCGAAAGTCACATCTTGGAATTCATTGGAGAGTTCATACCGGAGAGAAACCATATAAATGTGATGTATGTGGCAAGGCCTTTAGTGTAAATGCAAGGCTTGTAGTTCATCAGAGAGTTCATACTGGAGAGAAACCATGTAAATGTGATGTATGTGGACAGGCCTTTAGTCGAAATCCAATTCTTGTAATTCATCAGAGAATTCATACTGGAGAGAAAGCTTACAAATATAACAATTAAAACAAACATTTTAGTGCACAGTCATCCTTAAATTGCCATCAGGCAGTTCATACAGGAGGAAAAGTGTAGAAAAGTGATTTATGTGGCAAAGTCTTCAGTTGCAGGTCTTTGCAGTTCATTGGAAACATTGGAGATAAACCATATAAATAATGATCTATGTGGCAAGGCCTTTTAGTCAAACGGTAAACCTTGCATTTCATTAGAGAATTCATTCTGGAGAGAAGCTGTGTAAATGTGTTGTGTATGGCTGATGCTTTACTGGAAACCCACAGCTTGGAATTCATCAGAGAATTCATACTGGAGAGAAACCATATAAATGTGATCTCGGTGGCAAGCCCTTTTGCAAACCTTGCAGTTCATTGGAGAATTCATACTGGAGGGAAACCTTACAAATATAACCATTCTGACAAATGTTTTACTGCACAGCTAGCCTCACCATCATGCAGTTCATACAGGAGAGACAGCGTAGAAATGTGATGTATGTGGGCAGTGCTTGAAATGACCATCTAAGAAATCAGATAATTCATAGTGGAGAAACATGTTACAAATACAACAAGTGTGAGAAACATTTTAGTGCAGACGTAATGAGTGTAGCAAAGCCTTTAGTCAGAGTTCAGGCCTTATAATTAATCAACGAATTCATACTGTATAGAAAGCATACAAATGAAAGAAATATGGTAAAGCTTCTAGTGTATATTCAGCCTCAACTGACCATTGGGCAGTTCATACAGGAGGGAAACCACATCAATGGAATTTATATGACAAACCCTTCAGTCATAAAGTATATCAACTTTTTGACCCTCAGAAAAATCGAACTAGAGGAAATCTCACGAATGTGGTAGGTGGGGCAGAGCTTTGGTTCTGTGTTCAGACATAACTAACCATCATGTAATTAATTCTGAATGGAAATCTTACCCACACAGTGCATGTGGTGTCTTTTGGAAGGCATTCAGTTATTTACAAAACATGAGAAAATTCATACTGGTGAGAATCCATACATTTAGAGCACAGTCCGTCCCTCCAATCTTAAGATTGGAAGAAATCATGTAAATATAATGTGTGTGGCCAGGGCTTCAATAACAGGTCTCACCTCTCCCATCAGCAGAGAATTCGTAATGCAGAGACACAAATATAAAAGTGTGGCAAATCCTTCAGGTGGCATTCAGGCCTCAAGAGACATCAGGTGATGGACCGGAGAGACCATGCGAATGCAGTCAGTGTGTCCAGGCTTCTGTCAGGTGTTTACACCTTAGGCTTCTTGAGAATATTCACACTGGATAGAAACTATATCAATGTAATGAGTGTGTCAGGGCTTTTAGACAACAATCCTAAGTCAGGATTCAGTAAGGAAGTCATTCTGGAGAGAAAGCTTACACGTGACATGTGTGTAAAACCTTTACTTGGGGCTCACATTGCACTAGCCATCAGATGATCCATACTAGAGAGAACCTTACCAGTGTACAGAATATGGCACGACCTTTAGGTACTGCCTTAAACTCAGGATTCACCAAATACTTTATACTTCAGCAGTTTTATACTTTATGCTTTGTGGAAGTTTTCACAGTTACTGCTCACTCTTTAGGTGTGTAAGAATATATATCCTGGAGTTAAACCACACAAATGTAATATTTGTGGGAAGGGTTTTGTCAAACATCCAAATTCGGGAACATTCTGGAGCAATGCTGAAATGCAATGGGAGTGGGAAAATTTTCACTTTGAGTTGAAGTGTTAGACAAGACTCCATAGTGAAGAGTCTTGGAAATGCACGAGCAAGGGCTTTCTGGAGGGTTCAGAGTACACTAGACTTCAGAATATATGTCTTTTCGAGAAACCACACAAAAGTAATGTGCACATTGAAGCTTTAACTCAAAGATCGAAACTGTGGAACATGAGAGGATATATATGGAGAGCAAACTTTGACAGGTAATGAATATTGTGTAGTCTGTTCCATGAACTATTCACACCATGGGCATAATGAAGTGATTCATGCATGTCAGAAATTGTACACTATACCGAATTTGGAAACATGTTTAAGAAAACTATTTCCTCACGAGTCCCCCCTCCCCAATTCATACTGGAGAGAATCCTTACAATTGTAATGAATTTGGCCATCTTTTATGACAGTTCTTACAGCAGATCACAGAAGAGAGAATTCACTTGAGGAATTAATAAATCTTCAGTTCTCCAGCACTAACCTACAATATTACTGTAGAGTAATTAAGTATGTTGAAGCTTAATCACATGTGTGGAAATGGCCCCTTATCTTCAGTGTGTGTTTAATTAGTTGAATTTTCTTGAGAACATCACATTATTGTTCTTTATTTCCTGAAAGTTTTAAATTCTTATAGCTTTCTTAGAGACTTTCATGATGGTCTCTGCAAAGAAATCAGTAAGATGAAGGGGCTGACTTCATTAGGTGTGATTCATTTATATCTATCCTGGTAAAACAGAGACACTGAGATACCAAATGCAATGGTGTGTGAATTAGGATCAGTGAGGGACAGAGAACCCTGTAAAACCATGAGATGAGTCAGCATGCTCATTATGTTCAGGGTGCCCTTCTGTACACAGGTCACTGCGGTTAAAGAACTGAATGCTGTACCACCTGACCATGCAAAGAGCAGGCTGGACATTGAGGGACTTGGGTTTTTCATGGGAGGGGAGTTGACAGGTTACTGGGGACTGATTGTGTGGGAGAAATAGTACCAGGGAAATGGTGGTCCTTTTCTCCCTTAACTAGCAATTGCTGTTGTGTGTAAATGATTAATGGAAACTTATTCTTGGAAATTGAAGAGAGCAGTTTTCTTGAAAAATGTTAATCAAAAGATCCAGAAAGAGGATGCCCATGTATCTGCTTCTCATTACCTGCTGCCATTTACAATGTGCCTCTTTTATTCAGAATGTATCATAAGTCTTGTGCTCTAATAAAATTTGTATCATTTTTTCCATAACTCTGAATGGATCATGTTTCTTTCAATAACACAATTTTAATACACCTCAGTACTTCATAACAGAAACTAGCAATGCACCAAAGACTGTCAAGGCTGAAAGAATCTCTAAGTTTTTTTGCATGGTGAAACCAACTAGACAATTTTGGGATTGTATACTAACAATACACACTTGAGTTATTCTCTCCACACTTTGTCCATAGCAGAGCAATTATAGATTCTGGCCCTGTAAAACCTACCCCCTGTTTATATGTGCACTACATGATATTTCCCAATGTTATCTTTTGTGCCCAAATAAAATGATGTGCCTGATTTATATGAAGTGAAAATAGGAATAATAAACATGCAAAAATTAGGAAATAAAAACCTTTGGAAATAAGGGTAAAAGTGACGTGTCTTTTGGAGCTTGGAGCATTCTGAAAAAAAAAAAAAATTATTGTTGGCTGAGTAACTGTGGCTCATGGGGTCAGGAGCTCTACAGCATATGGGAATTTCCCAGACCAGGAATTATCAGTCCCTTGTCTACTGCATTGACAGGCGAATTCCTTACCCCTGAGCCACCACGGAAGCCCTGGAAATAATTTAGAAGGCACACTATATGATGGGAACTTTTTTGTTTGCTAAACTAGAAATTTCATATATTCAGTCCCTAGTGTTTCGGTTCTTGTTACTTTGCAGTCAACCACTGAAAGAAGATGGCACCAAATAAAGTCTAAAGATGTCAGTGAGGTGAGGTGAGTTGAGGTGAAGTCACTCAGTCGTGTCCGACTCTTTGCGACCCCGTGGACTGTAACCTACTAGGCCTCTCCGCCCATGGGATTCTCCAGGCAAGAATACTGGAGTGGATTGCCATTTCCTTCTCCAGGGGATCTTCCCGACCCAGGGATCGAACCTGGGTCTCCCGCATCAGAGGCAGATGCTTTAACCTCTGAGCCACCAGGGAAGTACAAAGATGTCAGTAGTTAAACATTTAAAAAAACATTGTGAGACTGTGTAACAAAACACTGAATGTTTACTCGTGCTTTGAGTTTATTACATTCCTTTTCCTGCTGTTGGAGAAGGAAATGGCAATCCACTCCAGTATTCTTGCCTGGAGAATCCCATGGACAGAGAAGCCTAGTAGGTTACAGTCCACGGGGTCACAGAGTCGGACACTACTGAGCGACTTCACCTCACCTCACCTCACCTTTCCTGCTGTACACATATTTTCTATTGTTCTATATCGTGTTGAAGATGCTATAAATTACTATTAATCTATTTTACTAGACAGATAAATTACTATTTACTGTCTATTGCCTGTGAGACTTTTATACTAGCCTAAGAACTTTAGGAACATTAATGTTTGGAAATATTTATTAGGTAATAAATAGAAGTCCAGAGGATATTAAACTCTTAATATCACATTATAGAATTAAGTAATATGCTCCATTGTTCATTCTTAAATGTATTTTTACAATTTTTTTCTTTTTACAATATCGTGATGGTTTATGGTTTTTGCTTTCCATCAGCACGAATTGGCCATAGGCATACATATGTCCCCTCCTTTCTGAACCCACCTCCCTCCCCATCCTATCTGTCCAGGTCTTCACAGAGCACTGGCTCTGGGTGCCCTGCTTCATACATCAAACTTCTACTGGCTATCTGTTTTACATATGGCAATATATGTTTCAGTGCTATTGTTTCAAATCACACCACCCTATTTGTTTCTTCAATAGTTTTTCCTTAGCATAATTTTTTCTGTCCACATTTTGTGACCCAGATTTAATGTTTAGTTTACATTCCTTCCCTGCCTTACTCTAACAAATCACATCAGTAGGTTGTTTTGAGACTTTTAGAACATGGAAATGCACATACATAAGACAGTGATGGGACATAGTAGGTACCTATAACTATGAAGACAGACAGTTCCTTTAGGACTTGAGTTAATACACAAATATTTATTTGTAGTTAGTACACAGAAATATTTACAAATAGTGCATAGTTGATAATTTTGGTGAAAATAAATTCTAATGTCTTCTGAAAACGTTATATTTTATACTTTGCTTTGTTGTTCACATGTGACAGTGCTTCCAAAGAGACAACAAAGAAAAGAGAAAAATAAACTACAATTTTTTTAAGTAAATTGCCTCAATTCAGTTCAGTTCAATCGCTCAGTCATGTCCGACTGTGACCCCATGAATCGCAGCACGCCAGGCCTCCCTGTCCATCACCAACTCCTGGCGTTCAGACTCATGTCCACCGAGTCAGTGATGCCATCCAGCCATCTCATCCTCTGTCATCCCCTTCTCCTCCTGCCCCCAATCCCTCCCAGCATCAGAGTCTTTTCCAATGAGTCAGCTCTTCACATGAGGTGGCCAAAGTACTGGAGTTTCAGCTTTAGCATCATTCCCTCCAAAGAAATCCCAGGGCTGATCTCCTTCAGAATGGACTGGTTGGATCTCCTTGCAGTCCGAGGGACTCTCAAGAGCCTTCTCCAACACCACAGTTCAAAAGCATCAATTCTTCAGCGCTCAGCCTTCTTCACAGTCCAACTTTCACATCCATACATGACCACAGGAAAAACCATAGCCTTGACTAGACGGACTTTAGTCGGCCAAGTAATGTCTCTGCTTTTGAATATGCTATCTAGGTTGGTCATAACTTTTCTTCCAAGGAGTAAGCGTCTTTTAATTTCATGGCTGCAGTCACCATCTGCAGTGATTTTGGAGCCCCCCAAAATAAAATCTGACACTGTTTCCACTGTTTCCCCATCTGTTCCCCATGAAGTGATGGGACCGGATGCCATGATCTTCGTTTTCTGAATGTTATTACCCTCAAATGGTCATACAGTAATTTGACATTCCATTACATTGGGCTCCCTGGTAGCTTATATAGTAAAGTGTCTGCCTGCAATGTGGGAAAACTGGGTTCGATTCCTGGGTCAGGAAGATCCCCTGGAGAAGGAAATGGCAACCAACTCCAGGACTCTTGCCTGGCAAATTCCACAGATGGAGGAACCTGGTAGGCTACAGTCCATGGGATTGCAAAGAGTCGGACACGACTGAGCAACTTCACTGGCACTGGTACATTGAGGAAATATTGACAACTATATATTGTTATATATTTATTATATAATGATAATTACTATATGTAATTATTATACATAACATATAATGATTATATATACTATTATACAAATTTTTCTTAAGTATTTGAAGTTATGTCATCACAAGCATGAAACAGAAACACTTTTTATAAAGAATGCAGTTCTCATTAAAGGAGATTTTTTCTGTTAATAATTTTTTAAATATAATGCATTCAATTTGCTCTATGCCTGATACTAACACAACATTGTTAATCTACTCTACTTCTTTCAAATTTTAATAAAAGAGCAAAGACAAGGCAGGGTGAGGTGGTTTTATACTGGGGGTTGAGATGGGTATGGGTGTAGGGTACTGCTGGGTCCCAAGAGGATTCAGATCTTTTAAGGGGTCAAGATAAATGACAATCGAGGGACCCAGCCACACATATGCATGTATCCATTCTCCCCCAAACTCCTGTCCCATCTAGGCTGCCACATAACATTGAGCAGAGCTTCCTGTGCTATACAGCCGGATGTTCCTGTTTTGTAAATGAGTTCATTGGTATCTTTTTTTAGATTCCAAATATAAGTGATGTCTAATTTTTGTCTTTCTCTGACTTATTCACTTAGTATTGAAAGATTGTTGCTGAGCCGTGAAACACTCCAGGATTCTTGGTATCCGGAGGAGAGGAATTCAATCCGGGGCCAATGATGAGGTTTGATCACTCAGAGCTTTTGTGTAATAAAGTTTTCTTAAAGTATAAGAGAGAGAGAGAAGGTTTCTGACATAAACATCACAAGGGGACAAAAAGAATGCCCCCACCCCGCCCCCGCGCTGCTAGTCTTTAGCTGAATGTTATATAGCTACTAGCAGACTGCTAATTGGAGAAAGGAAATGTCTCAAAACTCAGAGATTGGCATCAGGCCCCTCACCCACAACATGCATTTTGAGATAACATTGGCACAAGGTGAGTTGTCCCTGCACATAAAACGATTGACATGAATCTTGAAGAAAGGCAGGTTTCTAAGCAAATAAATAGTTTCATTAACATAGATGAGGAGAACAATTGTATGAGTAAAACATACTGGTTTGTTGAGCCATTATCCGTTCTGAGTCTCAAGCGAACCAACTTAAAGAAAGAGTCTAGGGTAAATACATAGTTCATTAACATAGCTTAATAGAAACATTTCCGTAATAAAAATGCATTGGTTAGCTCAAGGTTTGCGAAAAGTTCAGGTGGAACCAGGTGTCGTCATAGCAACACAGAATTTTAAGAGAAACCTCCTATACAAAATTACAATTTTGAATAGAGAAGGGAAAAATATCTGACACTTGTTTCCTCCTCCTGCAGCTTAAGAGAAAGATAAAAAACATTGACACTTGCAGCCTATTTCCTCCATTTGGAGACCCCTGACCTTCCTGTGTGTTACCCTCTCAGTATGATAATTTCCAGGCCCAATCACTTTCGTGTTTAATTTCATTTTCCCAATGTCACGTGAGTGTATGTTCCTCTATTCTTTGTCTCATCTCAACAAAGATTTGGAGTGACGGACGTTAAAGCCCCCTCAGCGTGTCACAGCTCTCAGG
>SJYT01054264.1:65639-81375 GCA_006410635.1 Cephalophus harveyi
AGAGTGAAAAAGTTGGCTTAAAGCTCAACATTCAGAAAACGAAGATCATGGCATCTGGTCCCATCACTTCATGGGAAATAGATGGGGAAACAGTGGAAACAGTGTCAGACTTTATTTTTTGGGGCTCCAAAATCACTGCAGATGGTGACTGCAGCCATGAAATTAGAAGACGCTTACTCCTTGGAAGAAAAGTTATGTCCAACCTAGATAGCATATTCAAAAGCAGAGACATTACTTTGCCGACTAAGGTCCGTCTAGTCAAGGCTATGGTTTTCCCTGTGGTCATGTATGGATGTGAGATTTGGACTGTGAAGAAGGCTGAGCGCCGAAGAATTGATGCTTTTGAACTGTGGTGTTGGAGAAGACTCTTGAGAGTCCCTTGGACTGCAAGGAGATCCAACCAATCCATTCTGAAGGAGATCAGCCCTTGTGGTGTGTGGAATCTCTAGTTATGGCATGTGGGCTCTAGTTCCCTGGCCAGGGATCAAACCCAAGCCCCAGGAGTCTTTAGCCCCTGGGCTACCTGGGTAATCCCTGGAGGTTTTTTTCTTGAAGTATATCCTTGGAGGCACCTTCCCTTCCCCTGCTGCCCTCCTACTCCCACCCTAAATCTCATCCTAAGAATAAAAGCAAGGCCACTAAACTGAGGAATATGGAATTATTTAATCAAAGGTGTTACATAACCTTATTATGTGCTGGTCAAATGTGTTTAAAATACTTAAGTCATTTATTTGGTTAAGAGGAAAAGACAATCTGGTCAGTGCCTTCCAGGAAGTGAGTTAAGCAGCTGGCAACAATGTCTGTGTTGTTATTATGGTTGATGGGTTATCGGACTAGGAAGAAAAGGTTTTCACAGCACAGTCCAAACCACCATCTGAGTGGGATTCAGGCTGTTTCAGCCTTATCTAAAGAAGCTGGAAGAATGTCTCCCATTACTTCAGTGTGCTTTTTTTTTGCACCCTTTGGGGAATTTTGAAAATGTTCCTGTCAAAAGCCTTAAGAGGCTGTTGCAGGGTGAAGCCTTTAGAGACTTCAGCTCCACAGTTACTAGTTAACTTCTTCGCCACCTAATACCCTCCACCCCCATTCCCTGCAAAGAGCTTTGTGGAATTTTGAGGTTTCAAAACGGACCTACAGGCTTGATGGCACGGTGAGGGGGATTCAGGAGCAAGGAGCTCTAGCTTAGCCCCCTTATGTGTTATTTGGACCTGAGGAGTGTGCAGGGATGTGACAATGGAATTGTGAATCTAGCACATAGCTTTGGCACCATACTGTTCCTTCTTGCAGTGGGTCACCTAATTAACAGAGGCATCAGCCCTTCTCTGTTCTTGCTAGGAGACCTGCCACAAATTTCACCTTAATCAACTTTCACTCAGTTGGTGCACATCCAAAGAGTATTGGGACTTCAATAATTGCTCAATTGTTAAAGAATTGTCAAATATATTGTGTGTGGAAATGAAGTTTCTAGAAATGCATTTACCTCATCAGAATCTAAGCTTATGTTCCTGGGCAATTCTGTCTACCCCTAAGTTTCTGAGTGGCTTTTTCACCCAGTGCTGTTTTTATCCAGTGTAGAGGAACAAATACATAAAAGAAATTTCAATTTGTTAAAGCCGTATATTATGGTGTAATGACTGGATTCGACAATGAACCAACTTTTGAATTTTAGTGAGTGGTAAATGAACGGATTGGAAGCTGCTGCTTTTAAAAATGGGCTCCTTCTGTTCCTCTGTTCTAAATTTTATACTAGAAGGAAAGTTATTTTGCAGGTATAGTCCTTTGCCTGGAGGTTGTTTTTAATTTACTTGAAATGGTGGTTTCTTTTCCCTCTTTCCATTAAAGCTTTCTTTCTATTCAAGTCTAGAGCATTGAAAAACCATAGCAAGTATTTAGATCCTTTGTGATTTTCAGGTTTTATGTATATATTCAACCTGTAGTAAGCCAGCAAGTGTTTCCCTTCCCAGGAAAGGAGAAATATTGTCTAAAAGTAAATGAAAACTTCAGTGGGGCTTAATGAATTTCATGAAGCCTTGGGAAAACAAGAGACCACAGATGACTTTCCATTCTCTTCTGTTCTTTTCTCTTCCCTTCCCTTCTTTCTTTTTCCAATGCAAGAAAACAGATTAACTATTAGATATATCAGAACCTCAGCAGAAGATTCTGGTTTCACTAATCAAAGCAGCAAGGTACACAGACAAGATGACATGAAAGACAGACGACAAAAAACAAAGTCAAAAGCCGGAATGAAACCTGCTTGTTCTAACCCTACTCTACAAACTACAGTGATGCATCCTCTCCATTGGTTTTCCTGGGAGATGAGAAGCAGACAGGGTTAACTTTTCCCAGCCTTTTTGCAAAGCAGTAGTAGCCTCCCTCTGCCTTCCTGGCTGCAAATTTGAGGGACGGAAGTAACAGTCCATAGGCCTGGAGACATGACACTGATGTCGCTCAGTCGTGTCTGACTCTTTGCGACCCCAAGGACTGTAGCCTACCAGGCTCCTCCGTCCATGGAATTTTCCAGGCAGGAGTACTGGAGTGGGTTGCCATTTCCTTTTCCAGGAGATCTTCTTGAACCAGGGACTGAACCCAGGTCTCCCGCATTGTAGGCAGACACTTTACCGTCTGAGCCACCAGGCCTGGAGAAGAAATAATTCACATTAATTTATTTTATTTTATTTATTAGAAAAATGTGAAAGTTCACATTCTTATTTTCATAGGGTAACTATCACTTATCTTTCTGTTGAGAGGTAGTATCATTAGAGAAAAACTTACAAGAAAAGAAAGTGGTCTTGGAATTTAGTCCTTGGTTCCTTAGTAGTTGTATAACCTGATGAGATTCTGATTCCTCTGGCCTTCACTTGTCTGATCTGTGTGATGGGAATAATATTATATGGACCAGAAAGTAGAAACTGAGAAAGGACAAGGCCTTAATGTTCCTTCCAGGTATGTGTGCTGTTTTTATGATGAACAGGTGCCACTAATATTTTCATGTCTTAGCTAAGAGTCAGAATTTCTCATGTGTGATGATAAAATGGGGCGTCATGCTAGGAAGTGAAATAAGAGGAATGGGAAAAGCCCTCATGATTATCCAGCCTTATCTCAAAAGTTATTTCAAAACTCTTAGAAAAGCAAAAAGGGATTTTTTTGGACAGTTGCTAAATTATTGAGGGTACCAGATTAACTCTGTATGTTGCTGGTTTACTGGGTTGGTTACTGTTGTCTATTTGTCTCTTTCTGGCTTCCTGTTTTATAGAGCAAGACCTCATTTATTTCTCCAGTTATTATAGCTAAATTTTAACTATCTTGACATATTTTTGACATGCTAATCAATTGTACTAAGGGTTTAAAATAACTTGTTCACCTCACTTGTTGTTTCTTTTCATTTTTACCCTGCTCATGAAACATACAGTCCAGGCGGACACTTAGGAAACAAGATACCTAATTACCATTCCAGTTACTATGGCTGCATAACAAATTATACCTGAATTTACTGGCATAAAGCAATTATTTATTAGGCTTATTGATTCAGTGGGTCAGAGATTTAATCAGGGCACAGTGGGGACAGTTTGCCTCCACTCCATATGTCTGGCTGGTGGTTACTGTAGGCTGAAACTTTGCTGAAACAATTCATCAGAACACCTACGTGTGACCTCTCCATGTGGTATGTATTGTTGTTCAGTTGTTAAGCTGTTTCCGACCCTTTGTGATCCCATGGATTGCAGCATGCCAGGCTCCTCTGTCCTCCACTGTCTTCCAGAGTTTGCTCAGATTCATGTCCATTGAGTCCGTGATGGTAACTAACCATCTCAATCCACTGCTACCCGCTTTCTCCTGTTGCCTTCAATCTTTCCCAGCCTCAGGGTCTTTTCCAAGGAGTTGGCTCATTGCATCAGGTGGCCAAAGTGTAGGAGCCTCAGTTTCAATATCAGTCCTTCCATTGAATATTCAGAGTTGATTTCTTTTAGGACTGACTGGTTTGATATCCTTAAAGCCCAAGGGATTCTCGAGTCTTCCTCTCTAGCAACACAATTTGAAAGCATCAATTCTTCAGTGCTCAGGCTTTCTTTATAGTCCATCTCTCACATCCATACATAACTACTGGAGAAACCATATGTGTGCTGCTGCTGCTGCTAAGTCACCTCAGTCGTGTCCGACTCTTCGCAACCCCATGGACTGTAGCCTACCAGGCTCCTCTGTCCATGAGATTTTCCAGGCAAGAGTACTGGAGTGGGGTGCCATTGCCTTTTCTGAACCATATGTGTAGGCCTCCTGAAAACATGCTGAGAGAAACCTGGGCAGAAGCTGTATCCTTTTGAGTTGGGTGGTCATATAACATCTCTTCTTTCCGCTAGGTTGGTCTGAGTAGTCAGAAGCCTAACAAGTTACAGGGAAGGGGAAACAGACTCCATCTCTTCATAAGGAGTGAGAAGATTCTGAAAGAGAAAGCAATCTTCTATAGTTACTGTCCCCTCAACATTGAAAGTTGTAAAATATATACAGCCAAGTAAATATCCAAAGCAAAAAATAAACTCCCTTTAAAGCAAGAGCCTTGTTTCATCTTATGGGTTGGAGAGGTTTCTCTTGGAGAGAAAGGAAGAGGAAAAAGTTATAAGCTGAGATTCATGTGGAACAATTAGATGGCTTATAAATTCTAAAGTAAATTATTACCCAAAATTCAGCACATATAGCAAAACCACGTTGCAACACCAAATTTAAATGCTTTTGGATGGATTCTCCTTCTGGATTATTCAGTATGTCAATTTTACTCTATGGGACTGGATATTCTAGTTGCTGACTTGTCTTCATCTAGCTAAAGATGGTCCTGGAAATGGTGTTTAGAAAGGAAAGGAATAGGGTAACCATCTTGCACCTCTAGTCAGTCTTCTAACTCTCTGCTAACTTTTGATAGTCTTCACTGAGCTCAGAAATAATCTTTGAATTATTCACTCACTCATTCATTCTTTCATTCAATACACATTTGTTGAATACCTAGTACTGTCAAAACAGGCTAAATATTATTTGTTCTGTCAAACACAAAGATTGATAATAAATAGTGTCCACTTTCAATAGTAATCATAGCCATCATTTACTAAGCACTTACTATATGCCTCTTATTGTGTCAACACTACATACAATGTTATTCATCCTCATAGCATGAATTAAGGCAGACATAATTATCACCCATTTTACAGGTGAGCAAAGAATTTTGCAAAGCCAATTTCTTGCTTAAGTTTGCACAGCTAATTGGTAAAAGATCTTGATATCACACTTGGCTTTGTTGGACTGAAAAGCCTGTTTTTCTCCAATTAGACTAAACTGCATCTTCCAAGGACTTATCTTAGTGGGGCGGGGGAAAGGAAACTGACTATATTTATAAATAATTACGGGCCTCCCTGTGGCTCAGATGATAAAGAATCTGCCTGCAATGCAGAAGACCTAGGTTTGATGCCTGGGTTGGGAAGATGCTTTGGAGGAGGGCACGGCAACCCACTCCAGTATTCTTGCCTGGAGAATCCCCATGGACAGAGGAGCCTGGTGGTCTACNAATAATTACGGGCCTCCCTGTGGCTCAGATGATAAAGAATCTGCCTGCAATGCAGAAGACCTAGGTTTGATGCCTGGGTTGGGAAGATGCTTTGGAGGAGGGCACGGCAACCCACTCCAGTATTCTTGCCTGGAGAATCCCCATGGACAGAGGAGCCTGGTGGTCTACACCCCTTGGGGTCACAAGGAGTCGGACACAACTGAGCAACTACAGTCTAAGGTGAAATTTGATAAATATCAGAAAAGCTGTGGGAATTAGGAGAGCCTTTTTTGGTTTGTTTGTTTTGAGGAATAATTAGTGGGAACATCATGGAAATGGTGGCAATGAAGGACTAGTAGGCTTTTAATACATAGAGATGGGGATAAAGGAAAAAACCTGTTGAGAAAATGTAATTGGAGTATATAAAGCATGGAGACATTGGGGGAATAGCAAATCATGTAATTTAGAGAAACCCATGTTTGATTACTAAGGAGTTAGAAGACTGTAAGTGTAGATTGAGTTTTTGATGTAAAATCATATGTGGCAGCTAATAGAAGTTGGACTATCAGTTCAGTAAATAATGGTGAACAGTTGAAAGCATCAGAGTAGAGGAATGACATGAACAGAGTGGGACATAAGGAGAAGGAATATTACTGAGCTACCTAGGATGGCTGGAAAGAGTTTGGAGAGACCACTGCTAGATTTCCAATAATCTGGAAGATGGTGATGAAAGCAAAGATGATATTGGCAATGGGAGTTTTAAAGAAAGAGTAAAATGTATTGGCATTTCCCTGAAAAACCATCTAAAAGTCTCGAACCAAGAGAAAAGCCATTTGTTGTACCTGTATTTCTTACCAACTGACCAGTTGCTCAATTAAAGCACATTTGCCTCTTCTCTTGAATTATCCCTTTTTATTTTATGAATTCATAGTCTCTAGGGGCCCCCACTGAGTACCTGCCTCTAATTTGGAAATGTGGTGTCATGGCTCCTGTTGAGACTGTTCTGCATTTGGAAGTTCGTTTTCTATTCTATTTCTTTTGATTAAATGCTTTTCTGTCACACTTCTTACAAGTCATATGCCCTGAATACAAAGTCAGAAAATAATATGAGCAGCCCTGTAATCACAGAATAGCTGGTCAGTGTTGTTTGGAGCAAGAGGCATGAAGGGATAACAGTGAACATTGCAAGCAATTTTGTAGAAGAGGTTTATCCAATTTTTGCCCCTGAAAGAGTTCAGAATTTTTTGAAAAAGAAATGATGTGCCTGGTTCATTCTGTTAACATTTTCCTGTCTCTATACCCCTCAAGGTAGGTCTGTGCACATTGAGAGGTTAATATTAATATTGCCTTTTTACAGCTGAATTATCTGGCTCTAGAACCATTCACAGATTCTATTAAAGACCCCTATGGAGGATTGCTTCTTCAAATAGGCATTTTAATTCACCTGGGTACAATAAGGTGTTACCTTGCTTTCATTAATAAAATGGGAACTCATAAAGAAAACCAGATTATCTTGAATTTATGATCAAGTAATTTTGTTTCTCTTAGCCTGGATAATAATTGTGAAACATCATTTTCCCCTTTCTTTCCTTTTCCCTTCATACATTTTGACATTCTTAATATCTCATGTTTATTTATCTTTTTTATTTTAATTTGACAGGGAAAGCTATCTAGGACCCCAGGAGGCAAACGCTGTGACTCAAGAATTGGCCCTTTCCATCTTCAATTTAATGAAATAATAAGCCAGTAATTGATTTATATTTATATTTACACTTGCCTTACAAATTCTGAGATTTTTGTCACCTTTATTGTAATTCCATAAGTAGTCACTAAATTACTTCCAATCAACTCTATTTCTCCTTTACCTACCCAGTGATTGAAGTCTTTTATTGTTGTCTAAGGGCTTTGTTCTTCCTTTTGGTTTCTCACATCATTGTTCCTCACCTCAACTTTTTGTTTTCATTTTAAACTGTTAATGAATTATTATTATTGTTTTTTTGCCTGAAATCCTTTGTAGCTTTATCAGCAGATAATATACTCCAAACAATCTAGCTTTGCGGCTTTCTACTTTCTCAATAATCACATCTCAGGTATTGTGGGGATAATAGGCTTCTGTTGTTATTAATATTTATCATTTAGGATACAATTTGGAACTGGAAAGTAAGCAAGCTAGGCTTCTGAGCTTTCTAGTTGGCTTTCATAAAACGTTTTCACCCATACTGTGATCTTCCTGGTCCTTCCTTCATTGAGATACTTTTGTTTTATCCATGCTTATGAAGGGCATATATTATCTAGGTAATCCCTAAAGAAAATTAGAAATAGCTTATTAGGAGGACAGAAGGAAGAAGCATCTGTTAGATGCAGACAAATGGCAGCAGAAAAGATACCTGATAGCTTGTTATTTGGGGAAAATACAAGGGTGAAAAATTCATAACTGCATTGTAGCCTCGGAATCACCTACTATGTGTCAGGTGCTTTTTCACACAGCATCTAACTTAATTCCACAATTTAGGTATCAGTGTTCCCATTTTACAGATGAGAAAATTCAAGCCAAAGTTGTAAATGATTAAAACCACTATAGCTCATAAGTGGCAATACCAGAATTTTTCCAGAATCTGATGATGTCACCTCAGTGCACTGCAGTGGCTTTCTATGAGCTTGAGTCTTTTAAGAAAAAAAATAATAAATTCTATGGCTTCTACTGGAAGGAAAAAATGTGCCTTGAAAGAATACAATTGGAATTTAAAATCAAACTTTTGGTGCTAGGAAATAAATACTTAAACTATTTGAAAAATTAGTAACCACTCATGTGAAGCACTTGACTCCATAATGAGGTGAGATAAATTATTTCAACATAACCTCAAAATCACAGTTTCAAAAAACTTGACTCCTGGATTAGAGTTCCTTCAAATTAAAAAAAAAATCCCCATCCTCCTGAGATGATACGTGTTTTCATTCATTCATTCACTCATATCATTTAACAAATATTGAGTGACTGTTATTAACAGGGAAACACTATTATGTCTTTTGAGAATTCTGCTGTTAGCCGCTGCTGCTGCTGCTAAGTTGCTTCAGTTGTGTCCGACTCTGTGCGACCCCATAGACGGCAGCCCACTAGGCTCCTCTGTCCCTAAGAGTACTAGAGTGGGTTGCCATTTCCTTCTCCAGGGGATCTTCCCAACCCAGGGATCGAACCTGGGTCTCCAGCATTCCAGGCAAATGCTTTAACCTCTGAGCCACCAGGGAAGCCCCAAATAATTCTTGGCCCTTCAAAACTTTGCCACCTGCCTTTCTGACCCCCCAGCAGAGCTCAGCCATCCTGTACGGCTCACGCTTCTCTAGAGTTGTCAGGCACTTTCGAGTCGCCTCCCTGTCCTCTTCCTCTTCCTGTTTTCTCCTGGAGCATGTTCTGCCCTTTCTCATTCACAGAGTCTCCATTCATCCTCTAGATCCAACTCAAATGTCCCTCCTCTGCTGCTTTTCCTGATAACCTGCTCCTCCAGCAGAAAAGAAAAAGAAAATCCATCTTCCCAGAGCACTTCATGTTACAGCATTTTACATAGTAATAACGTAATGTAAAATTATTTTGATCTGGCTCTGACTGGAGTACAAATCCTGCCAGACCACAACTGTATTTTATTCATCTTCATACTTTAGTCCCAAGATTTTAGCACGTGCTTGGCCATTTAGAAAAATTGGATAATGATAACAGAATGAGAGTAGGTGAGTAGGTACATGCTATGGTAAGAGGAGCCAAATTTTCAGGAGTGGTGGGTGGAGGCTTCCCAGAGGAATTGTATGTAAGGTGTTTGAGGAATGAGTAGGAATCTGCAGATGGCTATAAGCAGGGCTTGTGTGGGCGGAGAGAAGACATCACAGCAGAGAGAACTGATGTGTCCGAAGGCTCGGCAGAGCCTGGCTGGAAACTGCAAATACACTAGTGCCTTTAGAGTTGAGCATGCGCAAGAATGGAGCAGAGCATGGACTTCCCTGGTGGTCCAGTGGCGAAGATTCTACACTCCCAATGCAGTTGTGTGCGTTTTGGTATCTGATCAGGGGACTAGATCCCACATGCTGCAACTAAGAGTTTGCATGCTGGAATTAAAGATCCTGCATGCCGCAACTATGACCTGGTGCAGCCAAATAATTAAATACATCAATTTTTTTTTTTTTTTTTTTTTTTAAGAATGGAGCAGAGCAGGCTCAGAGCATGGAATGGCTTCATATGGCCATGGGCCCATAGGTGTGGAGATATTATTCTCCTAGGCCAGTCCCTGGGGAGCCATGGGAGGTGTGGCGGTCACCCAGATGGATGTGATTGAATGGACAGTGAAAGGACTTGGAAGGGCCTATTGTGAGATGCCGGGAAAAGAGACTGAGGGCTGTCTAAGGCAGGATGCAGGGGTTTCATGCCCTGCTACAATTCCTGGGCTGTACTGAAAGTTATCTGGCTCAGCTTGCTCCTTAGGGAGCCTTTTTTTTTTTTTTTTTGGTACTGACTGTCTGCATCTCCTATAATCTAATTTTATGCCCTATACATTCTTCCTTGTTCTCTCAACTCTAGCTACCCTTGCCTCTTTGCTGTTCTTTGAACAACCAAGAAAATCTTCATTCAGGGACAACGTGCATTTTGCTCCCACTGCCTGCACACCCACGCTCCTTTCCAGCCTCCTTCACGCTGTCCTTGTTGATTCTACCTCACATAGCACCTCTGGTGGCCACTCTTTCACTTCTGAACCTGCTGTAGTGTATCTTCAATCTTAGTGCTAACAGCTACCCTTCATTACTTATATGTGGTTTCACTGCCCTATTTCCTCTTTTCAGAATTTAAACTCCATGCGATTAAGTAATTGTCTTGTGCTTTGTTGAATTTCAGCATCAAAAACTAGCCTGTCACATAACAGGTGTTCCATAAATATGATTGAATCATTTAATAAATGAATGAATATCACGAATCCCCCTGGTTCCTCCAATGAATTGTTCCACCTTCATGAGGACTGACGACAATCTCTAAGCCAATGTTTTCCAAGGTTTATCATCTTATAGGAAATACAATAATATTTACATCGTCTAAGGGTATATTGAAAGGGATTTGGAGAAGTCTATATAGTGCTTGTGATTAAGAAACTAAATACACTTTCTTTTTTTTATTTAATTCTAGTGAGAAAAAAGAAAACCAAGTATTAGGGAAAGGATTAAATGTTGAATTTTCATAAAAGTTCCAGGTAAAAATTCAGTATTTTTACAAAATTTTTTAGCCATTATTACTGTGGGGCAAGCTGTCATCTATTTTCAACACACAAGTAGGTGTTGGTCCCCCATTGCCTTTTTTTTTCTTTTGTGTTAAAAGTGAAATTTATTACAATAAAGTAAGTGCAAGTGTTACTAAAAATGCCAGTTAAAGTTATAAGGTGTCTATATAATGTTTCTAACATAAATATTGGAAATAACAACTTTATTGATTTTATATATGTAGATAGTAGTTGAAAACATAAAACCAGGCACAAGGCTAAAATATCACTTTTCACATTATCCTTTTAGGTGTCACTCTTATCCTGATCCCAGCATCATTCTGGAATATGAAACGGTTACAAACATTAAGGATTCCGTGTTTTGAATGTTTGTCAGTGGCCTTTCCCATGCTGTCTGGATCTGGGGGTTTGCCTTTGGGGGAGGACTTGGTGGCCGTGTGGTGTCCCTGGCCGTATCCCGTACCCTTCTCTTCTACACATGAGCTGGCCAGATCCTTAAGGGCAATGAGCAGGACTGTGGCCACGCGATGAGAATAGGGACTCTGCCTGTGAGTTGTCTGCTTTCCACCAGCATGAGAAAACAGTAAGTCATGTCTGTGAAAGTTGGGCCTGTTGGAGGCCTCCTGGCTTAACCACAGCTGAGCAGCACCATCTGCTTGGGAACAGCCAATTTGTTGTTTGTTTTACACTGACTTTATTAAAGTTACCCAAGGGAGAGTAGGAAGGGCCTTATTTGGAAACTTGTTTCCTTGAAAACCCACATGATTTAGTGAAAAGAATACTAGAAAAGGCCTCCCAAGGCCCAGGTTCTAGTCCCACCCATGGTCTGAGCTGTGTAGTCTTATAAACTGGTAACTCCTCTGAGCTCTGGTGATCTCAACTGCACAATAGGAGTAATGCCTCTCCTGCTCGTGTGTCAGAGCTGTTGTGAGAATCACATCAAATCACATCATGGCTAATGATAAGTGCACTGTATAACTTGGTATGTTAGTTTTTTTTAAAAGGGCTGTTGTTCATCTTGGATTTAAATGGTTTAAGAGTTTCTGCATCTGTAGAGCTCTGCTGAGGGAAAATTAGATATCCCATTGTAGATTAACCCACTGAGGTGGTGGCCAGGGCAATTCTTGTGCCTGAGAATGTGTATTGAGTCAGTCTTTAAAAGCATTGGTCTAGGCTTTCTTATCTGGAATCTTCGAAAGCCACTACATCTCTCACTCATTAGAAATGAAAGAGTAAGATGTGAGTAAGATGTGTCCTTCTATTTTAGACCTAACCATGTGTTAAGTTTTATGTTCCTGAAATGAACTCATCAGCATCAACTCATCAACAGTGTTAAAAGGAGGATATAGTTCTGCATAGGGGGAAGGCAATGGCACCCCACCCCAGTACTCTTGCCTGGAAAATCCAATGGACGGAGGAGCCTGGTGGGCTGCAGTCCATGGGGTCGCTAAGAGTTGGACACGACTGAGCGACTTGACTTTCATTTTTCACTTTCATGCATTGGAGAAGGAAATGGCAGCCCACTCCAGTGTTCTTGCCTGGAGAATCCCAGGGCTGGGGGAGCCTGGTGGGCTGCCGTCTATGGGGTCTCACAGAGTCGGACACGACTGAAGCGGCTTAGCAGCAGCAGCAGCAGTTCTACATAGATGAACAGATTGTTATTAAAGGTTACCGGGCCTTTATTGAGACTATGGCACCTGGTTCCCTTTTCTTCTAAGGGTTTAGAATATATAATCCAAGTCATTTATTCTCTTGCTAAAAATTCCAGAAAAAGTAGAGTTACTTTGTCAGTTTCTTTTCTTACACACTGATATTTTCTAAAGGTGATTCAGTTTAATTAGTCAAATGATTTTTAGTTCAACACTGGCAGGTATGGGTTCCAGTGAGAAGCCTCTGCTATAATTTTTAGATATCTTTGTTGTTATTGTTTTAACTATTAAGGAGCATCAATGGCATTAAAAATAAACTATCTTTTCCAAGCATTGTATTGCTAATTAGTGTTTTTATTGTTTTGATTATCCTGTTGTTTAGAAGTTGTTTGATTGCTATATTTTTTTTAACGTCTCTGTGTATTTCCTGGGCATTTTCCCTCCTTTTTATCTCAATCAAAGCTTGCTTTCTTATATCCACAGCAAAAGTATTGAGAGAATGACTATTTTTAAAAATTACCTTAAATTGCTCACATTTTTTTAAAAACACAAATATTTTCAACTTCATGTTTTGAGTTTCAGGTGAAGAGTGTAGAAGAGACTGTAGAAAACATTACTTTTGGAGAGAGTTCATCTTTTGATTCCACAGATTGAAAATCAGATTTTCCCTAGGATTTGACAGCATATGGAAATTGACATCTCCTAAAATTTGGAGACACCAAAATAGAAAGTAAGGCCAGATTTATTTTCACTTTTAGTATTCTGGCTCTATTATCTTGAATAAACTAGTCTTTAGAGATTTATTTTTCCTCATCTAAGAATTAAGTAAATTTGTTATAGAAAATATAGAAAATCTAAAAATATTCAGGATTGGGATCTCATATACACCCATGGTGGATTCATGTCAATGTATGGCAAAACCAATACGGTATTGTAAAGTAAAATAAAGTAATAATTAAAAAAAAAAATTAAAAAAAAAAGAAAAAAATAAAGTAAAATTTAATGGGCAGTTCTACAACCCATTATCTATGGTTATGTTTGATGTTATATAATGGTTGACGTTTCAATATAGTTCTTGCTTATATTTTTTTCAGTGTTTCTCACATATCTTTCTGTATACATCTATATGTATGTGTGTGTGTGTGTGTGTATGTAAAATCAGGCCTTTGTTTATACTCTTATAGTTTGCTTTTTCTTTTACTATTCCATTATAAGCATTTGTAGAAGAATAAACGGAAAAAGTCATTAAATATTCAATAGTATATTAAAAGGCTGTTTATTATTCTTTATATGGGCATGATATAATTAATTTTACTGCTCTATTATCATTAGGTAAGGACAAATTTTTTTACTATTATTAATAACCCTTGAATGAATACTCCCTAAACAAATTATTTTTAATTGTTTCCTTGGAACTATCAAAGACTTTTTGTATTTGTCTTATCAAATTGGATTTTTTTCTATATCAAAGATATTGATCTTTGTTGAAGGAAGTTTTCACTTACTAGTTAGAGTGTTAGAAACATTAGTTTCATTTAGTTAAAAACATTAATTAGAATATTTTCAAAATGTTCTTAGCTATTTTTCACTCCATAAATATTTATGGAGTTCCTCCTCTGGGCTAGGGATGCTAGGCAGCAAGATAAATATGTCTTAACCCTCATCAGACATACAGCATAAGTCTAGAGAAGGTCTTACAATTTTTCTTAAACTAAATTCTAAAATCACTTTGGCAAGTTAACAAAGACACAGAGATTTTTAACTGTAATAACTCTAAACCCATGAAATAGAGAAGAATTGACACTTAAAAAATTAAGTCTTCTATATCTGAGACACAAAAGGCCTATTTGCGTATTCTTTTATTATTTTCAGTGAAGAACTGTAATAGTCTTCATTTGTTCCTGAATATATATTTTTTTAATTTGTTTTGTTTTGTTTTCTGTTTGGCCACTAAGTTGTGTTCAACTTTCTGAGACACCATGGCTGTCCATAAGATTTTCCAGGCAAGGATACTGGAGTGGGTTGCTATTTCCTTCTCCAGGGGATCTTCCCAACCCTGGGAATCTTCCTGACCTGGAAATGGAAACTGCAGCTCCTGCCACGTCTCCTGCATTGCAGGCGGGTTCTTTACCACTGAGCCACCGAGGAGGCGCTTGTTTTTAATTACAGTTTTCCCTGGGGAGAATTCAATGTTTTTGTAGTACTTTGAAAAATCTTTTTTTTTTTTTTTTCTACTTAATTTTCTGTTAAATAGTAATAGAATCCACCTGCCAGTGCAGGAGATGCAAGTTCCATCCCTGGTTGGGAAAATCCCCTGGAGAAGGAAATGGCAACCTACTCCAGTATTCTTGTTTAGGAAATTCCATGAACAGAGGAGCCTGGCGGGCTATAGTCCATGAGGTCGCAAAAGAGTTAGACACTACTGATTGACTAAACAAGAAACATATGTAGTGCGTCTTTGAAATTACCAGTTGTATGAAGCTCAGCAAGTTATGCAAGTCTTGGTCTTGGTTTCTCAGTGTGTGAGAAAGGGCATAAGCCCACCTTGCTGGTGCTGCTGCTGCTAAGTCACTTCACCCGTGTCTGACTCTGTGCAACCCCATAGACAGTAGCCCACCAGGCTCCCCCGTCCCTGGGATTCTCCAGGCAAGAACACTGGAGTGGGTTGCCATTTCCTTCTCCAGTGCATGAAAGTGAGAAGTGAAAGTGAAGTCACTCAGTCGTGTCCGACTCTTAGCGACCCCATGGACTGCAGCCTACCAGGCTCCTCCATCCATGGGATTTTCCAGGCAAAAGTACTGGAGTGGGGTGCCATTGCCTTCTCTGAAGCCCACCTTATGGAGTTGTTATGTTATCTACCTTATGGTGGCTTCCCTGGTGGATCAGGTGGTAAAGAATCCGCTTGCAATGCGAGAGACTTGGCTTCCATCCCTGGGTTGGGAAGATCCCCTGGAGTAAGGAATGGCTACCCATTCCAGTATTCTTGCCTGGAGAATTCCATGGAGCCTGGCAGGCACAGTCCATGGGGTCACAAACAGTCTGACATGACTGAGCGACTTTCACTTTACTCATGAAGTTGTTAAGATCTAATGAGCTGTAAGGAATTTACCATGATGCCTTGCACATAGTAAGCATTTAATAAGTGATAGATTATTACCATTTCTTTAAGTTTTTAAAATTATTTATTTCAATTTAGATGTCTCCCACTACAATGATCATTTTTCCTTTGTAAACTTAGATACTGTTATTCCAAGTATAAAACTTTATTATTGGAGTTGTTATTATAATTAACATGACAGATTTTACCTATT
>SJYT01054264.1:81691-114712 GCA_006410635.1 Cephalophus harveyi
TTGTTTCTTTTTTCTTTCCTTACATCCTTTCTCCCTTTCTTCTTTTTGCCTTTTTTCCTTCAGTTGTTTATAAGGTATACAATTGTTTTTAACACTAGTAACTACCTTTACATTAAAATGAAACAAAATGAAACTTCTGAAAACTATATTTCTCTAATTACCAGCAGGGAGAAAAAGCTGCTTTTGATTAACCACTATATAAGATGAAGAAATGGCTTTTTACTACTTTCCTTTCGTTACATCACTTCAGTTTGTGTTACTATATCTCAGGTATTAGATCTGGATAATAAATATAATAATGATTTTTAAAAAACACTATGATTCTTTTCTCATAAGAACTTTTTGGAAAAAAACATCTTAATAATTACATTAAAAATTTAGATTTAATATTGCATTCATTTATTTCATGTCAATGCTTTATTTTTAAAATNTAAGATGAAGAAATGGCTTTTTACTACTTTCCTTTCGTTACATCACTTCAGTTTGTGTTACTATATCTCAGGTATTAGATCTGGATAATAAATATAATAATGATTTTTAAAAAACACTATGATTCTTTTCTCATAAGAACTTTTTGGAAAAAAACATCTTAATAATTACATTAAAAATTTAGATTTAATATTGCATTCATTTATTTCATGTCAATGCTTTATTTTTAAAATTTTTGCGTATTCTCTCAGCTTAAATATGCCTCCCAAGTATTTTTTTTTTTTTTTTTACAACAGCAACAAAAAAGGATTATATTTTCCGAGCCCTTATGTATCTGAGAATATCTTTTTGTTGTCTTTGTGGATGTACCACAGTTGCTTGTATATAGAGTTTATGGGTCACAAACTTTTCCCCATAAAATTGTGTAGACGTTGTTTTACTGTCAAATACTATATAATGAAGCCCACTAGAAGTGTATGACCAGCTTGACTTTTTCAGTTTGTAACTAACCTATATTTCTTTTAAGATACAAATAGGATAGTCTTACATTTTTAGAGCCCCTTCCTCCCTGTTTGTATAGGTGTCCACATGTGGGCTCTCATTTTCTGTCTTCCGCAGTCTTCATTTCCTGACTCATTTTGTTGTGCTTTTTCTCTAGCTTCTATAGACATGAACCTGATATTGGCTTCACTGTAAGTGACCATATTTTTTCCCACATACTCTGTGCATTTCCTCTTTTTTAAAAAAATAATTTTAACTATTTATTTAAGTTTTGGCTGTCTTAGGTGCTGGTTCTTTGTTGCTGTGTGGGCCTTTCTGTAGGTTCAGAGAGTGAGGGCTACTCTCTGGTTCTGTTGCATGGCCTTCTCATTGCAGAGGCTTGTCTCGATGGGCTCTAGGGTGCACGGGCTTCGGCACTTGTGATTCCTGGGCTCCAGAGCACAGTCAGTAGTTGTGGAACATAGGCACAGCCGCTCTGCATCATGTGGGATCTTCCTGGATCAGGGGTAGAACCAGTGTCTCCTGCATTGGCAGGTGGATTCTTTATCACTGAGCCACGAGGGACGCCTTGTACATTTCCTCTTTAATGAAGATTCATTCGTAGTAACAGAATTCTGGATAGCTTTCAGTCTTTTGTTAATTCGTTCAACTCCTTTATCACCTGCACATGCATCTCAACTAACTCTTTTCAAACTAGTCTCTTTCCTGATCATTTTATCACTGATCTCTTGCTTTTGAGGACAGATTTTCTAAAGTTTTATTGAGAACATTAAGGAGGTGCTTTTTTCCCTTCTTTAATTAAGGGAAAAGCCCCTTTTATTGTGCTTTTGCTCTGCTTTTTGTGTGCTGTTGTCCTCTGATTTTATGTTGGAGAATCTTCTGCTAAACTGTTTTGCATTGGTTTACCTATCCAAGAGTGAGATGTGATCATCCAGACCAAATTTTGTGACTGAACCATAATGATCAGGAAATTCTTCTTGGAGTACCACTGTTTGCTTTGTTATTAAAATTCTTCTCAAATCTTAAGCTTATAGCTAACAGTTCAATATCAAACAATCATCCATCTTGTGCATCTTGTGACATTCGAGTTTTCTCTTCTGTTTTGAAACTGAGAAGTTTTGAGCATCCTTCAGATCTTCTTGTTCCACAAGTAATACATAAAATCTGTCCCAACAGCATCTCTTCCAGGCCAGGGCTCTTTTTGATTGAGACATGTTTATCTCAGATGCCTATTTCACCTCTTTGTGTGATGTCTTACTAAAATTGAGGCCTAGGGTACTGTATAGCACACAGAAATGTTATGTGGTCACTGTTATGTGGCAGCCTGGATGGAAAGGGTGTTTAGGGGAGAATGGATACATGTATATGTATGGCTGAGTCCTTTTGCTATTCACCTGAAACTGTCACAACATGGTTAATCAGCTATACTCCAGAATAAAATGAAAAGTTAAAAATAAATGAATTAGAATAAAATTGAAGCCTTTGAAAGAATGCAGGACAGGAGGGACTGAAAGAGATTGAGAATGGGGTGGCACAGTGGAAATGGATTAGCTCTGGTGACTTCATAAAACAGTTTCTACTCACTTCCTTGTTCTGTGGCCAGCAAGGCCACCATATTACTGGAAAGAGGTACACAGTGAAGGTGACTGGAACATCCCAGCTCTTTTACCCTCTAAACTCCCTGTCTTATGTTAGGGCTCCATTCAGTTTTGCATGACATGAAATTTCTCCTGGAATATTTCAGATTATTTGTTAACATATCTGGTTTCCACAGCTATAGCAACTTCTCTTTTTTCCCCCTCTGTATTTCAAGATATGAAGAGAAATGTGAAACAGATACTCCTGAATAAACCTCTACTTTAACACAGAAATATACACAGTAAGATCCGTAAAGAGAAGTGCCCCAAGGACTGAAGGTGAAACAGTGAGCCAAAAGTATACCTTCAGTAACCATTAGAGGATCAGAACCAAGGCTTCTCTGAGGATCCAAGGGTGATTGCTCTAGTATCATTCATGTGAGAATAGTGGATACAATTATTATGTTCATATTAGAGAATCCAGAGGACTTACCACGAATAATGAATAAAAGGAATATATGAGGGAATTGGCAAGGAGCTTTAAGAAGCTGAGGATCTGGCCTGTTGGGTCAGCTGATGATATTTAGAAGATCTTTGCAATTCTATTTATTAATCTGCTTATTTCATAAGTTAAATGATCTGTTCATTGAGGTCTCAGCTGTATGTTGAAAATAACGTTTCAGGAAAACTGTCTGTAGATTCTCAAGTTTTGAGCATCCCAGGGGAGTCATTTTTAAAGATACCTCTCATTCATGCATGCAGCTTTTGAATTCACATTCTTGTCCCTGTTAAGAATAGAGCAGCTGTTTGTGCAACTGCAGGAGACTCTTCCACTTAGATTGAGGTCTGTCACTGTCATTTTATGGCAGATTAAACGTAGAGTTAGTTGTCAGTTTCAGAAAGAATTAAATATTGCCTGCTGTTGTACATCTTTAATCTAGAGCTCCTTTTCAAAGCACAATTGGGGCCCCTCCTCTGAGCCTCCCTCCCTCCTATTAATCCTTGGGCTCCCTGATTGGGAGAAATCTGAAGGCATCTTAGTGTCTTCCAACCTTGGGATGACCACACTAAAATGGTAGGAAACATAAAGCCAAATCTAGAATCAAGAGGAAGATTTGGGAAGTGGTATGTAAATAAGGGTTGGTGTATGGTCAGTTCCCCCAAGATGGCAGTTCTCTTGCTCTCTGGACATCCTCTGCTCCCCTGGGCCTGCTTCAGTGACACCCAGCTCACATGACTGACTTTCCTACAATTTTCTCTGGCCCCAGCTAGTGATTATTCTAGCCCTGAATCAGAACATCTCTACCATGGAAGCTTACCAAAGGGATGGTGATGGACATGCTCCATCTGCTAGTTTCCATGGTAACTGATAAGGCAAGCTGCCTTCAATTCCCCTTTTAACTGCTAACCTTCCTCTAGCCCCAGAAGTGAGGACTCATGGAGTTTCACTCCAGGACCTTGCTTCAGACATGTAAGGTCCCCTGAGCCATTCATTCAAGGCTGTCTGTGCTTGCTGACTCTGGGCTCTTTCTTCAGTCTTGAGGATGGGGAGTACCGGGTATGTAGTCCTGTGCAGTGCAAACCAATAGTTGGCAATCAGAGCCAAAGGGCCAGGGGTTAAACCACCCAGTTCACCTGTCCTGCTCACATAGGTGGCTTCCTCTATCTCAGGGGCAGAGTTAAAGGTTGAAGGACACTAAGGGCTAGAAGGACTACTTAAAAGTCACCCAGAAAGCTGAGCCCAGAGAGCAGGGCAGATGGCCCAGGAGACTGGGGAAAAGAAATCTGGTCAAGAGAAGCAGTCTACGGCTGTGACAGACCATTAAACCCTGTGAAAGTAAGACTTATGGATGAGTCATTTTGAAAGTTCTGTATTTGGCAGAAACACTTTGCAGTCAATAACCTTATGATTAAAATAAGGTCTTTGTTCAATAAGAGAGTTGGCTGAACACTTTATCTTTCCAAATGCCCTCCCATTTATTCTGAATTAGCTTGTTCACACTTTAATGGATAAAAATTTCCATTTTAGGTTTTTATATATGATTATGCATTGCAGTTAAAGCGTCTTTTTGGGAAAGGTTTTACAATGTGGTTTTATTTGTTTGCTAGTAAAATTTATTACTGTAATACTTTTACCATCCTCATTTAATCTTTAGATTTCTCTTTAAAAAAAAGTCAATTCACCATTATGTTTTGCTACTCAGCTAAGGTGGCTGGGGTAGCGGTGGGGGTCCAGTTTCACTGTGTATACACTCTTACTGGCTTTGCCTTGAATGTTTTATTATGAAGTAACTGAAATCGGATTTTACAGAAATAAATCATTTAGCCATATTAAGATTTGAAAGAGTTGTAAATGGTTTACTGTCAGCCACTATCATGGAAATAGAAAAAGGGGGAAATAACACCCCACAATATGATTTAAAACATGTCAATTCTTCAAAATTTTGTTGAAGAAAAGCTTCTTTTTCTTATTTTGAAACAACAAGATTGGATGAATGTTATATCTGGTTATTTCCTCATTAACCATTCTCTCAGAGTCACTTTTAATATGAAAATACAAAACAATAATTGTTACTTCTAGGGAGTATACTCCCTGGAGGAGGGCCTGGCAGCCCACTCCAGAATTCTTGCCTGGAGAGTCCCCATGGACACAGGAGCCTGAAGGGCTACAGTCCATGGGGTCACAGAGACTTGGACACAACTGAGCAACTCAGCACAGCACTGCACAGGGAATATACTAGGAAACAGTATATCTTGTATATGTATAAGTATAAAATAAATATTCCTTTATGTGATTTTATATAAAGATTATATATGGATGGACTTCTGAATTTATTATTTATTTTAAAGTTTAGAATATTTCTGTGGTTCTCAGAAATAAAGCATATAGTCCATCTCCATATTTTTCTTTTTCAGTTCAGTTCAGTCACTCAGTTGTGTCCAACTCTTTGCAACCCCATGAATCGCAGCACACCAGGCCTCCCTGTCCATTACCAGCTCTCGGAGTCCACCCAAACCCATGTCCATTGAGTCAATGATGCCATCCAACCATCTCATCCTCTGTCGTCCCCTTCTCCTCCTGCCCTCAATCTTTCCCAGCATCAGGGTCTTTTCCAATGAGTCAACTCTTCACATGAGGTGGCCAAAGTACTGGAGTTTCAGCTTCAACGTCAGTCCTTCCAATGAACACCCAGGACCGATCTCCTTTAGGATGAACTGGTTGGATCTCCTTGCAGTCCATGGGACTCTCAAGAGTCTTCTCCAACACCACAGTTCAAAAGCATCAATTCTTCAGCACTCAGCTTTCTTCACAGTCCAACTCTCACATCCATACATGACCCCTGGAAAAGCCATAGCCTTGACTAGATGGACCTTTGTTGGCAAAGTAATGTCTCTGCTTCTTGATATGCTGTCTAGGTTAGTCATAACTTTCCTTCCAAGGAGTAAGCATCTTTTAATTTCATGGCTGCAATCACCATCTGCAGTGATTTTGGAGCCCCAGAAAATAAAGTCTGACACTGTTTACACTGTTTCCCCATCTATCTGCCATGAAGTGATGGAACCAGATGCCATGATCTTCGTTTTCTGAATGTTGAGCTTTAAGCCAACTTTTTCACTCTCCTCTTTCACTTTCATCAAGAGGCTCTTTAATTCTTCTTCACTTTCTGCCATAAGGGTGATGTCATCTGTATATCTGAGGTTATTGATATTTCTCCTGGCAATCTTGATCCCAGCTTGTGCTTATTCCAGCCCAGCGTTTCTCCTGATGTACTCTGAATACAAGTTAAACAAGCAGGGTGACAATATACAGCCTTGATGTACTTCTTTTCCTATTTGGAACCAGTCTGTTTTTCCATGTCCAGTTCTGGCTGTTGCTTCCTGACCTGCATACAGGTTTCTCAAGAGGCAGGTCAGGTGGTCTGGTATGCCCATCTCTTGAAGAATTTCCCACAGTTTATTGTGATCCACATAGTCTAAGGCTTTGGCATATTAAGATGTATATAGTTGTTGCTTCTTTTGCCTTTGGATATATCTTTTTCACATATTTATGTGGATTTGTTTTAACATTCATGGCATGACAGTTTAAACCCTGGGAAGTCACGGAACTTCATGTGGATCAAATGTTTCACACCAAATTCAAGTGCACCTAGAAAACACTCTCTCACAGCCTGGGAAAAGTGAGTCCATCACTGTTAATTCATTGGTCATTGATTTTTATAGAAAATTTTAATTAACTTTTCAATTTTTATAATTTTTTTTCTGAAGTGATAATTGATCTGATTGTGTTTTAGAGTTGTCCTTAAAAAGAGAAGGAATGATAATTTATCTAATGCTCAAACCCTGTCAAAGTACCTTTGTACTTCCTGTCCAATAAAAGTCTTCTTTAAGTTCTTGATAGATGCTGAATTTTTATTTTTATGTTATTAATGCACAGCAGGCTACTATAGATGTCTACAGGCTGTCTCTTATACACATCTCCATATACAAATCATCAGTCCAAATTTATATTCTTTAAAAATATTTGTAAATGTTACTCCAAATACTCATTTGGTAGATTCATTATTGAAACTTTATATAAAATTCATCTTCTATAGAAAGAAAGCTGTTCAGGATATTTAGAATTCTTCAACATGCCTTAATAATTGTGTTTGAGTAATGTTTTACATTTATAGGAGTTTTAAAAAGGCAGGTGCAATGTGACATATCAGAAGAAGCAAATTAAACTCTTGTAAAGCACAGCTGGAATGCTAAAAATGTGTATTTGTAATTTAAATATGTGACACCATCACACTGTAAAATCAGTTCATAATTAGAAAACATCTGTTTTTTCCAATATGATGCCTAATAGTATATTTAAATAATTTAGAATGCAATAAGAAAAAAGTCAAGGAACAATAAGTGATCCATGGACATTTTTTGCCTTTGTTTTAATGCTGTATATAAGATCTTGGATGAACATAGCCCTTTGGCATAACCTATAACTGTGCAGCTACTTTTTGTATAGACTATAATCATCAGTGATGAAATGCATATGCCAAACATATGTGGTGCTGTGACCTTAGCGTGTTAGTCAAAAAAAATAAATAAATGACTGAAACCAGGTTGTGTAGATTGTAGTGTTAAAAAGGATTTACACACTGATATTTTTCTCTCTCGCCATTCCTTTTTGTTGTTGTTTGTTTGTTTTAATTAAAAGACATTGAAACAAATGCAAGTTGATTATTTTAACAGAAAATGTATGTGAATGTGTTGCAGATACAGGAGAGCTGTTGAGTTGTATGAATTCTGGAAATATACTTGAACCAGGTAAAATATGGAGTTAAAACTTAGCAGGATCAATTTGAGTTTAGCTAATAAAGTTTGAACAAAACCACAATTTCTCAAATGAAGTTAACATGGTAGATTAGCCACACATCTGTCATCAGTGTTCACATAGGAAGGTATTTATATATGTGTGATGAAAACTCGAATGGGTATTTTTATTCTAACTGAAATGTGCATGCTGAATAGTCTCTTGGTTTATTGGCAGTAAATTGTGTAACTTTTTTTTTTCTTTTTGGAACCACAGTCCAAGTATTTGTTTCAGATATGGACAAACCAAATGTGTCCTGGAAGGTTCTGTTTTTGGTATTACCAGCCTGTGTCTGGGAAGGTTTGCAAATGCAAAAAATAAATAAATAAAAAGCAAAAAAAAAAAAAAAAAAAAGGCAGTTTCAGCGGCTAAGAAACTGAATAAAAGCAGTTAGTAATACAGGTCAAGAGTACTTTTTAAGCTCAGTCACCAGGCTGTGGTGAGTAAATTAAATGCAGCAAGACCTGCCTGACAAGGAAATTTGCTGGAGGGAGGCGGTGTGTTATAAAGCACAGACTTACCTTTCTTTTTCAATGCAGTTTTAGCACTTTCATTCTTGCGTGGGGTGTGGGGGGGGGGCGGAAAATTCACTTTTTTTGCTGGGTTAGAGTGCACAAAGTTAGTCTGCTACTATTTATATTCATCTACTTTGAATCGCCTCATATCCACCTTTGCTGCTGCAGCCCACCACTCTCCATTCATCAGTTTACGCATTGTGCGCCAGGGCAAATAATGACAGAATATCTAGCTAAAGAAGGGGTACTTAATCAGCAATCAAGATTCAATTTGTTTTAATTTTAGCAGGTGTTTGTGAGGTACATTGATGGGAGAGATAATATGTGCTGCTTTCATTAGCTCTCTTGTTTTTGTGCTTGAACATTTAAGAGCCAGATGTTCGGAGGTGAGCTGATCAGAATATTAAGTCTCCAGAGGTTGGTTTCCATAGTGTTTTACATTCCTTTCTTTATCTCCCTCTATTCACCCTGAGCTCTGAGGTGCAAGTGCTTGCAATGACAGACTCTATCTCTGCATCCTGCTCAACTAAGGCTTTAAATTACTGGCTAATTCTCTACATAAAATACTTTGGTTTAATAATCTGTCATTAATTCTTGGACTCTAGGTCAAGCCTTGTTTCTCATTCAGAACTGTTTCCCCTGAAAATCTGTTTTAGAAATTATTTGTGTAAGCAGCTAGTATTTCATCAGGATATTTTCCTGAAGCAAAAACACAAGCACTACGTAAGCTACAAAGGTAATGACCCCATCCTCTTGTTAAATCAATATCCAAACTTGATCAGTGCTCTGTCATCAACTAGTCAAAACACAACAGTGATGACAACATCATGGCATGAACAATAACAGCAGGGTCATTTGAAATTGGTAGCTTTGTTGAGTCTGAAAGTTATTACTTCTTTCTAGGGAGTGTGAGTATTCCTACATGAAATTATTTTATAATGTAATTTAAGATTACTATGTTAAGGTTTGCAATAAACCATTAATAGGACTTAGAGAAGATCTAATCAGTAGTTAGGCTTTGTTTTACAATTTTAACTCAATTGTAACTGAATTTAGCTTTTCTTTAAGAGCTTTTCTAGTTATGTTTTGATAATCTGCACTTTTTTTTTTTTTGGTTCTCCCATATGTTAGGAACATGAATTTCCTTTCTGCTGGAAAAACAAGCCTACCAATAAAGAGTTAATTGAATTGGCATTGGCAAGATATTTTCTCCCACTATTAATTGTTCTCTGTTTACTTTGATGCTCAAGGATTGTAGTGTTTTACAAGCATATTTTCTTAATTGTGTCACCTTGTACTATAAGTATGTCAGAGGGGAAACATTTGCAAGTGATTAGATATGGACCTGTGTGTCACCAAATGTATGAGGTACATACCCTTATAGGATATAATTGTGATCTTTTAATATGCGGCCATTGACCCAGACTTGTTATTATCTATTATAGTTTATAATAATGTATCTCTTTATGATTAAATGATGATGCCCGGCAGAACACTATGATTAGCATTTCAGTTATTTATAGATTATGTCAGAGCAGTAATAAACATAAAATGCTGTTAATGTGTGGCTAATGAAATCTGGACATGAACAAGTTTATGAATTGATATAATTCATTTGAGTGTTCTAACTGAGCCGCCGGTTCTCGTCATAATTCAAAAGCTTAGCAGGGTTCACCGATTAGGTGGTAGACTAATTTGCTACAAAAAGTCAATGGGTTTTCATCGTCTTGGGCCATCATACCCAGCATGGCTGATTGCATAAGGACTATACAAAGTAATTCTCATAAATATATTTATTAAGCTTAACGTGTTTTGTAAGGGTAGGACAGACTCAACTATTACACACCATATGTAGATCAAAAATCACAGTGTTAATTAAATATCCAAAAAGATATATATGGAAAAAATCATGAAAGCCTAGAGAATTATTTGATTATTAAAGGAGGAAAACTGGAGTGATTCAGAAACAAATGCTGATGAAGGCTGTAAAACGAAGGTGCCTTTTTCTTCCCTCAGGGTGCTCGTCAAGCTCACATTAAATTCTGTTTGACCAGCAAAGACTGGAAGCTGCAAGCTGCATTTCTCAGGCTGTTTAGTACAAGCTTCATGTCTGGGGCTCAATTCCAGCCACCAAAGAAAGTTTGTGCTTTGTTCTAATGATGTTGATATATTTGTTGGAAAAGGCTGTTTTTAAGACCAAATGTGAATTTCTTCTCAGGAAACAAAATCTGAAGGTGTCTCGTAGGTTCTTAGAGATCAGTCTTTATGGCTAGAAAGAGACCACTCATCCTCAGCTTATGGGAAATAGTGCCTGAGCTCTCAGGCAGCAAGGTGTATCTCCCTTGCATAGAGTACTGCCACACTTGCATGGAGTACTTCTAAGTAAATGTATTCTAAGAAGTCAGTTTTAAATGTTATAATGTAAAGAGAAACAATGTGTCAACTTTCCAGCTTCAGTTTGAATGTAAAATATCTGGCTTCTTCACTATGTTAGTCTGTTTAGTTTAGGCACTATTTCCATAATATCAGATCTTGCTTTTTACTAATTCATCAAGGTTAGGAGGCAAAACTAGGACAAAGAAAAGAATGATTCAAGGTGGCAGATTTGGGGTCAGGATAGTGGTAATAATAACTACTATTATTATCTCAGCCAACACTACCCATAACAGTGGCTTTTCAATAGTGATGATCAGTGGTTTCTGGCCATGAAATAAGTTCCCTCTGATGATACAAACTACCCTTGGGGATATTCAAGTGGAGGCTGAAAAATTAGATTAATGATAGAAATCCAGACTTGATCAGAATTTTCCAGTGTGTGTTCCGTGGATAATTAGCACCTCAAGATGCTCTATTGAAAAAAATAAACATATATTCAAATTACTATGAGAAAACAATCTACTTTGTATACCTGTTCCAATAATTAATCTAAAACTAATATGACTACTTAATCCATATAACAGACAAGAAATAGTTAATGGACATAGTAGATGTTCAATAATTTTTTGTGTGTGGAATGAATGTATTCACTAATTACAATTTCCTGGGAAGTTCTTTGTCCCTGGGATTATAGCAGTTGCAATGCAACCCAAGCTTTTGCATATTAAATACAGTTGATTTTGTTACTTGTCCTGCAGCTGTGGCATAAGGGTAAATTTTTGATTTTGTTTCTGTAAAGGAACCAGGAAAACATCCAGGAAGATGGAATCTTTTATTCTTGTTGACAGTTTTTTTCCCCTAAGGATATTCTGTCCTCAGAGTATACATTTATCCTAAATCTCTGGGGGCAGCATACAGAGGCCTTCTCAGGGTTCTGTGGATGGACAATGGGGAGTGAAGGGCTCCTTGGGGCTGGAGAGCTAGGCAGAAAGGGAAGGGCCAGTGAGAGCTGAGACTGAGAGCCCGTCATGAAGCCCCCGAGGAGGGATGAGGAAGCTGGTGTTGGCTGGGAGGCAATGTCTGCAGGTGACTTTCTCTTCTTTCATGTTACTCCTTCTGCTTAAAATCCACACACTCCTCTTTTTCACTCTCAGCTTTCCTCTTCCTCATTTCAAGAAATACCTGTTTTCCACAAAACTAATATTACTGCTTCTGTGGATTTCCCAAACTTACATTCCTACCTGTACCATTATATACTTACCTCTATTGTTGACTGTTCATGTTGTATTAGAAGTATGTTTATCTGTCTATAACTATTGCTTGAGTTTATCAAGGCTCTGTGTCCTGACCTGCTTTCTGTGTGTTCCAGTGCCAATCTTTTGAGTCTGACAGCGTAAAATTACCTAGAATTTTTAAAAAGTATTTGAGATCAGAACCCATACTTGGATAGTCAATTCATTTCAACTGGATAAAGACCATAAGCTTGTATTTGGAAAACAAACATACAGAAAGAACATGAAACAAATACCTCCCCAGGGAACTCCCTTCTATTTAGGCTAGAAGCTGTCAAATATTAATTTTAAGGCCCAGTGCCTTACCAGGAAGTATAGTCCTGAGAAGTATATGAAAGCCTGGGAGGAACCAGAGCTCCCTCAGTATTGAGGTTTTGCTTCTAATTCAGCTGTGGATGGAAGATTTTACTAAACTCTTAAAAAAGAGATGATTGAAAAAGAAATATACCTGAGAAAGCTATACATACATATACATGTATATGGTATATGTCTGTGTATATATAATATATGTGTATGTATTATATGTAATGTTTATATGCAAACATATCTTTGTTTATTGCTTGATAAAACTTTATAATGTTTAACCTAGGGTTTTGCTACGCTGAAGTGGTAAATCAGTGGAGCTAAGTTGGAAATTTCCCTAGTACCAAACTATAGATGTCTACAGGGCCTCAAAGGTAGTAATGACGGTTCTTGAGCTTTTTACAGTATTTCCAAGAGCTTAACTACCTGTGACAAGGCTGCTTATGTTGACTTAAACAAGTTTGTAGCTTTTTTCCCAATAAAATCAGCTTAAGGTGATGCTCCTGATTTGCTCCTGATGTTCTACATTGAAGACAGAAATATCTATACATATATGTACAATAAATGTCTTCTCATCTGACTCAGCTGGTACTGGTAGTTGTTCAGTTTACTGATAAAGCTGATAAAAGAGTCATAAAAATAATATCTATATATAGGAAGCATTTTAACTTAGACCTTTGAATATGAGCCCAATAATTGCAATTGCAGTCTTTTTTTACATCAAGTATACTAATACTCTAGCCTTTATGATCTTCAATTATAATTTCTTTAAAGTAGAATAAAAATTACAGATGCTTCTCAAGAAATCTGAAAGCAGATTTCTTCAGGTTTTATATATATATATTTTTTTCATGGTGGCTTTCCCCAAAGCTAATATCATGCACATGTATGTGTGTGTGGGTTCTTGGGGGTAGTGTGGGGGTATCTTGGCTTATCTATTTTTCTAAAGGATTGAATGAAGTTTCATGGACACAATTGATTCTTTTAGCCTCATGTCTCATTAGTTTGTGGGCTATTAAAAGTGCTTTTACTCATACATAAGTACACATACAAACATATATTTGATTTACAAAATATTTAAAATTAATTGTTTTAATACAACTTATTTACTTGTTAGAATCTTTGGAAAAAAAAAAAGAAGTCTTTGGCAAATAAAGTTAAAATTATTTTTCAATGATTTCCTTGATTCCAAAGTTATAGTTTAAAGAAACACTTTCTTAGATTATTAAGTAGAAATGGCTGAGCAATAGGTTATGACCTGAGGGTATAGGTGAGAATAAACTCTGCTCTAACACTCAAATTTCTGCTAGAGATATGCTGTTAATGCAGCTAATGTTACAGGAAAGGTCTTTTTCTAACTGGGATAGACAGGAATCCAGGTCTTACAAAAATATGTAAATGGATCAGTTATAGTAGTAGGGCCAACAAACAGCAGCAGAGGCCCTGGTTTCTCCCTCCCTTCCTCCTCATTCTTGATGTTTATTAGGTATCTTCTAGCTTCTGGGTATTTTCTAAAAGCTCAGAGGTTAAAGCTTCTGCCTGGAATGCGGGAGACCCGGGTTCAATCCCTGGGTTGGGAAGATGCCCTGGAGAAGGAAACTGCAACCCACTCCAGTACTCTTGCCTGGAGAATCCCATGGAGGGAGGAGCCTGGTAGGCTACAGTCCATGGGGTCGCAAAGGGTCGGACACGACTGAGCGACTTCACTCACTCACTCACTTACTTGGATAATCTAAATTAATCCTCATAATAGCTCAGTTACTTAGGTAGTATTATTTCCCTCATTTTACAAATCAGGAAACTGAAGGCCAACGAGGGGCATTGCCCAAAGTCACATAGCTGGTAAGTGAGAGGACGAGATATGAAACCCAGGGACTGCCTCCAGAGCCCATGAAATTAGCCCCTTCATTGTGTTACTTAAGCCAGAGTTTCTTAAATGATGTCCACCATTGTGGGTTTGTAGATTTATATGCACAGTGCTGGGGCTTTGCAGGTGGCACTAGTGGTAAAGAGATGCCAGTGCAGGAGACATAAGAGACATGGTTTTGATCCCTGGGTCGGCAGGATCTCCTGGAGGAGGGCATGGTGACTCACTGCAGTATTCTTGCCAGGACAATCCCTTAGATAGAGGAGCTTGGCAGGCTATGGTCCTTAGGGTCAAAAATAGTTGGACACGACTGAAGCAACTTAGCAGGCATGCATGCATACTTAGTGCTGGGCATGGAGCCAATACTCCAAAAAAAAAAAAAAAGAAAGAAATTGGTTAATTTCTAGATGCTGGGCTTCCAGAATCCAGCTCATTCTGGTCTCTGAATTGATAAGGCTGAGGATACACTTCCTCATTCAGGACTACTGGGGCACCTGTGTTTGCAGCCCACCTTCACTGGGCTTCTTTCTTGGTCAGAAATTCTGGTGGCTCCTTAAACCCAGAGAGACACCAAATGTTTAGAGCTCCTTTGGGAGAAAAAGATTATGTGTAGATTGGATTCACAGAGCCCTGTACCACAGAGAAATGCATGGCCTGCAGCATACAAATTATCTTAAAGTACCCTCTGGCCATCTGCAAAGCTTGAGTAGCTTCCTTTGCCCTATTTGCATGATTCTGCTGATCTGAATTTATACTCTCCTTGGACCACAGGCTCTGTAAACAAAGGAATTGGTATAAATGGCATCCAGGATGCTTTGCCAGCCAGCCAGATCATCTCTACCACCTATATTTCTTATTCCTCTTAATATTCCTTTTCCCATGTAGTGAAGGGTATTCAACCATTGGGTTACACAGACCTGGATTTGAATCCAAACTGTACCACTTAATAGAGGTTTGTTCCTGGGAAACTTTTTACTAAATCTCTCTAAATCTCTTCCATCCCATTTTTCTCAATTATGAAATGAGTATAATTGCACTGATTTAGTAGAGCTTGGCCCATAATTGGTTCTCAATGAGTGGTAACTTCCTTCACCATTTAGTTTCTGTCCATCTATACCTGTATCATATTACAAAGCCTAACTGTTACTGTATCTCTTCCTTGAAGTCTTCTCTGATGAATTTAACCCACATCTATTATTTTTCCTCAAATTGCTTTTGCACTTATTTTCCTGTGCTCCATAAGTAATCCTTCATTATATGTGACATCTGAGTTGACATCCATAATCAAATCTTGTTTAGTCCTTCTTCCTTGTCTTGATTGTCCAACTGGTGTTCGGGTTAAGGAATAAGAGACTTTTTTGTCTGGCATTTCCCACAGAGCTGGGCACACGGTAGGCAGCCAGTACTTACTTTTTTTAACTGTCAACTCATTTATCTGCTATAAACCAGCACAAGAAGATGGAGACAACTCAACAATTGCTTAATTTACTTTTGTAAGACACTGCATGTGGAAATGTGTGTGGGTGTGCTCAGCTGTGTCCAGCTCTGTGTCCAAGTTGATCCCATGGACTGTAGCCCACCCCTAAATGGGAGAAAAGTTGAGATGAAAAAAAAAATGAGTGCACAGTAAATAGTCTAATGCAACTTGAGAAACAGAAACATTGATATCCAAGAGATGGAAAAAGTACATCTTGTTTGGAAAATTAGGATGAATGATATGATTTCCATTGCAGTGGGCATTGTCTATTATTACATTCTATCCATATCTAGTCCAACTGCTTCATCATCAAATATAACTGAAAAACTTCACCGAATTCATTTGGAATCAAACTGGAGGGCCTCTGCCTGGGTTGCAAATAAGAGAGCATTCCTTCTGTCTCACTTGGAATCCAGGTAGTTATTCTGCTGCTGCTGCTGCTAAGTCGCTTCAGTCGTGTACAACTCTGCGACCCCACAGATGGCAGCCCATTGGGCTCTGCCATCCCTGGGATTCTCCAGGCAAGAACACTGGAGTGGGTTGCCATTTCCTTATCCAATGCATGAAAGTGAAAAGTGAAAGTGAAGTCGCTCAGTCGTGTCTGACTTAGCGACCCCATGGACTGCAGCCTACCAGGCTCCTCCATCCATGGGAGTTTCCAGGCAAGAGTACTGGAGTGGGGTGCCATTGCCTTCTCCGAGTTATTCTAATGGACCCTAATGATGTAGACCTCCCCTCACCCAACATACTTCTTTAAAAGTAAATCTTATAATGCAAGGATGTTTGTACATAAATTTGGAGGTTCAGTTCAGTTCAGTCACTCAGTCATGTCCAACTCTTTGCGACCCCATGAATCGCAGCACACCAGACCTCCCTGTCCATCACCAACTCCTGGAGTTCACTCAGACTCACGTCCATCAAGTCAGTGATGCCATCCAGCCATCTCATCCTCTGTCATCCCCTTCTCCTCCTGCCCCCAATCCCTCCCAGTATCAGAGTCTTTTCCAGTGAGTCAGCTCTTCTCATGAGGTGGCCAAAGTACTAGGGTTTCAGCTTCAGCATCATTCCCTCCAAAGAAATCCCAGGGCTGATCTCCTTCAGAATGGACTGGTTGGATCTCCTTGCAGTCCAAGGGACTCTCAAGAGTCTTCTCCAACACCACAGTTCAAAAGTATCAATTCTTCGGCGCTCAGCTTTCTTCACAGTCCAACTCTCACATCCATACATGACCACTGGAAAAACCATAGCTTTGACTAGACGGACCTTTGTTGGCAAAGTAATGTCTCTGCTTCATGTATTTTAATTTTTTAAAAGCTAAACAGATATGTAGAGTGGAAAAGTAAAGTGTAAACTTATGAAAAAATCATCTGTAATCATGCCAGGACCCATGCAGAGGCTTTAACGTTCTTCCTTCTATATGTCTGTGACCCAGCATGTTAACTCTGTGAGCATTTGCACCCTTATCTTCCACATCAGCCTCTGTTCAGTTACCTTTCAGTATCATTCACATTACACACATTCTTTTCCAGTGGAACATAAATCTTTTTCCTGCCTCAACAAAAAAAGTGCTTGGTGTAATCATACACCATCAGTTCCAGCCGTATTTTGCTGGTTCTTTCTTTCCTTTTCTTTTTAAAAATTTTAAACTTCTCGGGATTATTAGTTTTTTTCATATTGTTCCCATGAATAATTTTTGCCTCCCCTTTGAAAATAAACCATACCTTCTTCCTTTTCTTTATTGAATAAAGCAGGGTGGGGGAGGGAAGATTTGAAAAGATTTGTAATTAAACTTACTACATGCTTCAATAAAGTAATCTAACATGAATCACTCGTTAACAAATTTGAAATCTGTAATAAAACTTCACTTTTACATACCTCTTGATGTCAGCCCAGATCTTTTAATATTCTTAGCGAGGGAACCAAAATAATCATAGACTCTTTGTCAGTACAATTAGCATAAATGCCCTGAATAATTTGGAAACATCTACACTTTAAACTTCACTGTGGCCTACTTTGTCTTAACATTTCAAGTTTTCTTTGCAGGGGAGGAAATAAGCCAGTATGTTACCCTTTTCTTGATCCTAATGTGAAATTCTCTTTCTGCATATCTAAATACATATCTGACTCATACCCTTAGAAACCTTACCCACATCTTTATCGCATTCCCCACTCACTAGCTGGCCCATTCTGTTAAAGTTAAAAAGAATTATGAGTATAAGCCAAGAGAATGCTGAACTGCGGAAGTGTGTGATTTGAAGATGTTGGTGATAAGCATGGAGAATTACAACTACCCTCTTTAACTAGAATGTCATGTGTTTTCCTCACCACCCACCGAATCCCACTGGCAACTTAGAGGAATAGTATTTTGTTTGGGTCTGTGTTTCACTGTTGCAATTGTAATTGAGCAAGCCTGTTTCATATACGAGGCAATTAATTTTTTAAATATTTAGCCCATGTACTTTGGAAAAAGAAACCTGACTCACTTTAGCAATACTAAAGATTTTTTGTAATCTCACTATCTAAGACAAAAGAAGACTAATTTGGAATCTGGAGGACAAGGCTTGTTAGGATCTGGATTACCTAAAATACAGGGGCGATAAACTTCTTTAACAATTTTCAGGATGCTTGGGCTATAGGCAGGCTTTATACAAATAAATATAAGTGCTGCTTTGCATAATAGGTAGTTATTATATAAAACCCAGTGCTTAAAGTAAAGAAAAATAGCTTCAAAATAAATTTAATTATATTCACTGATTTGAAGCTGATACTATTAGAGATCACTACTCTCTTCTATAAAATTATCTCTTGTCCTTCCCTCTGCAAGTCTTATTGTGAGAAAGAGTATGCTGGACTGAATTGACAATCGTTGAATCTTGCATTTTCCTTTTTCTATTTTCAGTTAGTTATTAAAAGATTTGCTAATCATTCTTGTCCCATTTATTCTATCTTTATGGAATATTCCTTGGAGTAAAAATAAGTATTTAATTCTTCATAAGAATCTTTGAATTCATAAACAAGACATTTTTAAGATCTATCTAAAATAAGGATGCCTTTAAATTCTATCATAGCAGTACGATATTGATATTAGAGTCTGTAAACAAAGTCAGCTCCATGTCCCATTTAGATTTTGGGTTATACAGGAAGCATGGGTGATACTCAGATGTTTTCTTCTTGCTTCAAGATATAATGGTCAGCAACCATGCAGTAAGAACACCGCTAGATACTTAGGGCCAAAGAAAATGGTTGGAAGATACAGTTTTTCCCCCCATAAAAGTTTCCAGTCTGATTAGGGAGAAGACTTGGAGCATACGCAGAGGACGATCCTGCTATAGATCATACATACAAACAGAATGGTGGGGGAATGTTCTGGTGTAGTCACAGGGATATTCTGGAAGAGAGAGCATGTGAACCAGGTCTTGAAGGAAGGAGAAAGGAAACACGGCAGGCAGGGTGGAGGGGAGCAGACTAGAGCAAAGCTATGAACAGCATAGAGGGAAGAGCATGTCGGTCCACATTCTTATGAATGTGGGGATCGTGAAAAGAACCCTGGACTGAAAGTCAGAAGTATGAAATATGTAATGTTTCTGACATTCTGCTTCTTCATCTGTAAAGTAGAATAATTATACCTACTTGGCTTATCTTTCAGAAGAGTTCATGGCTCACAAATAGCATTTGTGGAAATGCCTTGTAAGTTGTAAATCAAGTTGTGTTCATCACTGTTATACTTGCAATTGTGTATGTGGGAGTCAGTGTCCGAGAGAAGCAGAAGAGGACACCTAAGAAGGGCATTGCTAGTGGAAAGGAGGTTGGGTTTGCTTTAGGAGCTGGAACTAGCTGCAGGGGAACTTACATGGTACAATTAGATTTTAAAAATATTTCCTGATACTGTAATAGGTGATAATGATGAAAAGTCAGTGACTGAGAAGACAGACGTAGGCTCTGCTCTCCTTGATCTTATGATCTTTTTCTTTCCAGAACTTTGACCTTATGCCAAAACTGCAGAATCTTAATCATGACCGCGCTATTACCTCTTTCAAAAATATCATTTTAATTATGGCCTCTTGAAGACTTAAACACATTGGGAAAAAAATGACTAAATGTTAAGTCATATAAAAATGCCAGGTGCTGTGAAAATCTTCCTAAGCTTTTTATAGAGGAAAGAATAGGATAAAAATAGTTTTTGAGGAATATTACTTTGCTGTGGGTGTGAAGAATGTATTAATAAGTGTAACAAAGGCATTTACTGTTTCCTGAGTATCTGAGAGCTCCTCTTTATATCCCAGGCCTTTCCCAACTAGCAATGCAGCATTACTAATTCTGGCCTGTGGGCTATGAGCCGACCTGTTTTTCTTAGTCCGGGGGTTCCCAAACTTCGAGATCTAAAGCCTGATAATCGGAGGTGGAGCTGATGTAATAATAATAGAAATAAAGCACACAATAGATGTAATGTGCTTGAGTCATCCTGAAACCATCTCCCCTGGCATCTGTGTAAAAATTGTCTTCCAGGAAACCGGTCCCTGGTGCCCAAAGGTTGGGTCTGCTGTTATAAGCAATGCATTTGGGAGTCACTGTGTGACCCTCCAGTTCTCTTTCCCTGGTTAGAGTAATTCTGGAGGCCCCTGGTTAGGATGGAGAAACCCCAGATGGAAGCCACTTGTATCTCTGAGTCACTTTGTGCTGGTCGCTGCTTTGGAAAGGTGTTAGAAACTGCAGCAGACTTTGTGTGAGCCTGAAATAAAGTCTTTTGGCTCAAACGCTGAGTCCTAGCCTGACTCTTATAGTGAGATAGGCTGGTGACAATCAGACCTGCTAAATGACAGGAGTCTTCTAGAGATGAGATGACGTAGAGTTGGGAAAGGCCTTGAATGCTCTGCTATAGTTCACGGTCCGTGTGTCAGGTCACTCAACCTTTCACCCCTTAGTAAAAGGCTGCAGATTGAAAACCAATGAAACACATTTTTGTTAGCCTTTTCAAGGTTATATAAAAAATAAATTAACAAAGACATAGAAAAAAACTGAGGGCTAAATCCCAAGGATGGTAGTTAGGTCCACAAGATAATATTCACTGAGAGGAGACAGAAATGTGGGATAATATCTACCCTGGCAGATTCTGCTGCAGTTTCCCATGTTCACATTCTCTGCCGATGACAGAGCAAGCCAGAAATGACTCTGCACATCTACTGCCATGTCTTGTGGGCTTTGTTTACTGTATGGGCAGTTTTTCAATGAAGAGAGGCATTTCAGTTATTCCCAGGAGTCATGTGCCTGTTGACATCTTGATGCTGTATAGGAATGAGTTAGTGAGCTTTAGCCTCTGGAGCTAAATGCATTTTATCAGGAAACAATTTCAGCAATTGACTCTCATCTGGTCATGTTACTTATATCTTGTTATCTCTCAAGGGCTCTGTAATTAAAACAGGTGTGTGTCCTCTTAAATTAGAGATGTGGCAACTGTAGATATTGTAGTAAGTTCTAAGAGGATACCCTAATGACTGCTAGATTCAGTAACTATAATGAAGCTGGTGGGAGTGTTTGGCCAGGGAAAGTGTCAAAATAGGCAAATATTAATATATCCCAAAGTGATGGAATTAGAGGATACACCATAACTGAACCAGAAAACATTGCAAAGAAGGTCTCAAAGACCCCTTCTTTCATTGCTTCCTTCCTCCTTCCCTCCCTCCCATCTTTCCTTCCATTCTTCCTACCTTCTTTCCCTTCTTCCCTCCCTCCTTCTTCTTCCTTTCTTTCTCCTTTTTCTCGTTTCCTTCCTTCCCCCACTTCCTCCCTCTCTATAAATAGACCAAAGAAGATTTTTTTAGATGTTTTTCCAATATTAAATGTGACAAGTAAGACAGATCTGCTTGCGTTTTTATTAACTCATATTCTAATAATCAAATGACCCGAAAATGCTTTAGTGGCAGTTTATGGAATCGAGGAGAAAGAAACACTATTGAGGTATGAAAAAAGTAAGAAAAATAGGACAAAGAAGACATGAGAAGGAAAAGTAGGAAAGGAGAGTAGTGGTATTTGTCTTGAGGCACGTGGAGTGGGGGATAATAAAGACTTCCTCTGAATATATGTGTTTTGTCAAGGTAATCCCACATAAATAATCTTTACTGTGCTTTACTATATTTATATATTTACTGTTAATTACTGTACTCAGTGCTCTTACATTTACTTTTTAAAATTAAGACTTTATTTTTTTTATTTTTTAAGAGCACTTTAGGTTCATAGTGAACTTGAGAAGGTACAGCGATTTCCCATGTACTCCCTGCCCACCATGCACAGGGCCCCCTGTCCCCTTGCCCCCAACTGGAAATCAACATCTCCTACTAGTGTGATTGATGCACTTGTTACAAATGATGAACCTATTGATACATTGACACATCATAGTAACCTGAAGTCCATAGCATACATTACAGTTCACTTTTGGTGTACATTCTATGGATTGGGGCAAATGTAAAATGACATATTTGTCATTATAATATCAGTTCAGTCATTCAGTCGTGTCTGACTCTTTGCGACCCCAGGGACTGCCGCACGCCAGTCCTCCCTGTCCATCACCAACTCCCGGTTTTACTCACTCATGTCCATTGAGTCAGTGATGCCATCCATCCATCTCACCCTCTGTCATCCCCTTCTCCTCCCGCCTTCAATCTTTCCCAGCATCAGGGTCTTTTCCAATGAGTCAGTTCTTCGCCTCAGGTGGCCAAAGGATTGGAGTTTCAGCTTCAGCATCAGTCCTTCAAATGAATATTCAGGACTGATCTCCTTTAGGGTGGACTGGTTGGATCTCCATGCAGTCCAAGGGACTTTTCCAACACCACAGTTCAAAAGTATCAATACTTCAGCGCTCAGCTGTCTTTATAGTCCAGTTCTCACATCCATACATGACTACTAGAAAAACCATAGCCTTGACTAGACGGACCTTTGTTGGCAAAGTGATGTCTTTGCTTTTTAATATGCTGTCTAGGTTAATCATAACTTTTCTTCCAAGGAGTAAGCGTTTTTTAATTTCATTGCTGCAGTCACCATCTGCAGTGATTTTGGAGCCCCCCAAAATAAAGTCTATCACTGTTTCCATTGCTTCCCCATCTATTTCCCATGAAGTGATGGGACCAGATGCCATGATCTTCGTTTTCTGAATGTTGAGCTTTAAGCCAACTTTTTCAGGCTCCTCTTTCACCATCATCATCAGGAAGCTCTTTAGTTCTTCTTCACTTTCTGCCATAAGGGTGGCGTCGTCTGCATACCTGAAGTTATTGATATTTCTCCAAACAATCTTGATTCCAGGTTGTGCTTTATCGAGCCCAGTGTTTCTCATGAGTACTCTGCTGCTGCTGCTGCTGCTAAGTCACTTCAGTCGTGTCCGACTCTGTGTGACCCCACAGACGGCAGCCCACCAGGCTCCCCCGTCCCTGGGATTCTCCAGGCAAGAACACTGGAGTGGGTTGCCATTTCCTTCTCCAATGCATGAAAGGGAAAAGTGAAAGGGAAGTCGCTCAGTCGTGTCCGACTCTTAGCGACCCCATGGACCGCAGCCCACCAGGCTCCCCCGTCCGTGGGATTTTCCAGGCAAGAGTACTGGAGTGGGGTGCCATTGCCTTCTCCATGAGTACTCTGCATATAAGTTAAATAAACAGGGTGACAATATACAGCCTTGACTTACTCCTTTCCAATTTGGAACCAGTCTGTTGTTCTATGTCCAGTTCTAACTGGACATTATAATATCATACAGTGAATTTTCCCCTATTCACTTTCCCTGACCTACCACCTCCCGCATCCGCTGACAGCCTCTGATCCTTTTACTGTCTCCCTAGTTTTGCCTTTTCCAGAATATCAGGTACTTGGAATCATAGAGTATGTGGCCATTTAAGATTAGCTTCTTTCACTTAGTAATACACATTTACTTTTCTTCCATGTCTTTTTATGGCTTGATAGCTTAAACTTAGTTTTTGAGAGGCACCTAAAATGATCTCTTTAAGTGATTCTACAGCAAGGACTATGTAGGTGCCCCCATCCTCATCCCCTTGTTGCCCTCAGCCCCAGCAAGCAATCCCTGTGCTTGCATTTGGCTTCCTCCCGCCAACTGCCCTCAGCTTCTCTACTGCAGGGTTTTCTCCCAAGCCTTAGTTTAAGGTGGAGCCACGAAACATGGGACCCAGAGCTTCTGGGTCAGGGCGACTCAGCTGTGAACTGGATCAGAGGATAGATGCCCCACCTTCTAATCCTGCAGAGGAACAGTTCTGAGTTTCATTTCTTCCCAGTTCCTTAGGGGTCACAAAGGGAATAAGCCTCAGGTGCCCACAGTGATAATCAGCTCAAAACTCACCCTGACTTTTCTTTCCCTCCTCTTCTGACTCATTCACCCCATTCCTTCACTCTAGCTTCCTGGACTCAGAACCAAGTAACTGCAGTTCACCAAGCTCTGGTCTGTTTTTGCTTTTGTAGACTCCAAATTAAGATACATTATTGCCACCCTAAAATGTGTTTCAAACTTGACTCCTTTATTCATTTGATCAGATTTTCAACAATTTGGGGAATAAGTTGTATTGAAATATGTTTACATAGACACACAGCTCCTGAAAGGATGAAAAGCAGAATCATGGGACAGTTTCTTCCCTCCTCAAAAAAATTTCACTGGTCAGGCTAGATGCTTAACTGGTGCTTTCAGGGTTATTATCAGAGGTGCTAATTGGTTAGTATACAACACAGCTTGTTATGGCATTACAAGGGGAAAATGTTAAAAGTAATGTATTATTTTTATTACCTTTTTCTCAGTCCCCACAACTATTGAGAACCATTTAACCTCTCAGTTATTAAGGATTTTTTTTTCCTTTAGAGATGACAAATGCCTGATGATTTCTCTGTCCTTAGGGCAAGGCTAAATCTTGGTGTGCAGCCTGAACCAAACCGATAAATATAATTATTATTTCTGTATATTTGATGATGAAAGGGTTTCAGGCTCCACAGACCAATCTTTCTGTTGCCAACTGCGTGCTGCCGAAATTTTGATTAAAGGCTCACTGAAGTAGTTTATCAGTATTTGTTTGGTTTCAGGAAGTAAAATATGTGAGCTCAATATGAATGACAGACTACATCCAGCAAGAGCATTTGTTTCATCAGCCTGGGAAACTCAGAATCCTTGCTGTAGATAATATATGAGGAAGATATTTTCCCTTCTCAGATTTGCATAGTGCTCAATAGTCCTCTGATTCCAGACATATTATGTTCTGTGGTAGCTTTCCTTGCCTCCATCTTCCTCTTGCAAATGTGAATGTGCTAGAATACAGACATCATTAAAAAAAAAATAATTTAAACCCTTCAAATTCCCCTGTCTGGAAAATGTTTATACAATTTGTAACAGAGAAGCCCAAAGCACTGCTGAAGACAGCCAAAATATTTTGCTGACTTTTTGAAGGGATCATTTCTAGGCAGGGAAAAAAAAATATACTGATCCTGATAAAAGGGGAAAGAAGGAGTGAAAAAGCAGGTTCTGATTTTGGTTCTTTCATAAAATACTAAGAGAAATATATGAAGACATTCTTTGAAAAATCCTAAAATGGATGGGGATGGGCTATGCAATGCCTTTTGGTCTCCTGAATCAAAACAAACAAAAAAAGTTAGGGGCACTCTAATTGGTCTACTGGTTTCTCTATGTGTATAAGAGAAAGAGGGGGAGTGACAGAGAGATGAGGGGAGAGATGGGGAGACAGGGACAAGGAAAAAGAAAAAGGAGAGGGAGGGAGAGAGTGTGAGATGGAGAGGAAGAAAAGAGAGGGAACAACTTGGTGAGGGAGGTGAGAAATGCACACATACACACAAAACCATTATATGGGTATTTCCAGGGTTTACTTGGATTGTAGAATGGAAGTTTCATTTTTAGTGCATACTCTCCTACCCCTAAATGGAAAATGTTAATTAATACAAATAAAGTTTTGGTAAATTGCAATTATTTACATCTTATGAAATTTGAACTATTTATCCTAATCAAGCCTTTTAACATTAAGGATTTTGAGTCATTTTCTCATGATTCTCATGAACCTGAGCCTCTGTCATTCTGTATGTCCACACCATGTGCAAGAGTGATTACAAAAACAAAACAAGACAGACATCAAAGAGGGATGCCTTCATTTCTTTCTGTGGAGCAAAACAGCAAGAAGCAAAGATATTTGCTGTCTATTGTAACTTTAGTGGTTTTCCAAATTGCCTGCAATATAGCAAGCTCTTTGTTCAGACCTTTTAAAATAACGCAAACAGAAAACATGCAGAATATTGAGAGTGAAGGCTGACAGTGTCTTTTCAGCTGATGAGACTTGGGTTTAAAAAAAAAAAAGGTAATAATAATAAAAACAACCTATACAATATGAATTAGAAAGAAATACCTATCTTTACCTTTTAGATTTTGGGGCTTCTCTTCATTTGTAATATTATCTTTATATTTTGAAATGGTGGTTTATGTCCTTTTTTCCCCCCTTTTATTTTCTTTCATTTAAAAAAAAAAGCCCTTCTATGTGTGGGATAAGCACACAGTGAGGTATATGATAGGCACTACAGTAATTTTGAAAATGTGTATTATTTGGCAAAATAGTCTGTAATAATTTCAGCCCATTGTGTACGTCTGTATTTGAACACTTCTTTAAAAGTGAATCTTTGATCTGATGGACCGTAATAACTTCTTCTGCAGCAGATCCCTCTCAGATGCTGAATTATTGGGCCTCCACTGCAGTTATGGTTTATTGGGTAAATAATAGTCTGACGGTACCAAGGCAAGAGTTATGGGTGGGCCAATGTACATGTTGGCTGCCTATGAATCTTGCCATAGTTTCATTGAAAAGAATTACTAGAGTGTCCAGGCCAATGGGAAGGGCAGGATTCCCTTTGGATAATCATAGTGCTGTGCCCACTATACTCTTCAAGGCCTTTGGTTCTTCCTTTCTCATTAGAGCATGACGGCAGCTCTGAGGGGTCAGTGTTGGGAGCCAGTGAGAAAGCTGAATTTAAGTGACTCACCGGGACCCTTGGGGCTCTTCAGCTGGAGACCTTGGCTGTGAAGGTGGGTCTCTCTCTGTGTGTGCTGGGCAGCTGCTTCCTCCTCCTCAGAGTCTGTAGCAGGTGTAGAGAAAGGAGCTTTAGATGTAGCATTTCACTTGAAAGTAAAAAAAAAGGATTAATGTGACGTTTAAATGTCAACAGTGTTCAAGTCTGGTCACATTTTGAGATCAAAAGAGAGAAAAACCATTTTAAGAAATTAGCAGGAAGAGAGTGGTCATGTTGAAGGGAACAATTAGTCATTTTATTTAAAAGCTGAAGTTCTAGGTTTGGAAATGCAGGTGGCAAGGACCTTCACTGTAGTCATAGGTATATGGAACAAGGTGCCAGTTCAGTAATGTCACCAGGAGTGTTTTTCAGCAAATGGCCAAAATTGTGTATTTCTTAAAATAAATTTCTTTTGAAAAAACAAGACAGATTTTCAGAACTGAGTTTATTCTAGGGACTTACATTCAGGAATTTCAAAATGTACTCCAAGGTGGCCTTATTAGAGTTGATAAATTAAGAATTTCCCAAATTCTCCTTGCTGCTGCTGCTGCTAAGTCTCTTCAGTCGTGTCCAACTCTGTGCGACCCCATAGAGGGCAGCCCACCAGGCTCCCTTGTCCCTGGGATTCTCCAGGCAAGAACACTGGAGTGGGTTGCCATTTCCTTCTTCAATGCATGAAAGTGATAAGTGAAAGTGAAGTGGCTCAGTCGTGTCCGACCCTTAACGACCCCATGGACTGCAGCCCACCAGGCTCCTCCATCCATGGTAGTTTCCAGGCAAGAGTACTGGAGTGGGATGCCATTTCCTTCTCTGCAAATTCTCCTTAGTAAAAGGCAAAAACACTTCATCCTTTTTGCCTTTTACTAAGCCTATTTGTTCTTGCTGATGGGATTATATCTCAAATATATATTTTTTTTTTTTGCAGTTGAAAGGTAAATATTTATTGCTACAATCTTCTGTACAACTCACTCAGCTTAGCATTGTTGGATATAATAACATGAGTATGATAGTGTGCCTGCTGTATTAGTTTTTATTGCTGTTTTATAAATTACCACAAATGCATTAGAGCTTAAATCAACACCCACTCATTAGCTTTTGTAGGTCAGAAGTTTAGCGCACTGTGGCTAGGTTCTCTGCTCAGAGTTTCACTAGGGTAAAATCAAGCTGTCAGCTAGGTCATATTTCTATACAGGAGCTCTGGGAAAGGACTCACTTCCAGTTCATTCTTGGTAGAATTCAGTTCTTTGTGGTTGCAGGACTGAGGTCCTTATATTCTCTCTGACTTTTTTACTGAAGGCTGCTCATGATTCCTAGACACTTCATGCATTCCTTGTCATGTAGCCCCTCTCTGTCTTAAAACCAGCAATGAGAATTTCTCAGGTCTCAAATTCCCTTTGTACCTGGACACTCTGACTTTCCTTTCTAATGAAGAAAGTTTTGTGCCTTTAAAGGGCTCAGGTGATTATTTCATGCCTACCCAGATAATCTATCTTAATGTCAACTGATTTGGGGCCTTAATTCCATTTGCAAAATCTTCACAGCAGTACTTAGATTAATGCTTGATTGAATAACTTGGAGCTGTATGTATACCAGTCACCAGGAATCATTTTATAATTTTGCCTACCTTATCTACCCTAAGGGAGATTAAAGCCCTTCATGATGGATAAAACTAGGATGTAAAGAGATAGGATACAGGAAGAATTCTAAGAGCTGTAGGAGCGGGATAAATCAGATGTTACAGGAGTTTAAAAGCAGGAGTAATCACTTTTTCTTAAGAAAATCTAGAGAGATTTTATATAAAGAACATGGAAGGATAGGCAGTATTTTTATTAATGGAGATGAGGATACTCCAGGCAGAGATAACAGTACAAACAGAGGCACAGAGATGGGAAAGGGAAGCAGGTTAGTTGGTTAGCAGCACTATCTGAACTGAGCATGAAATATGTTTGGAGTATTTGGGAAAGACTTCAAATACCAGGCATATTAATTTTTTTCTAAAAGGGTGAGAATGGGCTACCTCTAAAAGTTATTAAATATGAGATAGATGTGATGAGAACCATATAAGTTGGTGGGAGGTGTCCAGGAAAGATCTTTGCCAATAGCCTGCAAGGTAATGTGTACGCCAACTCTACTAGGGAAAGTGAAAATGTAGGAAAGAGAAAGGTTGAATGTGATGAGGGAGTCTGTAAACTTGAAAACAGGCTGGAAATATGGAAGGAAAGAAATGGGAAGCTGGCTCCATTTTGAGCCAATTCTCATAAACAGAGACAGAGACATCAGGATAATTTGCTTTGGAAAGAAAATGCAATGAGGTAAGTTGTATATAGCACAGTCCAGATGCTGCCATTGTTGAAAGTGTTCTTGGACCTCAGCAATCAATAGAAGGGCTTCCCTTGTGGCTCAGCTGGTAAAGAATCTGCCTGCAATTCGGGAGACCTGAGTTCAATCCCTGGGTTGGGAAGATCCCCTGGGGAAGGGACAGGCTACCCACTCCAGTATTCTGGCCTGGATAATTGCATGGACTGTATAGTCCATGGGGTCGCAAAGAGTCAGACATGACTGAGTGACTTTCACAATCAATAGAAAGAGGGAGCCAAGGCCATACTAGACAAAGGGCTAGTGGAATGGAACCACCTGAGCTCTAAGGCTGCCGTGAATGAGCAAATACAGAATGAAAATGAATCCAGTCATAGAAGCAGAAGTATGCTGATCATTGGTAGTAAAGATGCACAGGGGCTTGACTTGATCATTTTGGAGAAGTCAGTGGTGATAGACATGGGATGTATAGTCTAGTCCCCAAGAGGAAGCAGTTATTAAAAATTAGTTAGAACAAAAGGACTCAGCCACCTCTAAGAAAACTAATGCACTATTCAGAAACTATTCATATAAGTGGTCCAGTCATTTAGGCTACAGAAGCTGGAGGAGGCAACTCATAGTCCAAGGGCTTGCAGTAAGCACATTGGGAACAGGACTAATGCCTGTGCTTTTGGCTAGATTGTATTAACACAACGATCTCCACAGTCTGTAAGATGAGGCTATTATTATCATATTTACAATCAGAAGGTATAGACAAGGCTAACATTATTATTTGATAGTGTAATTTTCAGAGGATAATCAATCAGTTTCCTGGTCAGTTCAGTTCAGTTCAGTCGCTCAGTCGTGTCCGACTCTTTGCGACCCCATGAATCGCAGCACGCCAGGCCTCCCTGTTCATCACCATCTCTCGGAGATCACTCAGACTCACATCCATTGAGTCAGTGATGCCATCCAGCCATCTCATCCTCGGTCGTCCCCTTCTTCTCCTGCCCCCAATCCCTCCCAGCATCAGAGTCTTTTCCAATGAGTCAACTCTTTGCATGAGGTGGCCAAAGTACTGGAGTTTCAGTTTTAGCATCATTCCTTCCAAAGAAATCCCAGGGTTGATCTCCTTCAGAATGGACTGGTTGGATCTCCTTGCAGTCCAAGGGACTCTCAAGAGTCTTCTCCAACACCACTGGAAATGCATATCTCAATTTCCTCTCAACATCCTCTATGGCTGTGATTTAGGAACCCCCAGGGATGCTTTCCTGGAGACGCAAAGATCTTGATGTCATGATTTTTGTGGCTTAGAGAAATGCAAAGCAAAACTATAGTGAGGTACANTGATCTCCTTCAGAATGGACTGGTTGGATCTCCTTGCAGTCCAAGGGACTCTCAGGAGTCTTCTCCAACACCACAGTTCAAAAACATCCATTCATAGCCACTTAAGAAATACAGCAATAATTAAGCGAAGCATTGAGGCTGAAGCCTTAGTTGTAGCAGTGGAGGTGATGAGAAATTTGTGAATTCTGGCACAAATATTTAAGCAGAATAATTTTATTTGCTGATAGATTAGATCAGGGAGATGAAAGGGTCGACCAGGACATCACCACAGTTTTTGGCTTTAGGTAGAGTTGACATTGTGGCATTAGGGGAGATTGCAGGTGGGGCATGTTGTAGGAGCGAGAGGTGATTTCCAGCTTTGAATTGTATTAGAGAGGCTTGCTAAACTCCCAAATGGAGTTTTCAAGGAGATTGTTCACCATGAGTATAAATAGAAACATACAAGCATTTAAGCCATGGTCTAGATGGTATAGAAAAGGGAGAGCATGTTAAATGGAGTAGATATTCAAATAGGGAGCCCTAGGATTCTCCACCATTAAAAGGGAAGACAGTAGAAGGAGGACAACCAGAGCATATTGTCTCTTAGAAATCAAGTGAAAGCAGTGCCTCAGTGTCCAAGGAATACTGGCGATGTATTCCTGTTTCAAATACTGGTGATGGTTCCCACAAGATGAAGAATGAGAAGTCATCTTTAGATTTGGCATTTAGAAGTCTTTGGCAAGTACTCATTAACAGAATCTATGTTTTGATGCCTGTAAAAGTCTCATAAAGGGAGGTTTATGAGGGAATAAGAAAGAATTTGAATACAGTCAGCACATGTAATTATCTTGAGAATTTTTCTGTAAAGGAGAACAGAAGAATGGAGTAGTTGCTGGAGGAGACATGAAGTAATGGGGGTACTTTGTCAAGACAGAGTAGAGTGTGATTCAGGACTGATGGGAAAACCTAATGGACAGAGAAACCATGATTCTGTGAGAGAATTCTGGAATTTTGTTCTTAAGTAGGTTGAGTGAATGGGATCTGGTTGTTAAGTGGAGGCACTCACCCCGTGCAAAGGCCCTGCAGCCTTAGTTACTGAAGAAAACAGAGTACAAGTGCTTAAAAGCTGTTATCAGTTCATAAGTAAATGTGATGTGAAAGGGTATGGGTGTTCTCCTCTTTTTTTATTTTATTGGTAAAAATAATAAAGTGCAGAATAAGAGTTGAATGCCTGAAGAGAGGGAGGGTAAGAAGTAGTCACCCAGAAAAGGAGGAAAGTGACTGACCAGAGAAATGTAATGTTGTTAGCAGCTTCAGTAGTTTCATGGACATAATAATCACAGTTCTATATTTTTCTCCAGTCATATTGTTTCATGGAAACAGGCTTGGGGTAAGTAGCAATTGCATTAAAACAAAGCAAAACAAATGGCAGAGTTTTCTTGATGAAGCTAAGAAGGGCAAGGGACTTAAGGTAATGTACAAGGGAGGATTATAATAATTGACTATGGATTTTAAAATGAGGAAAGAAAAAATTGAGAATATGTGGCTGTCTGCTGTCTAGTAAGTTCAACTTTGGAGTCATATCATCTTCATTTTCTATTAACTACTTATATGTAATTGATTTTTTTTTTTCATAGTAGGACATTTAAGATGTTCCTATCAACTGCAGAAAGTCTTAAAATGGCAGGTTCTTTGAACAATCTCCAAGCCCATTCATACCCCCGTCTCTCCTCCCTGGTCTTAATGGGCATCCTTGCTTATTCGACTCAGAATACCAGTTTTACCTCAACTTTTCCATACAGCTTTCATTTTTGTGAGGAATAGCCTCCTAGTACTATCTGCCAAAAGCATTCTGTTTAGGCCATAAGTTTCTGAAATCCCAACCTCTCCAGGTAAATATATTGGCATAATTATGGAATTTCTTCCAACTAGCTCTTCCAAACAAGAGACCCTGACATCCCTTCTACCCTGTGTCTTCCAAGAGGCACTTCACCTGTTGTACTTGATGTTAAAAAAATCTTTGTGCATATAACTTGTAAAGAATATGTTCCAACCTTACCTGTCTTCCTCAAAGGGTCATTTTAACTTTTGAGTGCTTTGTACACATCTAAATTTCTTCATCTCAAGTGAACCCAGGATAATGTAATATTTTATTTGTTTTATTTAACATATATTTCTTGGGCACTCACTATCTTTCCAGAGTGGTGATGGTGTGGTGATGGTGCTGCTGGTGGTGTGTATGCCTAGGTAGGAGATGGGGATCCAGGTAAAGGAAATAGTGTTTGTGAGAGCAGAGACGTGCCTGGAAACATTGCAGTGGATGTGCTATGGCCAGATGACAAAATGTACAGAGGCATGAGGATGGGCAATTCATGGGTTGGCCAATTCAGCTGACAATATCTGTTGAAAAGGAGCTGAGCTGTTGTTCTAAGGTGCTTGGAATGTGTTCCAAAGCCAGTGAGGGAGCCACAGGTTTTCAAGCAGGGGAGTAAAATAACTGTGACCTCTGTGAAGAGATCGGAATCTTTTTCAGCAAAGTGAGGAAATCAGTAAAAGATCTTGCTGAATTAAGCTATGCTCAATGCATGTGACGGAGAAGGCAATGGCAGCCCACTCCAGTACTCTTGCCTGGAAAATCCATGGATGGAGGAGCCTGGTAGGCTGCAGTCC
>SJYT01054266.1:4934-16643 GCA_006410635.1 Cephalophus harveyi
ATCCTTGGTGGTAGCCCTTATTCCAAAATATTCTTCAATTATTGCAGTCATTAATAATGACAGTTTTTAAGAGGAAAAGTTTAAGAAAACATTTTGTATCCTTCAAAGACTTACATATTTTTTAAAAGTGCCTAGATAACTAGTTTTGTCAATATTATTATGTAAGTTGTCATATTGGATGATTTTGAAATATATATATATATATATATACATTTTTTTTCTCTTTAAAAAAGGAAGTGAAAATGTGGCAGAGATGACTTCTCATTACATATAAATTCACATCATCATTATGTAAACTATAAAAACCAGCATTGAAAAAACACAATGCAGGACTTCTCTGGTGGTCCCGTGGTAAGAATCCACCTGCTAATGAAGGGGACACAGGTTCTGGCTATGGTCTGGGAAGATTCCTCGTGCCATGGAGCAACTAGGTCCAGACACCACAACTACAGAGCCTGGGCTCTAGAGTCCATGAGCCGTAACTGCTGAGCCTGCGTGTTGCAGCTACTGAAGTCTGTGTGCCCTAGAGTCCACGCTCTGCAACAAGAGAAACCACCACAATAAGAAGCCTGGACATGGCAACTAGAGAGTAGCCCCCCACTCACCGCAACTGGAAAAAGCCCATGCATGGCAACAAAGAGCCAGTAGAACAACAAATAAATAAATAAGGTGGAATATGTTTTAAAAATATATAATGGAGAGATATTTGTGGATCTTCATGTAATGATTCAAATATTAATTACATCTGATTTGGGTAAATCACATGAAATCTGCTTCTCAGAGAAAAATCATCCAATAGATCTATTAAGCATGAAAGTAAAAGAAATGGCCACTCTTCTTACTCCTCTGAGAGTTAATAATAGCTTAAGCGGGTTCTCTAACAAAAAGAATCACAAAGCCTAATTTAATGAAGCGAATCTATTAGAAAAAGTTTGTGAGAGATTTCATTTTCAGCTTATGACTTCACTTACCTGACTGGTGCTGTGGGAGGATCACGGTAATTAAAACTCTGAGTCTTTTAGTCTCCAATACGCAGAGATTTTCAAACCAAGAACTTTGGTCACCTTTACACCTAGCAAATATTTTTGGCTCTGTCTTGACTGAAAGTAAAATATTGTTCAACTATTTTCCCCTCTTGCTCTGAAATCATTGATATTATGACTTCTCTGGTTAAGGTAAAAGGCTTTTACACTATTAAGATTTATATTTGATTTATTTGCTAAACCTCCAAGTAAATAATAAACAACTGGGCCCTTGGTGACCCAGATTCAAATATCACTAATGAGTCTCCTTTGTAATGAACCTGGGCAAAAATCCTGAGAGATGCAGTAGGTGGGCAGTGTCCTGAGAGACACGAAGATGTAACAATAGCAACAGGCACAGGTGAAGACAAAACAGGAAAAAACCAGAAGGTCAAGAAGTAGTTTGCTTTTTCCGCATTTCTTCCTTACCACATGAAAGATCACAACTTTATCTCACTTGCTACTTTTGTCTCAATCATTAAGTAAGATAACAAATTTGGAAAACACTAGAAAACTCAAAGCAAGTGATAACTCTCTTTAATATTCTAAAAATATGAATATTTTAAAAGTACTATTTTTATCTCCCCTTTGAGCATTCCTAAGATGTGGCTATATGGATTCATATAAAGATAGTTTTCTTTTAATTCAAATAAAGATATGCTTTATTTTCAAGATAAATTTGTGGAGTAAATTTGGAGTAAACCTGTGTACTTAAAAAAAAAACTGTAGTATATGCACTAGTAATTTCTTGAGCTGTGGGTTGTAAAGGGTAACTTTTCTTTCATCTTATATACTAGAGGGATGGAGAGAGAGAGAACAAACAAGAGAGAGCACATATGAGTCAAATGAGAAAGCAGAGAGTGAGAGGGTAGATTTAAACATGATTTTAGCAGTACTTACAGAAAATGCAAATGTATTAAACATTTCCAAATTAAACAGAAAATGAACCCAATCATACAATTTTAAAAAGACATTCGTAATAGCTATTCTCTGTTTATGAGACTCTTTATATAAGTACATGCATTGGTAAGAAAAGGAGGGGGCAAATAGATTCAAGGGATTAGATTTGGTAGACAGCATGCCTGAAGAACTATGGATGAAGGTTCATAACATTGTTCAGGAGGTGGTGACCGAAACCATCTGCAAGAAAAAGAAATGCAAGAAGGCAGAGTGGTTGTCTGAGGAGGCCTTACAAATAGTTGAGAAAAGAGGAGAAAATGAAGTGAGTGAAAGGGAAAGATATACCCAACTGAATGCACAGTTCCAAAGAATAGCAGGGAGAGATAAGAAAGTATTCTTAAGTGAACTGTGCAAAGAAAGAGGGGAAAATAATAGAGTGAGAAAGACTAGAGATCTCTTCAAGAAAATTAAAGATACAAAGGGAACATTTCTTGCAAAGATGGGCACAATAAAATAAATGGTATTGACCTAACAGAAACAGAAGATATTAAGAAGAGGTGGCAAGCATATACAGAAAAACTGTACAAAAAAGTCTTAAAGACCCAGATAACCATGACGATGTGATCACCCAACTAGAGCCAGACATATTGGAGTGGGAAGTCAAGTTGGCCTTAGGAAGAATTACCATGGATAAAGCTAACGAAGATGATAGAATTTAAACTGAGCTATTTTAATCCTAAAAGATGATGCTGTGAAAGTGCTGAATTCAAAATGCCAGCAAATTTGGAAAACTCAGCAGTGGCCACAGGACTGGAAAAGGTCAGTTGTCATTCTGATACCAAAGAAGGGCAATGCCAAAGAATGTTCAAACTAGTGCACAATTGCACACATTTCACATGCTAACAAGGTAATGCTCAAATCTTTCAAGCTAGGCTTCAACAGTATGTGACTCGAGAAATTCCAGATGTTACAAGCTGGACTTAGAAAAGGCAGAGGAACCAGAGATCAAATTGCCAACATCAGTTGGATCACAGAGGAAGCCAGGGAAGTAAGAAAAGTATATACTTCTTCATTGACTATGATAAAGCTATGGACTGTGTGTGTATGTGTATGTGTTCGTTGCTTAGTCATGTCTGACTCTTTGCAACCCCATAGACCGTAACCCACCAGGCCCCTCTGTCCATGGGATTCTCCAGGCAAGAACACTGGAGTGGGTTGCCATTTCCTTCTCCAAAAGGAACTATGGAAAGAAAGAAAGTGAAGTTGCTCAGTTGTGTCCGACTCTTTGAGACTCCATGGACTGTAGCCCACCAGACTCCTCCATGCATGGAATTCTCCAGGCAAGAGTACTGCAGTGGGTTGCCATTTCCTTCTCCAATTACTGTGTGGATCATAATAAACCAGAGAATTCTTTAAGAGATGAGAATACCAGAGCACCTTACCTGCCTCCTGAGAAACCTGCATTCGGGTCAAGAAGCAACATTTAGAACTGGACGTGGAACAAAGGACAGGTTCCAAATTGGGAAAGAAGTGCATCAATGCTATGATTTTTATTCAAAGCTTTGATTTTTCCCATAGTCATGTACAGATGTGAAAGTTGGACCATAAGGAAGGCCAAACAGTGAAGAATTGATACTTTTGAACTATGATGCTGGAGAAGACTCTTGTGAGTCCCTTGGACAGCAAGGAGATCAAACCAGTCAATCCGAAAGGAAATCAATCCTGAATATTCCTTGGAAGGACTGATGCTGATCCTGAAGCTCCAATGCTTTGACCACCTGATGTGAAAAGCCGACTCATTGGAAAAGACGCTGATGCTGGCAAGATTGAAGGCAGGAGGAGAAGGGGCAACAGAGGATGAGATGATTGGATGGTATCACTGACTCAGTTATCATGAGTTTGAGCAAACTTCAGGAGATGGTGAAGGACAGGGAAGCCAGCTTGCTGCAGTCTATGGGATCACAAAGAATCTGATATGACTGAAAGACCGAACAATGACAACAAGCAGAATGAAGGATACAGACAACATGACCATGTCATCAGATGCAGAAAATGCTTTTGACAAATTGAAACCACTCCATGATTAAAATTACTCAACAAACTGGCTACAGAAGAAAATGGAGAAGACTCTTGTGAGTCCCTTGGACAGCAAGGAGATCAAACCAGTCAATCCGAAAGGAAATCAATCCTGAATATTCCTTGGAAGGACTGATGCTGATCCTGAAGCTCCAATGCTTTGACCACCTGATGTGAAAAGCCGACTCATTGGAAAAGACGCTGATGCTGGCAAGATTGAAGGCAGGAGGAGAAGGGGCAACAGAGGATGAGATGATTGAATGGTATCACTGACTCAGTTATCATGAGTTTGAGCAAACTTCAGGAGATGGTGAAGGACAGGGAAGCCAGCTTGCTGCAGTCTATGGGATCACAAAGAATCTGATATGACTGAAAGACTGAACAATGACAACAAGCAGAATGAAGGATACAGACAACATGACCATGTCATCAGATGCAGAAAATGCTTTTGACAAATTGAAACCACTCCATGATTAAAATTACTCAACAAACTGGCTACAGAAGAAAAGTATGCTTATGTTAGCTGGATTGATAGAGAATGACAGAAATGGCACCTGCCAGTGATGGGCTAGCTGTGTGGTGAGGAGTAAAGCAATGACACCTGCCAGCACTTCCATACTGGAGAAATTTCCTGCTCATCAGATACCTGCCCTAAAGTTAGTTAATGGATCTCTTTGTCCTGTCGCCCAAGTTCTTGTTAAGCTGCTGTCTCTGCACTAGGACTTAGAGTGAGTTTGTGTAAGACCCTTCAAGAGTGGAGTCTCAGTTTTCCACAGCCCTCTGGCTCTCCCTAACATAAACCCTGTTGGTTTTCAAAGCAGGAAGTTTCAAAATTCCTTTTCCTGGTGCAGGTCCCCAGGGCTGGGGAGTTTAATAAGGAGTTTCAGACCCCTTGCTCCTTAGTGAGTACCGCAGTAGTTGTGGTATCCATCCTGCTTGTGGGTCCCCTGTCATGGGTGTGGGATCTGACTGGACTGCATTTCTGTCTTTCTCACCAATCTTGATGTGGCCTTTCAAAAATATTCTTTGTTGTAGAAAACCATTCTCAGGGGCAATTGTTCTGTATACAGTTGTAGTTTTTTTTTTTAATATAAATTTATTTATTTTAATTTGTGGTTAATTACTTTACAATATTGGAGAAGGCAATGGCACCCCACTCCGGTACTCTTGCCTGGAAAATCCCATGGATGGAGGAGCCTGGTGGGCTGCAGTCCATGGGGTCGCTGAGGGTAAGACACGACTCAGTGACTTCACTTTCACTTTTAACTTTCATGCATTGGAGAAGGAAATGGCAACCCACTCCAGCGTTCTTGCCTGAAGAATCCCAGGGACGGCGGAGCCTGGTGAGCTGCTGTCTATGGGATCGCACAGAGTCGGACACGACTGAAGCGACTTAGCAGCAGTAGCACTTTACAATATTCTATTGGTTTTGCCATACATCAACATGAATCCGCCACAGGCATACACGTGTTCCCCATCCTGAGCCCCCCTCCCTCCTCCCTCCCCATACCATCCCTCTGGGTCGTCTCAGTGTGCCAGCCCCAAGCATCCAAGTATCATGCATTGAATTTGGACTGGCGATTTGCTTCATATATGATATTATACATGTTTCTATAATATCATATATGAAACAGCTGTAGTTTTGATATGCCCATGAGATGAAGGAAACTCAGGATCTTCCTGTCACTTTAATCTGTAATACCATCCATTTGATTCTTTATAATTACTTTTTTCATGTAAGAGTTTGGGATTTTCCTTAATAAATAATTCTTTTTCAAGAATTGTGAGATTTTTTTCATTTAATATATTTGAAGGTAATGTTTTCAGTATAATTTTTTTACTGCTTTTATATACATGAATTTTGTATACAGTTTTTGTCATTATGGCAGATTTTAAATATGCAATATAAAAAACAGTTTTAGTGACATTGTTACAGAAGAGAAAGCTTAGTTCAAAACAGCAGTTTGAATAGATAATTTCTTCAGACCTGGTTTATATGTTTGTGTGATTTTGATTGGGGTGGAGGAGAAGAAATGCCCTTTAAGTGGAAATAAAATGCAAATTGAGACCTATATGAAAACTAGAAGTATAATGGAAGGATGAGGGAAAGAACATTTATTTTTCACAGAAGCAACAGCAAATGCAAAATCATAGAGATAACAAGAGAAAGTCCAAAGGATGGCCATGAGACCTTCTTAGAAGGGTTGCAGAAAACTTAATATGAAAGGTTAAATAGTAGTTTTATGAACTCTTTGAGAAAAATTGACATTTTGCCATCTTCTAATTTATAAGATATTGATTTCATGAAAAAAATTAACTATTATTTTTTAACTTTTCATTCATATTATTTTTTAATTATCTTAGACTTCCATGTATATTGCTGGTTTCGTTTCCTTGATTTTTCTTGAAAATTTTTGTTTGAATGATATACAAAAACTTATTGCTTAATGCGTGTACATTTAGAGTTTGAATGTCATATTTTATTTTGGCAGTTGAGCAATTTTGAAAATAGCAATAGTTCTTTAATTCCTCAACTGCAATTAATATTTTGACATTGAACTTAAAATAATTGCATATGTATTTAGAAAAGAGTTTTTCCTTACATTTATTCAAGATACTATTTATTCTGTAAAATCTGTGAATTTAAAAATTTTTAACTTCAACATTGTGTGTGTTCATTTATTTTTGAATAAACTGCAGGATCCTAGATGTCATATTCTGCAGCCATTTAAAATGGCACTTATTTGGACATGTATTGATTTTAATTTTCTTTACTTTTCAATGGAATCATGTTCAGTTCAGTTCAGTCGCTCAGTCATGTCCGACTCTTTGCCACCCCATGAATCGCAGCACGCCAGGCTTCCCTGTCCATCACCAACTCCCAGAGTTCACTCAGACTCATGTCTATCGAGTCAGTGATGCCATCCAGTCATCTCATCCTCTGTCGTCCCCTTCTCCTCCTGCCCCCAATCCCTCCAGCATCAGAGTCTTTTCCAGTGAGTCAACTCTTCACATGAGGTGGCCAAGGTACTGGAGTTTCAGCTTTAGCATCATTCCTTCCAAAGAAATCCCAGGACTGATCTCCTTTAGAATGTACTGTTTGGATTTCCTTGCAGTCCAAGGGACTCTCAAGAGTCTCCTCCAACACCACAGTTCAAAAGCATCAATTCTTCAGCACTCAGCTTTCTTCACAGTCCAACTCTCACATCCATACATGACCACTGGAAAAACCATAGCCTTGACTAGACGGACCTTTGTTGGCAAAGTAATGTCTCTGCTTTTCAATATGTTACTCCCTGCTAAATGTGATTTAAAACTTTTTTAGTACTATAGGATGATTGGTGAGGTAGACATGTTTAGGAATATTACCAATTTAAAAGAAGTCTGGATGATGAACTGTCAAGAGATAAGCACTCAAAAAATTTTAATCAGTTAAAAATTTCAGCAACATTTATATTGGAAGATAGGAAGAGCACTTTAATTTTTTGCAAGTCCAATAATATATAATTTCCATATTTGATTTGCATTAAAATTTTTTCTTCCCTTCAATTGTGTTTGCTGGATTAGAGTAGAATCAAGCTTATTTTTATTAGATAATTATTATCAAGATAAGCACTCAAAAAATTTTAATCAGTTAAAAATTTCAGCAACATTTATATTGGAAGATAGGAAGAGCACTTTAATTTTTTGCAAGTCCAATAATATATAATTTCCATATTTGATTTGCATTAAAATTTTTTCTTCCCTTCAATTGTGTTTGCTGGATTAGAGTAGAATCAAGCTTATTTTTATTAGATAATTATTATCATGTCTTCTGATTGAGTTTTTTTTTCTAGGAAGACTTGTTTGCAGAGGGATTAAGAACTCGTTCAGTTGTGTCCGACTCTTTGCGACCCCATGGATGGTAGCCCACCAGGCTCCTCCGTCCTTGGAATTTTCCAGGCAAGAGTACTGGAGTAGATTGCCATTTCCTTCTCCAGGGGAATTTTCCTGATCCAGGGATTGAACTCGGGTCTCCTGCATTGCAGGCAGATTAAGAACTCGTTCAGTTGTGTCCGACTCTTTGCGACCCCATGGATGGTAGCCCACCAGGCTCCTCCGTCCTTGGAATTTTCCAGGCAAGAGTACTGGAGTAGATTGCCATTTCCTTCTCCAGGGGAATTTTCCTGATCCAGGGATTGAACTCGGGTCTCCTGCATTGCAGGCAGACACTTACCATCTGAGCCAAGGTGTGGATCCACTGAAGTGAGGAAAATGATGGTCAGATTCCCAGTTATACTCAACATGTATGTGAGAAACAGAAACATGGTAATTAGAATCTGAAGTTGAGGGTCATCCATCAGTGCCAACAGAATGAAGGTTGTGATTGTGTGATTTTTCATCACTGACTACTGAATTCTATTCATATAAAATTTAAAAATATTTTATCTGATGTTTATTTGAATAAAGTGGTATTAAAGTCAAACAGCAATAAAGAATGACTACTAGAAATTAATTCATAGGCAGTTTCTTCTCTAAAGTAGTAACTGGTATTGCCAATACTCTGGTGGCAGAGTACCCAATTGTTTATTTTATTGTTTTGGCAGTTTTGTGATAGAAATTAAACATATCTTAAAAATTATTCTATAATCCCATTTTAATATTTGATTTCATATTTTTAATCTATATACAAGACAGAATTTTCTCATGTAATTAGATTTGATCCACCATGGTTGTGATTTAACACACATGATTTTTCTTACAGCTAATATTCCTTTCTAATTTGAAGATGAATATTTAAATATAATCGTTTGCTTCATGTCTTTTCTAGAAGATCTGGTCATGATAGAATAAAAATATGTAACAACAAACAGATGGCAAGAATACACAGAAGAACTGTACAAAAAAGATCTTCAACAACCTGGATAATCACAATGGTGTGATCACTCATCTAGAGCCAGACATGGAATGTGAAGTCAAGTGGGCCTTAGAAAGCATCACTATGAACAAAGCTAGTGGAGGTGATGGCATTCCAGTTGAGATGGAGAAGACTCTTGTGAGTCCCTTGGACAGCAAGGAGATCAAACCAGTCAATCCGAAAGGAAATCAATCCTGAATATTCCTTGGAAGGACTGATGCTGATCCTGAAGCTCCAATGCTTTGACCACCTGATGTGAAAAGCCGACTCATTGGAAAAGACGCTGATGCTGGCAAGATTGAAGGCAGGAGGAGAAGGGGCAACAGAGGATGAGATGATTGGATGGTATCACTGACTCAGTTATCATGAGTTTGAGCAAACTTCAGGAGATGGTGAAGGACAGGGAAGCCAGCTTGCTGCAGTCTATGGGATCACAAAGAATCTGATATGACTGAAAGACCGAACAATGACAACAAGCAGAATGAAGGATACAGACAACATGACCATGTCATCAGATGCAGAAAATGCTTTTGACAAGTTGAAACCACTCCATGATTAAAATTACTCAACAAACTGGCTACAGAAGAAAGGTATGCTTATGTTAGCTGGACTGATGGAGAATGACAGAAATGGCACCTGCCAGTGATGGGCTAGCTGTGTGGTGAGGAGTAAAGCAATGACGTCTGCCAGCACTTCCATACTGGAGAAATCTTCTGCTCATCAGGTACCTGCCCTAAAGTTAGTTAATGGATCTCTTTGTCCTGTCACCCAAGTTCTTGTTACGCTGCTGTCTCTGTACTAGGACTTAGAGTGAGTTTGTGCAAGACCCTTCAAGAGTGGAGTCTCAGTTTTCCACAGCCCTCTGGCTCTCCCTAACATAAACCCTGTTAGTTTTCAAAGCCGGAAGTTTCGAAGTTCCTTTTCCTGGTGCAGGTCCCCAGGGCTGGGGAGTTTAATAAGGAGTTTCAGACCCCTTGCTTCTTAGTGAGTACCGCAGTAGTTGTGGTATCCATCCTGCTTGTGAGTCTCCATGTCATGGGTGTGGGATCTGACTGGACTGCATTTCTGTCTTTCTCACCAATCTTGATGTGGCCTTTCAAAAATATTCTTTGTTGTAGAAAACCTGTTCTGCTAGTCTTAGTCATTCTCAGGGGCAATTGTTCTGTATACAGCTGTAGTTTTTTTTTTTTTAATATAAATTTATTTATTTTAATTTGAGGTTAATTATTTTACAATATTGGAGAAGGCAATGGCATCCCACTCCGGTACTCTTGCCTGGAAAATCCTATGGATGGAGGAGCCTGGTGGGCTGCAGTCCATGGGGTCACTGAGAGTAGGACACGACTGAGTGACTTCACTTTCACTTTTCACTTTCATGCATTGGAGAAGGAAATGGCAACCCACTCCAGCATTCTTGCCTAGAGAATCCCAGGGATGGTGTAGCCTGGTGAGCTGCTGTTTATGGGATCGCACAGAGTCAGACACGACTGAAGTGACTTAGCAGCAGTAGCACTTTACAATTTTGTATTGGTTTTGCCATACATCAACATGAATCCACCACAGGCATACACGTGTTCCCCATCCTGAACCCCCCTCCCACCTCCCTCCCCATACCATCCCCCTGGGTCGTCTCAGTGCACCAGCCCCAAGCATCCAGTATCATGCATTGAATTTGGACTGGCGATTTGTTTCCTATATGATATTATACATGTTTCTATAATATCATATATGAAACAGCTGTAGTTTTGATATGTCCATGAGATGAAGGAAACTCAGGATCTTCCTGGACTGTCACTTTACTCTGTAATCCCATCCATTTGATTCTTTATAATTATTTTTTTCATGTAAGAGTTTGGGATTTTCCTTAATAAATAATTCTTTTTCAAGAATTGTGAGATTTTTTTCATTTAATATATTTGAAGGTAATGTTTTACTGAAATAGCTTAGTTGGAATTCAATCACTTCCACTAGCTTTGTTCATAGTAATTCTTCCTAGTGCCCACTTGACTTCATACTCCAGGATGTCTGACTGTAGATAAGTGATGCCATCAGGGTTATCCAGATCATTAAGATCTTTTTTGTATAGTTCCGTGTATTCTTGCCCCTTCTTCTTAATCTCTTCTGCTCCTCTTATGTTCTTACAATTTCTGTCCTTAATTGTGCCCATCCTTGCAGGAAGTGTTCCCCTGATATCTCTGATTTTCTTGAAGAGATCTCGTCTTTCCCATTCTACTGTTTTCATCCATTTCTTTGCATTGTTCATCTAAGAAGACCTTTAAAAAAAAAACTCCTCTTATGTTCTTACAATTTCTGTCCTTAATTGTGCCCATCCTTGCAGGAAGTGTTCCCCTGATATCTCTGATTTTCTTGAAGAGATCTCGTCTTTCCCATTCTACTGTTTTCATCCATTTCTTTGCATTGTTCATCTAAGAAGACCTTTAAAAAAAAAATCTCTCCTTGCTTTTTTTGGACCTCTGCATTCATTGAGTATATCTTTTCCTTTCTCCCTTGCATTTTGATCCTCTTCTTTCCTCAGTTCAATTCAGTCACTCAGTCATGTCCGACTCTTTGTGACTCCATGTACTGCAGCACATCGGGCTTCTCTGCCCATCACCAACTCCTGGAGTTTGCTCAACTCATGTCTATCAAGTCGGTGATGTCATCCAACTATCTTGTCCTCTGTCCTCCTCTTCTTATGACTTCAATGTTTCCCAGCATCAACGTCTTTTCCAATGAGTCCATTCTTTGCATCAGGTGGCCATAGTATTGGAGCTTCAGCACCAGTCTTTCCAGTGAATATTCAGGACTGATTTC
>SJYT01054270.1:0-16869 GCA_006410635.1 Cephalophus harveyi
TGGAGAACAGTGTGGAGATTCCTTAAAAAACTGCAAATAGATCTGCCTTATGACCCAGCAATCCCACTGCTGGGCATACACACCAAGGAAACCAGAATCGAAAGAGACACGTGTACCCCAATGTTCATTGCAGCACTGTTTATAATAGCCAGAACATGGAAACAACCTAGATGTCCATCAGCCGATGAATGGATAAGAAAGCTGTGGTACATATACACAATGGAATATTACTCAGCCATTAAAAAGAATTCATTTGAATCAGTTCTAATGAGATGGATGAAACTGGAACCTATTATACAGAGTGAAGTAAGCCAGAAAGAAAGTTTTTTATCAGCCACAAGAAGTCTGGGGGTTATTTGTCATGTAGCATCATCGCAGTGAAAACTGACTGATACAAATATTTTCACTCGGAATGTGATAAATAGTCAACTGTTTTTGCTTTCACGCCACCATTCTCCTGATCCGATGCATAATCTGGCGCCCTACATAATTTCTTTTAGTGCCGTTGAACTGTGTGCCATTGTCATCCCGGGCCCTGCATTCCTTTCCTGTTTGGCACCGTGTCACGTACTTCTCGTGCTGCTGCCGTTATCACAACAGTAAAATTTCCTGTCACCGCGGCCCCTCATTCATCTGCTCCTCTCTGGGAACTGTGCGTGAACTCAGACCATCGCTTCCACGTTTGCTTAATCCTGAGCGTTTCTAATGCCTTCAGATTCTTGCAGCTATGGACACTGTCATTTTATGCCAAACATATTAATAACAGGGTGCTGGTGAAGCGGGCTGCCAGCAGGCCTGCCTGCTGACCACCAGGACGCCTCCAGGATGGGCCGCTGATCAGTGAGTGGTCCTCGGCCCCGTGAAATTTAGGAAATCAAGTGAAGTCTGCTGGTTCTCCAGAATTAACCAGCTGCAGGAAGTCAGTGATGGAAACCAAGCCTGTGTGTTCCCAGCAGGGAGAAGTTTCCACCAAGAACTAGACGGCTTCTCTCCCACAACCAGACCTCCATGTTACAGAAACTTGTCCTTGGAGGGCTAGAGCTCTCCCAAGACTGGCAAATTTACAATCAGAACCAGAAGGGAACGAGACACGTGAGGGCTGTTTCACCCAGCCCAGAAACCTGTCTGATGTATGACCACGCAGGGCATCCGGGTCTCCATGCTGGGTGCCCCTTGGGTCCAAACTCTGAGCCCTGGGTGCTTCTGAGCTCTCTCCTGAGGAGTCAGGGAGCTTCAACAAAGAAGGTGGGGTGAATTCTCCTCACCAATCTGAAGAAATGCAGCTGCAACCACTGGGGATATTACACTTGGTCTCATCTCAAGTAATCCACCCGAAGAAATGTGACAAGAATATTTGGAATTGGACAGCCTGGGCTCAAGCTTTCATCCCTTTCACCTTCCCGGGGGCCTCAGCTGGAACACCTAACTGCCCCCCCCCGAGTCTGTTTCCCCATCTGCCCTTCAGAGACAGACCCTCCAAGGTCATTAAGGTGAAGTCATTTCGAGATCTAACAGTGTTGTAAAAATGTCAACCATTGCTTCTATTCAGGATGGCTGCCTGGGGCTCCTCTCCCTTCCACAGAATTCTCCAGGCTCACCTGACTCCTCAACGTTAGCCTTGTTAGCAGGCTCTAGGGTCTCTGTACCCCCAAAGTGAAAGTGAAAGTCTCTCAGTCGTATCTGACTGTGAAACCAGGGACTGTGCAGTCCATAGAATTTTCCAGGCCAGAATACTGGAGTGGGTAGCCTTTCCCTTCTCCAGGGAATTTTCCCAACCCAGGGATAGAACCCAGGTCTCCCACATTGTGGGCAGATTCTTTACCAGCTGAGCCACCAGGGAAGCCCTATGCCCCCAAAGAGACCTTTAAAAGTCCCTCCCAGTTCAGTTCAGTTCAGTCGCTCAGTCGTGTCCGACTCTTCGCAACCCCATGAATCGCAGCACGCCAGGCCTCCCTGTTCATCACCATCTCTCGGAGTTCACTCAGACTCACGTCCATCGAGTCCGTGATGCCATCCAGCCATCTCATCCTCGGTCGTCCCCTTCTCCTCCTGCCCCCAATCCCTCCCAGCATCAGAGTCTTTTCCAATGAGTCAACTCTTCACATGAGGTGGCCAAAGTACTGGAGTTTCAGCTTTAGCATCATTCCTTCCAAAGAAATCCCAGGACTGATCTCCTTCAGAATGGACTGGTTGGATCTCCTTGCAGTCCAAGGGACTCTCAAGAGTCTTCTCCAACACCACAGTTCAAAAGCATCAATTCTTCGGCGCTCAGCCTTCTTCACAGTCCAACTCTCACATCCATACATGACCACAGGAAAAAACCATAGCCTTGACTAGACGGACCTTAGTTGGCAAAAAGTCCCTCCCAGGGCAGGGAAATACAGGGAGTCAAATAGCTGCCTGCCTTCCACACACCTCTCCATGGCCCCAAATCCCATCCTCTGCCTTCTCTCTTGAACTCTCATGAAGGAATGGCTTTCATTTGGGGGCCCAGGGGAGCTGGTGATGTATGAGAATGCTAGGGAAATGTCAGCGTGTGCAAAAGTCAGGACAGTGACGAGAAACAGCCGATAATCATGGTGATCTTGTCTCCTGCCTTTCATTTATCTCAGTGCTCTTGTAAAAAAAGGGGGAGGGAACCGCGTAAGCCTCAGTATTTTTCTGCTGAGTGGTTTTGCAATGTTTCTCTGCAGCGTGCTGTCATCTTGCAAGTTTGTTAAAGGTGGGGGTGCAGGTGACAATTAGCAACGCATGTGTATGGTGCTTACATGTGTTTGTGTACACACGTATGTAGAGGAGATAAATAGAGCAAGAGAGAGGGAAGGAGAAAGAAAGTGAGTTGAAGGAGAAGAGAAGGAAGACACATTAAATGTGCATCATGATAAGTCACATCAGGAGGGGAAAAGGAAAGAAGGATCGAAAAGGGGAAGGAGGTGGAAGGGAAGGGGCAAGACGGGGTGAGAGGAAAGAGGAGGGAAGCGATCGCTTGCAAGGAGACAGAGACACACTTTCCAGGGTGAGCTGGCTCCTCGGGCTGGTTTACGGAGGTAAGCCACAGCTTCTTCAGGACATTCCCCACAGTGTTGGTTCTAAACTTGGCGGGTTACAAAAAACAGAGAAACCCTTCATTATCAAACACCTTTTCAGTGTTTGCATAACAGGGCGCAATGTCCTGAGCCCCCCACTCCTGGATTCAGAGGACACGCTTGAGGTCAGACTGGAGCTCTAGGGAGTGCAGCGGGACATTTTGACGATCTTCCAGATGGGCCCAGACTCAACTTCTCCCCTGGCCAAAATTCCCGTTTCTGTCTGTGACTTTCTGTGAGGTACATACTGTCATTATTCCCAGTTTTTCAGAGGAAGAAACTAAGGCTTGTAGACACCAAGGAACTTGCACTACATCACATAGACCATAAAGACTGCATTTTTTTTTTTTTTTTGGCTGTGCTGTGTGACATGCTGGATCTTACTTCCCCAACCAGATATCCAACCCTCATACCACTTGCAGTGGAAGTAGGAGTCTTAGCCACTGGGCTAAGTCCTGACACTGAGGATTCAGACTTGAGCTTGATTGATTACAAGGTCTGAGGATGTAACGGATGAGGATGGTTAAAACCACACCTGCCGCTTGGTACATACCACAGCCACCACCTCAGCTACCAGACTGCCCCTGCCCGCAGGAAGATCGGCCGTCCTGCACTGTGGCCCAGATCAGTTCTCCCATCTTTGCTGTTTACATCTGTCGGTTGGGCTGTGGATGCATCTTACAGCTAAGCCTAAGTCACCTACTGGAGGTTCCATGACATTCTGGAAAATGCCACATAGTGGGCAGGAAGTATAGCAATTCCTGGAATATCATGGATGCTCCAGTAGGTGACCTGGCTTAAGGCAGAGCTGTTGTTGAGTTGAGACACAAAGAGATGGCTGAACCAGCTACTGAAATATTGAAATACTTCCGAACTGATTGGTATCACTACCTCTAGTTCCCAGGGGCTGAGAGAGTTAACTTAGGCAGGTTGATAAGAAGTCCAAGCCTCAGGCCCCTTTAAAGAGGAGGGAAACATTCTTCTTCACATCCTTTTACCTTAGACAAGTAGGCCTCATAGGCAGCAGTGTCTCTTGTTCAAGGACATGCCTTTTTTTTAAGCTTTGGATATATGTTATGGGAGAAGGTCTGGGCAAAATTTTCACAGCCTTGTGGTATTTTTTTAATCTATTCTCAGCAGCTAGTTGAGAAATATATAAGGCCCTGCTGAAACTAGTGAAGTGGGTACTCTCCTGCCCCCTTCTGATGTCTATGTCAGAAGCTTTCTCTGTCATTTCCACTTTAAATAAAATCTACACAAAGCTCTGAGTGACTGAGACTGCCTTTGGTCCCGGAGTTGAATCTTCTCCTTCGGAGACCACGAATCCAGCACCACCGATCAGCGGTCACTGCAAGCTGTCAGTGCCCGCCCCCATCCAGGAAACCCCAGCGCTCCCCTTACACCCTAGACCACGCCTTCCGTTCATCAGCCGTGAGTGTCAATCTGATGTCAGCTTGACTGAGTCTGGGAGTACCAGGGAGTAGCTGGGTAAACACGATTCCAGGTGTGTCTGTGAGGGTGTTTCTGGATGGAATTAACATTTGAATCAGTAGAAAGAGTACAGAAGATTGTCCCCCCTACTGTGGGTGGCCCTCATCCAATCAGTGAAAGACCTGAATAGAACAAAAAGACAGGTCAGACGTCTTCTCTCTGATGGTTTTAAGCTGGAACCTTGGTCTTCTCCTGCCTTTGAACTTAGATTCAGACTGGAACTTATACCATCTGTTCTCCTGGGTCTCCAGTTTGCCAACGGTAGCTCTATAATTGCTCAGCCTTTATAATCACATGAACCAGCTCCTTATATATTGGATTATATACATTCCTTTCTCCAGTGGGCCATATTTTGTCCTTTTCATCATCAGTTCAGTTCAGTTCAGTTGCTCAGTCGTGTCTGACTCTGTGACCCCATGGACTGCAGCACGCCAGGCCTCCCTGTCCATCACTAACTCCCGGAGTTTACCCAAACTCATGTCCATTGAGTCAGTGATGCCATCCAACCATCTCATCCTCTGTTGTCCCCTTCTCCTCCTGCCCTCAATCTTTCCCAGCATCAGGGTTTTTTTCCGGTGAGTCAGTTCTTCACATCAGGTGGCCAAAGTATTGGAGTTTCAGCTTCAACATCAGTCCTTCCAGTCCTTTTATCACAGGGGACTGGAATGGAAAAGTAGGAAGTCAAGAGATACCTGGAGAACAGGAAAATTTGGCCTTGGAGTACAGAATGAAGCAGGACAAAGGCTAACAGAGTTTGGCCAAGAGAACGTACTGGTCATAGCAAACACCCTCTTCCAACAACACAAGAGAAGACTGTAGCTACACGTGGACATCACCAGATGGTCAACATAAAAATCAGATTGATTATATTCTTTGCAACCAAAGATGGAGAAGCTCTATACAGTCAGCAAAAACAAGACCAGGAGCTGACTGTGGCTCAGATCATGAAATCCTTATTGCCAAATTAAGATTTAAGTTGGAAAGAATAGGGGAAAATGACTAGACCATTCAGGTATGACCTGAATCAAATCCCGTACCATTATACAGTGAAAGTGACAAATAGATTCAAAGGATTAGTTCTGATAGATGGAGTGCCTGATGTACTATGGACAGAGGTTCATGACACTGTACAGGAGGCAGTGATCAAGACCATCCCCAAGAAAAAGAAATGCAAAAAAGCAAAATGGCTTTCTTAGGAGGCCTTACAAATAGCTGAGAAAAGAAGAGAAGTGATGGCAGAGGAGAAAAGGGAAGATAAACCTATTTGAATGCAGAGTTCCAAAGACTAGTAAGGAGAGATAAGAAAGCCTTCCTCAGTGATCAATGCAAAGAAATAGAGGAAAACAGTAGAATGGGAAAGACTAGAGATCTCTTCAAGAAAATTAAAGATGCCAACGGAGCATTTCATGCAAAGATGGGCTCAATAAAGGACAGAAATGGTATGGACCTAACAGAAGCTGAAGCTATTAAGAAGAGGTGTGCAAGAATACACAGAACTATACAAAAAAGATCTTTACAACCCAGATAATCATGATGGTGTGATCACTCACCTAGAGCCAGACATCCTGGAATGTGAAGTAAAGTGGGCCTTAGGAAGCATCACTACAAAAAAAAGCAAGTGGAGGTGATGGAATTCCAGTTGAGCTAGTTCAAATCCTAAAAGATGATGCTGTGAAAGTGCTGCACTCAATATGCCAGCAAATTTGGAAAACTCAGCAGTGTCCACAGGACTGGAAAAGGTCAGTTTTCATTCCCATCCCAAAGAAAGGCAATGCCAAAGAACGTTCAAACTACCACACAATTGCACTCACCTCACACTCTAGCAAAGTAATGCTCAAAATTCTCCAAGCCAGGCTTCAACAATACGTGAACCATGAACTTCCAGATGTTCAAGCTGGATTTAGAAAAGGCAGAGGAAACAGATATCAAATTGCCAACATCTGCTGGATCACTGAAAAAGCAAGAGAATTCCAGAAAAACATCTATTTCTGCTTTATTGACTATGCCAAAGACGTTGACTCTTTGGATCACAACAAACTGTGCAAAATTCTTAAAGAAATAGGAATACCAGACCACCTTACCTGCCTCCTGAGAAATCTATATGCAGGTCAAGAAGCAACAGAAGCATACATGGAAAAACCGAAGACGAAGCTTACCAGCCGGGGGGAGCCAGCATGGGCTCCTCCGAGCTCACTGGACAAGGGCCCAGGATACGCGCTGCCGTGGTGAGGGGAAGGGGAGGGAATGGAGTGGGAGGAGAGTTCCCTTGTGTTAGACACTCTCTCAACGGGACTCGTAACGCCTTCTTGACATGGTGAAGCGTCAAAAAGTCATGCAAGTTTCCTGAGGTTCTGTGAGCCAGCCTCACCCCTGACCCACTCAGAGGAACCTTCTAGAACCCACGACTTTAACATGAAATGAAGGAATTCTCTCTCCTCCGATCAGAGAGTGGGCTGTGTCCAGGTGTATTTTCAAACAGCAGCCGCAGCATCTCTCATTGCATACACTCTTCTCGAACAGGGTTCCCCTGTAGCCTGCAGACTAGCTGCCTGTTCTTGCGAAGTTTCCTTGGAACACAGCCACGCTTCCAGGCTGCCTCATCGGCAGAGGGGACGAGCGGCAGCACAGACCGTGTGGCAGGCAAGCCTGAAATATTTACTCTCCGATCCTTTAAGGGAAAGTGTCCTTGCCACCCCTTCAACCCCGTAAAGAAGCTGGGGCACAAAAGGTCACGTGGTCCCACCCAGCCCTATCCGAATAAATGCTTCTGGAACCACGCTGGATTCCACGCTGAGCTTTTTCCAAAGGAGAGTTGGATGCTAATCCAGTTACCATAGTTATACTGTTAGCAGAGTAAATCAGTTCCATGAATAGCTTTGTTAGGGGCCTCTTGGACTTCTGTTCTCTGTCTTATTTGATACGCAGACTGTTCTGATGGAGGGCAGGAACTAGTTAACTAGCCCATCTGGTACCTACCTTGCACTCAGCAATAAAATAGTACACAATGGAGCCTGTCCGTCATGTAGTATGTAAGACAGGGATAGACTCTAATTGTAATGGCAACAGCCGTTGATAAAATGTAACTTTCTCATGTTTTCTTAGGTCTTTAGTATTTAGGCTTCCCCAACAGTTCAGTTGGTAAAGAATCCGCCTGCAATGTGGGAGACCTGGGTTCGATCCCTGGGCTGGGAAGATCCCCTGGAGAAGGGAAAGGTACCCACTCCAGTATTCTGGCCTGGAGAATCCCATGGACTGTGTAGTCCATGGGGTTGCACCCTAGGAGACTCTGTTCCTGTCTGCCCGCTCTGGTGCTCTGAGATTCTCCAGCCCCATGCATGGCACACTTTCCCTGCCCCAGAAGTTGTGATGACCAGTGGGTGTGGCAGTCACCAGAGAGGAGAGATCACTGTCTGTGTGTCCGGCCTGGAGTCTCTGCCCCACCTGTATCTCCAAACCCACCCCCAAACCCGTCTGCTACCATCTTCCCCACTCCGGGCTGCAGGTCAGCCCCTCCCCTGGAGACCCTTTCCCCTCCGCTCTCCGAGAAAGTCAGCCTGGGTTATCATGAGGTCCCTAGAGAAGTGAGTTTTAAAAATTTTATGTATTTAAAATTTTTTAACTGAAATACATTTGACACACAGCATTGTGAGAATTTAAGTTGTCAATGTTACTTTGATTCACGTATATGCTGCCATATGGTTGTCACGCAGGAATGATTAGGACCTCTATTGCATGATTATCATTTCTTTTTAGTAGCTGAAATAATTTGAGATGAGTTTTTTAAATTATTATTATTCCTTTAAATTTCTCAGCCCCTGCCTTTCCCAGGCCCCAATCGGCCATAGGAATTACAGGCCAAGGCTGCTCCATGTTGTCACCCAGCCACGGGGACCGCGGTGTCTCAGCTTCCTGATGGCCCCCTGGGGATGGCCATCTGTGCCATGGGAACCAGGGTGTCTGGGCACCGGGCACAAGCCACCTGTGCCCGCTGCCTGGCGCTGCTGTGAGCTGGGCATCTGAGCCCCAGCCAGCCTCCCTTCCCCCGCCTGTGCTGGGCTTCCTGCGTCCAGGTGATGGATGCAGCTTCCGGCCCTGCTCTGGGTCTGCATTCAGCTTCCCCTGGGGCCCCACCCCAGTTGCTGGGCCATCCTAGCCCTTCCCAGCGACTAGTCTCCCTTCCCACGTCCTGCGGCTGGAGTGCAGATGTTTGGGACGCCACCCCCTCAAGGACTAGGCTGAAACAAAGACAAGCAAGAAGCCAGTCACTAAGAATGAGGTCACAGACTTAAGAAGATGCCCTTCTTTCTGGGAAGACTCAATGGGTTTCCCCCCCGCAGGGCAGCTTTTAATTTAAATTACTTCCAACTCACAGCAAGACTTGGCCCTCAGCAAGGTCTGCACAGATAAAAGGCTGAACTGTCTCGGGAAGCCAAACGGACAGCGCGGAGCACCGGAGGCGCGACTTCAGTGGTGCACACGCTGCTGCAAGGCGCTGATGGGCCGCCAGGAACTGCGGGCAATTCCAAATGGATTGGCTGCTCTGGGGAGAAGCGCACAGATTTATCTGAAAGGTGGTGTTCAGGGCACTCTTGGCGAAATAGCCACTTGATTTTATGGCTGATTTAGTAGCTCTTTTAGCTGGTTTAAGTTCCTTCAAGCATTCAGCAATTAACCTCTTCTTAGAACGTTCTGGAAAATGATTTATCTTTTAGGGTCTACTGAACAATCAGCTCAGCTCCACAGCACAGTCTCCGTGCTTCCCAGGAACAAATGAGACACCCCAACAGCTAGAAATGGCATCGTAAACAGATTAGGTAAAACTCATTGATTTGTGCAGACCCTTCTACAGAATTTTTCTCAGGTATAAGTTTACGTGACTGTCTTTAAAGAAGGATTGTACTTGGCATTTTCATTTTTAAAGGTGAAAGGGTGGAAGCTAGTGAGGTTGAATACCCCAGAGCTTGGATCTGCAGAGATTTAAACTCTGAACACCTCGTTTTCCTTCTCCAGAAAGAGGACAGGGAATTAGCTACCTCTTAAAGATGCCATGAAAATCAAATGGACAATCTGGGTGAAAGACCTTTGTAAAGTGCGGCATGTTGAGTAGAAGGTTATGAAAACCAGTCTCCCATCTCCTAGCCCCTCTCTTCCTTTCACAGACACGTCAGCTCCAAGTGTGCAAACTCAGAGTTTTTCTGGGAAAATTCCAGATCAGACCTGGAAGTGTCTTCAGTCTTAATCCAGCGCCTGTTTATATTCTCAGCCCCAAACAGAGCTACGATTAGACCAGGAGTCCAGGCTCAGTCACGGATTTCACCGGCTTTGCCTCTAGTGCTTGGATGTGTGTGTGCGTGCGCGCACATGTGTGTGCGCACGCGTGTGTCCTCCTGAATATCGGGTATAATCACTCCCTGGGGTCACTCTGATTCATGACGCTATAAAACTGGGCACCCCCTGCAAGTGTGCCCCCAGGATGTTCAGTTAAGGCCCCTGCAGGCCACGGTCGCAGTCTCTTTACTGTGGACACGCGATGAACAGCTGTGGGTGGGGGGCTGTCTGCAGGGTGTTCGCCTGGGCCCGGCTGTTCCTTCCGGGCCCAGTTTGTTGGATTCTTGCATCTCTGTTGCATCTGGGGTTTCTGTAACTTCACCTATTTTCTTTCCCACGTGTGGTCCTTGTGGTTCCTGGCCCAGCACAAAGCTGCCCACGTGGCACAGAGGCTGTTGCCCTGCAAACCTCCCCAGAGGCACACGAACTGCTTTTGGGCCACACCGTGCAGGGTACCAGATCTCTGTTCCCCTGACCAGGGATCGAACCTGGGCCCTCAGTAGTGAAAGCCCCAAATCCCAGGAAATTCCCAAACATGGGCCCTTTTAAAGCAGGACAGAATTTCCCAAGGAAAGAATCCTTGTCCCCAAGAAAATGTACTAGTTCTGGAGACAAGGGAGAAAAAAAATCCTAAAATTTTGCCTGGGATCCTGAATATGAAATTCCTCCCTAGTGTCTTCTCCTTCCCGGTAAGAAGGAGTGTTTGGGGAAAATGGACTTGGGCAGGAGGAGGGGAAGGGTGACCGGATCATTTCCACCAGCTCAGTCTCTGGAGCTCCCGCACGGCTTCCAGTCAGCACCGCGGCCCGAACACTCAGCTGATGTCTTGGTGGATGTTGAGAGGGCCCTGGCCTGGAGGGGTGGCTTCAGGCAGAGCTGCAGACTCAACACTCCTTGCCCCTCCTTACCTCACCCTGGCGCTGGGAGTCTTGGTGGGCAGAGATCGAAGAGCCAGGCATTTGGTGATAATTTCAGGAAAACTGCAACCGAGGGTGTGTTTAAGATTTTTTTTATCATCTTTTGCAATTAAAGGATTACAAATGGAAATCATTTCTTAAAAATACATGAATCACTATTAGCAGGGCTATCAGCACTCTCCCTCTCGCCTCCAAACACTGACCTTGTGGACCATGAACCGTCGCAGTCTCTGAAGCAGCTATTACCCCCTTCTTCTCTCCCTGGACTGCTCTGGGCTATCCTGAGCCCCCGACCCAGCCCAGGCTGTGCCTCTGGGCCCTCAAACCCTCCCGTGGGCCCTTCGGAGCTCACGCTCCACCATCAGCGCCTCACCTTCTTCTCTGACCTTCCCTGCAGCCCCTCGCCCTAATTCTGGAACCGGGTCCGCCCTGAGGGCCACGTCTCCCCTTCAGTCCGACCAAGTGGAGCCGCTCTGTTCTCACGATTGCCCTCCCTGTCTCCCATCACCACTTGCAAGCCATTTTCCATCCTTCCACGTGCTCCCAGCTCCCTTGAAGTTCATGCTTTCAAACTGGAGCATCCCAGCACATCTCTGGTCCCGTCATCTAACAATCCCCAGGTGATCTCCTCTGACTTGTGGAAGTTTCTAGCCCCTGGCTCCCTCTCTCTTTCTGGCTCTGTAATCACAGTTTCAGGACCGATCCAGAGGACTCGCCCCACCCTTGGCATTGCCACTGTTTGACTCCTTCCTCTCCTTTGCACTTTTCCTCTGATGCATCCCCCATGCCAGCCGTCCGCCCCCTTAGTCATCCTCCCGACCTTGACCCCAGTGATGAAAACACCACCTCGGAAGACTTCCTGCTCACTTCCTCAGATGGCCCGTCCTCACCCAGCCCTGCTTCCCCGAGGAGACGTTCAGTTCCGAAGCCTGTTTCCATGCTCATCAGCGCCTTCAAGTCCCCGTGTCCCTCTTCCCCTCGAACTGCATCCTCTGACCCGTCGCGACCCTCTCCGCCTGCCAGCCTCCACCCACCGCCTGTCTCCTCTCTCCCCGCCTTGTGCTCACCTGGTTAAACCCCAGCTCAGGTCAAATCCACCCACCAGCCACTCCACACCCCTGCCCGAGTAGGCAGCCCACCGCTGGAGCAGAACACACAGCCGTGCCCCTGGCCTCACCCTCAGTGCACGATGCCCACGAGCCGGGGGGGCCTCCCCAGGACGGCCGTGGCGGGCTCCGCCAGTCCTGAGCACAGGCTTTCTTTCCTGTCTTCAAAATGCCCGTGTCCCCTCCTCTGGCTTCACTCCCAGACGACGATCTTGCCCGGGATTTTACTGAGAAGATAGTCAGAAATTCTCTCCCATCATCCTAACCCCAACTCTCAGTTCCCCTGTGTGCATTCCCAAACCCCCAGCTTTCCCTCTTGCTGAATGAAGTATCTTTGCTCCAGTCTGGAGCCAACACCTCCCTCTCACCTTCTCCAACCTCTGGGCCCAGGGTGGGGCAGGAGAGGGTGTATCTAGGGCTCCCAGGAGTGTACCCCCACATTTCCAGCCCTCAAAGCCCCGCTTGTTTCATTCCAGCCCTGGCCTGTCTCTAGGTCCTTCAAAGCCATCCCTCAACCTCTTTCCATACCTTTTCCCCAGACAAGCTCCCACCTCCTCTCTAACATTCCACCACAATTACGATTAAGTCGTCGGGTCAAGCTCCCCCAGGGCAGGGGACAGACCTAGCACTTTCATTGCTCTAACACCTCTCTGTGCCTCAGTTTGCCTATCTGTAGAATGGGGATAATAGTGCACCCAGTAAGCGTGGGGTTTTATACTAGTCTCCCCATCATCCAGTAATTTCTCAGCCCGTAGGAGGTACTTCATCAGTAACTGTGGAAGAAGGCAGGAATAATTCCAGGACTGATGTATGAAGATTCAGCAGGGTTGGGGGCTTTTCTAAACTGTGGAAGGTGGCCGTGAAGTGCTGAAGGCAGGGACTCCAGGAGGCCCCATGTCAGCTCATGGCCACCAGCACTCAGGGTCAACTCTCAGGCCCCATTCCCTCCTCCTTGCATGTTTGCAAACTTGACCAGCAGGAAGCCCCTGAGATGTGGGCTTTGGTCGGGCTTCCCTGCTGGCTCAGGGGATAAAGAACCTGCCTGCCACGCGGGAGGCCCAGGTTCGATCCCTGGGTTGGGAAGAGCTCCAGGCTCAACCCCTGCCCCTGGAGAAGGGCAAGGGACTTTGGTTTGGCTGCATGGGATGGTCTCAGAGTCCCCAGGCCTTTGCCACAAGGCGCTAAGAGGTATGATCTGTGCACAGAACCCAGAAGCTGAGGCAAGGGGGTCCTGGAGGCAGCTGCTTGGTCTCTGGGGGTGGCTCCCCACTCAGCCTGGCAGCCTGGGCTGCAGGGCTCAACCACAGACTCGGCCAGCGGAGCCCGCCGCTGCGTCTGGAAGAGCTGTTGGCTTTTATGGTTTCCCCTCACCCGTTGCTTCTCTCCCAGCCTCCCTTCCACCCTCTTCACAGTCCCTGCAACTTTCTTGAGGTCCCCCTTGGCCTTTGGCCGTCTAAGTTGGGTTCCACCCTGAAGGTGCCGTGGCCTTGCCTGTCTCCCTCTTAGCAAGCATGGCCCAAACCCCGACGGCTGTGGCGCCGGGAGAGGGGACAGCCCCGAGCTCCGAGCGCCCCGCGGCCGCTGGCTCTGCACACCAGCCTCGCCTCCGCACAGCCCTGCTTCACACCATCAGTCTTGGCCCCTTTCCTCAGTCCCCCGAGGGAGACTCGCACCGCTGTCTGTCTTTTGGCAAAACATGTAGCAAAGAGAAACCTCTTTAAATATTTATTTTGAAATAGAAATTGGTAGAGACACCTAGGTTCCTTCTAAGCCTCTGTATTTTTCTGAAAGGGCATTCCTGGGTCAAGAGGATAGCATCTTTTTGTTGGGAGCAACTCTTGAATAACTTGATTTCCAGTCGCAGAAATATGTCTGTTTTGGTCAGAAATTCAGGGCTGGCTTTTTAACAGGACGTTTAAAATCCACGTTGACAGCAGCAGCTCCTGCCTGCCTTGTACTCCTGTGGGTACCCCGGCCGTTATTTGTCCAGGCCTGGCTGGGTTTAAGAGGTTGCTGTTGGGCATTCCGTTCTGTGAAAGAAGGCCCAGTGAGGCAAAGCAGAGTGGGCATGTGGGGCCTTGCCCACTCCTTAGCTGTGCGATCTCAGGGAGCTACCGCCCCTCTCTGAGCCTCAGTGTTCTCATCTATACAATGGGGAGAATCCTGCCTTCCTCACACCGTATGGTGAAGAGTTACTCTGAGGTCAGTTATGTGAGCTCTGACATGGTGGGCAGTCTGTGGTGGGGTGGCAGCAGGAGATCCTGGGAAGGTGCCCCGTGTGCAGGTTCCATCTGGGGCAGAGGGAGCTTGAGGGGGCTGCGTGCCACCCAGGGCCCCAGACTCCTCCCCACACAACCAGGCCCCTCCTGCTGGGGCTTCCGAAGATGTTCATTTACTAGAGACTTTACGAGGATAAGAACAGGTCTGGTGAGGGATGCCTGCACCCAGAAGGTGGAGCAGAAGCTGTATCCAGTTTATTGTGGTAACTGAAAACTGAGTCAGCTAAAAACTGTGGTTGGTTAGCTAGGTGGGTAGCAGGGTGGGCTACCAGGGTTCTTTCCCTCTTCTTCAGCAAAAGAGGCTGTCAAGTCACAGCTGAGCAAGTCTTCAGGTCCACTCTTTGCTATGAGGATGTAAACCATCAGTTGTACTTCAGCCACCAAACATGGCCAACATCAGCACCAGCAGCTCCACCAGGACTCACTGTTACACACCATCAGGGTGGCGCCCACCAACAGTTACCACTGCATCCCCAACTTCTGTCATCTCACATGCTCTCCCTACCATCACCTCCCCCACCACCATCACCTCCCCCACCACCATCGCCTCCACCACCATCGCCTCCACCACCATCGCCTCCAACATCATCGCCTCCACCACCATCACCTCCCCCACCACCATCGCCTCCACCACCATCACCTCCAACATCATCGCCTCCACCACCATCACCTTCCCCACCACCATCACCTCCCCCACCACCATCGCCTCCACCACCATCGCCTCCAACACCATCGCCTCCACCACCATCGCCTCCACCACCATCACCTCCAACATCATCACCTCCAACACCACCATCACCTCCACCACCATCCCCAAGTCCACCAATATCACCATTCTACCTGCAGCACCGAATCTCCATCCTGCCTTCCATCTCCCCCACCTCCACCACCATCACCACCTCCCTACACAGCTCATCACCATCATCATGACCAGCTGCACCATCACACCACCCTCACCATCAATATTACCACCATCATCAACACCCACCCCCCACCACTGCTGTTCACATCCATGTCCTCACTAAAAACATCAGCGTTGCAACCTCCATTGCACAAGCCAGCATCACGACTGTTTCCAGTCTGCTAGCACCAGTGTCCTGCTCCATAAATGCAGACTTTTCAGTTTGAAAAACAGGATATTGGTCTAGACCCATTGGCCCAAAACCCTAAAATAAAGCTGAAAGAGAGAGGATTAGTAGACTGCCTTTGGCCCTAAAGGGGAGAAAGGAAAGGGGGTGGCAGTTTTGCCTTTTTAAGGCCCGGGGCCTAAGGATCTCCTCACACCTGGTGATGAGCAGCACGTACGTTTGGCAAGAAAACAGTAGCTGGTCTTTGGGGTCCAGACTCTAGGATCTGGGGAGTCTTTCTGAAAAAAAGAGTGATCAAGACTATCCCCAAGAAAAAGAAATGCAAAAAGGCAAAATGGCTGTCTGAGGAGGCCTTACAAATAGCTGAGAAAAGAAACGAAGCTAAAGGCAAAGGAGAAAAGGGAAGATATATCCATTTGAATGCAGAGTTCCAAAGAATAGCAAGGAGAGATAAGAATGCCTTCCTCAGTGATCAATGCAAAGAAATAGAGAGAAAAAATAGAATGGGAAAGACTGGAGATCTCTTCAAGAAAATTAGAGATACCAAGGGAACATTTCATGCAAAGATGGGCTCAATAAAGGACAGAAACAGTATAGACCTAACAGAAGCGGGGGCAAGAATACACAGATGGTTAGAAGAGGTGGCAAGAGTACACAGAAGAGCTGTACAAAAAAGATCTTAAATATCCAGACAACCACGACGGTGTGATCACTCACCTAGAGCCAGACACCCTGGAATGCGAAGTCAAGTGGGCCTTAGGAAGCATCACTACGAACAAAGCTAGTGGAGGTGATGCAATTCCAGCCGAGCTAGTTCAGATCCTAAAAGATGATGTTATTTAAGTTCTGCACTCAGTATGCCAGCAAATTTGGAAATCTCAGCAGTGGCCACAGGACTGGAAAAGGTCAGTTTTCATTTCAATCCCCAAAAAAGGCAATGCCAAGGAATGTTCAGACTCCTTCACAATTGCACTCATCTCACATGTTAGCAAAGTAATTCTCAAAATTCTCCAAGCTAGGCTTCAACAGTACTTGAACCAACTAAAGAGGCTTTGTTTAAAACCTGTTAAGGTATACAGGTTGAGAGGGAGTAATTATGAACTCTGTAGTGTGGTATACATTGTGATTTTTCCTTTGGTTTTAGCATTCTCAAGCTTAGCAAGAATCTGTTAGGTTTAAGTAAATTTTATGTGCAGTATGCCTATGTGTACGTGAACCGTGAACTTCCAGATTTTCAAGCTGGTTTTAGAAAAGGCAGAAGAACCAGAGATCAAATTGCCAGCATCTGCTGGATCATGGAAAAAGGAAGAGAGTTCCAGAAAAACATCTATTTCTACTTTATTGACTATGACAAAGCCTTTGACTGTGTGGATCACAAGAAACTGTGGAAAATTCTGAAAGAGATGGGAATACCAGACCACCTGACCTGCCTCATGAGAAATCTGTATGCAGGTCAGAAACAACAGTTAGAACTAGACTTGGAACAACAGACTGGTTCCAAATTGGGAAAGGAGTCCGTCAAGGCTGTATATTGTCACCCTGCTTATTTAACTTCTATGCAGAGTACATCATGA
>SJYT01054275.1:5853-21263 GCA_006410635.1 Cephalophus harveyi
GGAGTGTTTAATTATTTTTTTTTCATGGAAATATTTCACACATCATTTTGGAATGTTTAAACATGAGAAGTATTTGTAGTCTAAAAATGGACAAATTTGTAAATCTAGAGTTTTTGTGTTACTGAGTCCAAGCTCTCTCTGTTTGCCACACGGCAGGCCAATGACTCTGAGAGACAAGGTGTTGAGGCAAAGAAAACAACTTTATTCAGAAAGCAGTTGACTAAGATGATGGCGGGTTAAGGGTTCAAAATGACCATGTTATTGGTGTCTGGATGCAAGGTTCTTTTATAGATCAGAGATGGGGGAGCTGAGGAAGCAAAGTAAAAAGGCCATAAAGTTTGCACACATGTCCTATAATGCCAAGCTTCCAGCAGTGGATGTGTTAATTTCTTTCTTTTGAAACAGGAATCCAAGTTCTTAGCTGCAGAGCCAAAGAATGGCATCCATGAACAGTAAAACACTCACAGTAGCAAGTGAATAGGATTTATTAAAGGGAGGAAAGTACAAAGCTCTCAGCATGGACACTGAGAGGGGGTAAAGAGTCCATCCAAGGTGGGACTTAACAGCAGCTTTCACATCCTTCCTTCAGTTCAGTTCAGTTCAGTTGCTCAGTCATGTCCGACTCATTGTGACCCCATGGACCGCAACACATTAGGCTTCCCTGTCCATCACCAACTCCCAGGATTTGCTCAAACTCATGTCCTTTGAGCCAGTAATGACATCCAACCATCCCATCCTCTGTCACCCCCTCTCCTCCTGCCTTCAATCTTTCCCAGCATCAGGGTCTTTTCCAGTGAGTCAGTTCTTCACATCAGGTGGCCAAAGTAATGGAGTTTCAACTTCAACATCAGTCCTTCCAATGAATATTCAGGACTAATTTCCTTGATGATGGACTGGTTGGATCTCCTTGCACTCCAAGGGACTCTCAAGAGTCTTCTCCAACACCACAGTTCAAAAGCATCAATTCTTTGGTGCTCAGTTTTTTTATAGTCCAACTCTCACATCCATACATGACTTCTGGAAAAACCATACCTTTGACTAGATGGACCTTTGTTAGCAAAGAAATGTCTCTTCTTTTTATATGCTGTATGCTGCTGCTAAGTCGCTTCAGTCGTGTCCGACTCTGTGCGACCCCACAGATGGCAGCCTACTGGGCTCCGCCATCCCTGGGATTCTCCTATATGCTGTATAGGTTGATCATAACTTTTCTTCCAAGAAGTATGTGTCTTTTAATTTTATGGCAGCAGTCACCATCTGCAGTGATTTTTGAGCCCCCCAAAATAAAGTCTGTCACAGTTTCCACTGTTTCCCCATCTATTTGGCATCTCTTCAAGGAAATTAGATACTGCAAGGGAACATTTCATGTAATGGTGGGCTCAATAAAGGAGAGAAATAGTATGGACCTAACAGAAGCAGAAGATATTAAGAAGAGGTGGCAAGAATACACAGAAGAACTACACAAAAAAAGATCTTCATGACCCAGATAACCATGATATGTGGTCACACCCCTAGAGCACGACATCCTGGATGCAAAGTCAAGTGGGCCTTAGGAAGCATCACTACGAACAAAACTAGTGGAGGTGATGGAATCCCAGTTGAGCTACTTCAAATTCTGAAAGATGATGCTGTGAAAGTGCTGCACTCAATATGCCTGCAAATTTGGAAAACTCAGCAGTGGCACAGGACTGGAAAAGGTCATCTTCATTCCAATCCCAAAGAAAAGCAATGTCAAAGAATGTACAGTGACCACACAATTGCAGTCATCTCACATGTCCATCGAGGCAATGGACATGTAATAGCAAAGTAATGCTCAAATTCTCTAAGCCAGGCTTCCACAGTAAATGAAACATGAACTTCTGGATGTTCAATCTGGATTCAGAAAAGGCAGAGGAACCAGAGATCAAATTACCAACATCCGTTAGATCATTGAAAAAGCAAGAGAGTTCCAGAGAAACATCTACTTCTTCATTGATTATGCCAAAGCCTTTGACTGTGTGGATCACAACAATCTGTGGAAAATTCTGAAAGAGATGGGCATACCAGACCACCTTATCAGCCTCCTGAGAAATCTGTATGCAGGTCAAGAAGAGCAGTTAGAACTGGACACGGAACAACAGACTGGTTCCAAATAGGAAAAGGAATACGTCAAGGCTGTATACTGTCACCCTGTTTATTTAACTTATATGAAGTGTACACCATGCAAAATGCCAAGCTGGATGAAGCCCACAAGCTGATATCGAGATTGCCAGAAGAAATATCAATAACCTCAGATATGCAGATGACACCACCTAGATGGCAAAAAGAGAAGAACTAAAGAGCCTCTTGATGAAAGTGAAAGAGGACAGTCTGTCCCTAGTTTCTCCTCTTGCCCTCAATCTTTCCCCACATCACAGTCTTTTCCAATGAGTTACTTATTTGCATCATATGGCCAAAATATCAGAGCTTCAAATTCAGCGTAAGTCCTTCCAAGGATATTCAGGATTATTTTCCTTTAGGATTGACTGGTTTGTTCCCCTTGCTATCCAAGGGACTTTCAAAAATCTTCTCAAGCACCTCAATTCAAAAGCATCAAATATTTGTTGCTTTATGTTTCAACTTTCACATCTGTACATGACCACTGGAAAAGCCATAGCTTTGATTATATGGACCTTTGTCAGCAAAGTGATATCTCTACTTTTTAGTAAGCTGTCTAGGTTTGTCATAGCTTTTCTTCCAAGGAGCAAGTGTCTTTGAATGTCATGGTTGTAATCACTGTCTACAGTGATTTTCGCTCCCAAGAAAATAAAATCTGTCACTGTTTCCACATTTCCCCCATCTTTTTGTCATGTAGTGATGGGACCAGATGCCATGATCTTAGTTTATTGAATGTTATGTTTTAAGCCAGCTTTTTCACTCTCATCTTTCACCCTCATCAAGAGACTCTTTAGTTCCTGTACATTTTCTGCCATTAGAGGGGTATCTTCTGCAAATAAATTCTTAAAATTGCAATATGATATCTTATTTTGTAACATAGCCTATATTTTTGTATGGTGCAACTTTATAATACAGTTTTTCCCCAAAGTATTTATTTTTTAAATAGATTTTTTTTTAATTTTAGATAAAATCTGTCTCTTTCACGTTACATAGTCTTTTCAGAAATATCTTTATCTTAAAAAAAAAAGCTTTGTTAAATGCATTTTGTTTTATAATTTTAATTGATTCATATATCTTATCCAAAATAACAGAATTCAGATTTTGAAATATAACAGTATTTTCACTAAGAACATCACTCTTTAATGTTATGAATGTCTCTTTAATGATATACTGATAACCTGCATTTTCATTAACATAAATATTAATGTTAAAGTAACATAGTATCCTGGAGAAGGCAATGGCAACCCACTCCAGTACTCTTGCCTGGAGAATCCCATGGATGGAGGAGCCTGGTAGGCTACAGGCCATGGGGTTGCTAAGAGTCGGACACAACTGAGTGACTTCACTTTCACTGTTCACTTTCATGCATTGGAGAATGAAATTGCAACCCACTCCAGTATTCTTGCCTGGAGAATCCCAGGGACAGAGGAGCCTGTTGGCTGCCATCTGTGGGGTCACACAGAGTCGAACACGACTGACACGTCTTAGCAGTAGAAACATAGTATCCAGAAGTTATTATTGAGCATTTTCATTGAAGAATATCCTGTTCATGAAATTTCATGTGGATTTTATAACATTGTATGATGCTTTTTATAATATTGCATGATGCTCTGTGCTTTTTTAGATCTAAATAATTTTAATGTATTTGTCTTTTCCAATTTTATTTCAAGCATACTTCCAATTATCACTACTGGTATGCAAAATTTACTGCTGGACTAAATTTCCTCCTGGGAAAGCTTTAATATCAATTATATAATTTAGAATATAAAATTAATGCAAAAAATTGATTTTCAGTATTCATTGAAAACAGTAATGCCCTCATCAAAATCCATGTGGGAGAAGGGAATTTCACACACCTGTCTTCATGAATCAGATCAGCTCTTATCTACGCATCAATAGTTCCAAAACTAACATGAAGTGTGCAATACATTTTCTTTTGTTTTTTATTATGTGTGTTAGTAAAGTATCACATATGTATGTAGTTGTTGTCAGTCTTGGCAGAACAATAGCCATCCGCGTATGATTATTTTGTATGATATAAAGTTGCTCCTGAGAAGTACTCAGCCCCCCTTGATATATATAACTGCAAAATACCCTGTCATAACAGAGAAATTATTTCACACCATATTATATTCATTAGTGTGCACTCTGTAGAATGGAAAATTGATTATTATTTTAATGTAGCCATGATGACCGTCTTTGTATTTTCTAATCTCATCAAATCCATTGAATACAACCAAGGCTTGTTTCCATAGCAACCATGAGTGAAAAGAAGAACTACAATAGAGGTATATGCTGCACTTAAAAAAGGATAAATTTCAGAGAGGATCGGATAGAGAAATTCTGGAAGGAGGGGATTCTGAGTCAGTAGTGACCAAGAGGGTCTATAAATCTATGACCAAGGAAGACATATTAAATAATCGACTACATGGTCAGGCAGACAAATCATGACAAAGCAATAATTTTCATAATAAAATTTGACTATTTCAGGAAACATAGTGCCTTTAAGCTTCCTACAAGGCTAAAAAACATTTCTAAATCTAAAATTTGAGGATGACAGAATAAATGTAACTATTAAAAAAATAAAAATTCAGGCTAGGGTGTTGCCCTAGCTCTGTAATTGTCAAATTGTAATTTTTGCAATTTACAATTTCTAGAACTTAAAAGGGATACTCATTTAAAACCAATATTTTTATTATTTTCAAATTACCTGAACAAAAATTTGCAGCCTCCTTCTGCAGGAGGGAGTAGAGATGAGTTATGTAAGAGAGACAGAAGAAATGATATCTTACTGATCTGTTCTGAGAAGATAGCAAAGACCTGACTAGAAAATAACCCAGAAAAATTGTTGTAAACGCTGGAAAAAAGTAGAATAGTAGCTGAGGTCACAGGGCTTAATCTAAAGGTACTAGTAAGGAAATGAGCTCTTTTTCCCTGAAGCTCCTGCTGAGTCCCTTTAATACTGATAAGAGGCGAGGCTTCTCCAGCCAAGTTAGCAATTGTACAGGGACACTTTGCATTGCTGATCACTTAAGCTTGAACACAGTGTAATGTAATCCATGGAAATAAAAGACCTTTGGAGTCTTCAAAAATTTTTAACAGCAAAAGAGAGGTTTTAGACAAACAGAATTGAAAGCCACTCCTTCGTGGTATTAAATCTTCTAAAAATGCAGCAACAAGGTCAACCTAAGCCTACAGAAAGTGAGTAAAGAGAGAAGAGTTCATGTCAGTCATGTGGTTCTCTGGTTCTCACCCCTTCAGTCACGTCATTTTACTTCTTGAATGAAAATTATAGAGTTTATTCTTCTATACTGAACTCATTTAGGCATGAGGAAACTGAGATTCAGAGCATGAACAACTACCTAAAATCTTACATTGGAAAAAGCATTCATCATCCTTGACCCTAAGGGAATGCCTTTTCAGTTATTCTGCCTTACTTTATTAAAAATGTATATATTTGCATTAGCTTGAAATAGGCAATATTACATTGTTTTAATCAACATGAGTAACTGAAAGCAAGGATTTGCTTATTTAATTTTTTAATGTTTCAATTTTTTTTCCCAGATAATGTGCTTCTTTCATTTACAAAAATATTTAAAAAGCAAGATAGAGTGTATAATTTTTGTTATATAGCCAGTTTCATTAAGTCACCACTAGTTGTGCCTCTGACAATGTGCTAACATATGGGTGGACATTCAGGATGTTAGACACTCAAACTACTAAAGTAGTAGAAAATATAATCTAACTAAGTTCATTAAGGCTAAAAAAATACCTGCTATTCTATTCAGACATGGTTTCAAGTGTGAAAAGCTCTTGGCATTCCTTTATTATTTACATAAAGGCATATATGTCTGTGTGCATTTTCCTTCTGATTTATTAATTTGTGTTAACAGCTCTTCATTTTTTGAAAAAATTCAAACAAAATAAAACAAGCTCATTGTTATAGAAGCCTGACCCCAATAGAATTCTGTAGAGAGGGACTTCCCTGACCATCCAGTGGTTAAGATACTGTGCTTCCAGTGCAGGGCACACAGATTCACTTTCTGGTCAGGGAATTAAGCTCCTCCATGCTTAGGCCAAAAATAAATAAATTAATTAATTAAAATAAAATTTTAAAAATAGAAAGACATTTCTGTACAAAACTTACCAGTAATATTTTTCTACATTTGGATATAAGGAAAGAATGGAGATTCCTTCCCTCCCTTTGTTTCTATGTGTTTGTGTCCTGACTTAAAAAAGTCTTCATGTTTTAGAATCATTTAGTCTCATCTTTATCCAGTTGACGTTCATTATATCTCTAAGAAATAAGATTTTTTAATTTAAAAAAATGAAAACCAAAAAAAAAAAAAAAAGGTACAGTCTTATATGTTCTTCAAGGTGAAGCCAAAAGTCATTCTTTTCTTCAATATCACCAGGAATTTCCTTGTATGATAGAAGGTCTCTTCTACACTGTGTGTGTATTTTTAGAGAATGGACAATTTGGACAATTAGGTAGAATTTTTTACGAAGGTTATTTTGAAGTGCTGAAACTATTGCTTTTCATTTGTACACAATTGCGCTTAAAGACTTTAGTTTCTTCTCTCACTAGTGTTTAATTAAATATTCCCTTTAAATAGCATAATTTTCTATTATTTCTCTCCTAAAAAAATCCTGTATTGGAATATTCATGTCCAATTTTTATTTGGGGGGTAAGAAGATGAATGATCACTTTGCTTATCAGTATCAATTTACATTTTTAAATTGGTTAAAAATGTTTTAATATAATGGAACCTTTGTAGTACTAATTTGAATTAGAGAACTTTTATAAAATTCTAAAGGTCTTTCAAGTTTAAAAGAAAGATTCTGGTCTTAATGAGATTGTTTTCACAATTAATGGACCAGATATAAATTTAGCCTTGAGCATTCTATCTGAAGTGAGTTAGGAGCACAGAAAAGATGGGATGCTTTCCTTGAAAATAATTTTCATGCTAAATATAATTTTCATGCTATGTCCAGGTTTCACAGGATTATAGGTAAGCATGTACCAGTATAGTTATAAAGTAGAATCTGTGAAATAGTGAACGAATTGAAGTACTATATTACTAACTCTATTTGCATAAGTTAAATTAATAACTTCATATTCATTGCACACAAATATTTTTGTATCATTAACATTCTTATTCCAATGAACATACAAAACAAATAGGATTGAGGCAGGCACACCGTTTTGTTTTAGTCTCCTCCTCCAGTTCCATTTCACAGCCCAGGACACTTCTCTCCTTAACAGTGGTGGAGAGCATCTTCTCTCTTCTTCCACCTACAACCAATGAAATAGAAACAACTTTGCCCAACAAACCAGGGTGCTGCAGAGGCCACACACCTGCTCATCTGAAGGTGAGTGGACTGGCAAATACAAAGGAGGAAGTGCCCAGTGGACATTGAACTTGGCCCCTGGCTGCAACAACTGAGCCTCCAGCCCCAAAAGACTTGATATCAGAAGGCAGAAGACACACATGACTGTGAGTCCCAGGCTCCAGCACCAAAGGCCACAGGGATCTGGGCAGGAGCAGCAGCAAGACCCTACCCTGGTCCTTCTACCTCAGGTCGCACCTGTGACTAGGCTCCTGGTTGTGCTGGTGGGGCTCTGAACCCAGAAAATCCTAAACACAATGGAGGCCCCACTATTCCAGGACACCCAGTGATGATGCTGGTGACAACACTGATACCAGCAATAGCAAGATACCAGGAATCCTGAAGGCATAGCAGTGATGATGAAGTCACCAGAGACACCTCTGATTGAGGTGATAGAGAGTAGACTGTGTTGATTCTACAAAACAATCAGAGAAAGTGAAAGTCAGAGAAGCAAAAATCTTGTGCTATTGTCCCACCTACTGAAAAAAGAAAGGCCTCTAATTATCACCCTGTTGAATTGTGGGAGTCAAAGTTTAAAAAGCATCACCTAAAAGAAAGGTGGTCACTATTTCAGATGCACAGGAAGAGGAGCAACTAGTTAAGGATCACACAAAAATCATAGTAACATTGTATCACAAAAAGGAAAAGACGATTCCCCAGAAATCAAAATTAAAGTCACAGAAGATCGTGATCTCATAGAGAATTCAAAATGGCTGTCATGAAGAAAGTCAAAGATTAACAAGAAAGCTCAGAAAGACATTTTAACGAGCTCAAGGATAAAATTAATGAGCAGAAGGAATACTTTACCGAAGAAAGTAAAACTTTTAAAGAGAACCAAACAAATTCTGGAGCTGAAGAGCCCAAAGATGAAGGATATATTAGAAAACAGTGAAAATAGAGCAGACCATATCGAAAAGAGAATTAATTAGCTTGAAGGTAGAAATCTAGAAATGATACAGGGAGAAGAGGAAAGAGAACTTGATTCTTTTTATAAAAGAAGAAATTCTTTGAGAACCACCCAACTCTATTAGGAAAGGCAACATTAGAATAATGTTGGAAGCAGGAAAAGAGAAGTGAGAAGGAAACAATGAGCTTATTTAAAGAAATAATAGCTGAGAACTTTCCAAACCTAGGAGCGAAGTAGATATATAAGCCCATGAAGCAAAGAGAATACCTAACTACTTCAATGCAAACAGATCTTTTCCAAGAAACACTATATTAAAACTATCAAAATCAATGATAAAGAATTTTAAAGACAGCCAAAGAAAAAGTACAGTAAGCTACAAAGGGCCACTCCCCTTTTGCAAAACTTAAAATTTCTACCCCTAAGCCTGTTCTTCTGCCTGCAAATGTTTATCCATTATTGAAAAAGTGCAAGTTTGTTACTCAGTCGTGTCTGACTCTTTACAAGCCCATGGACTGTAGCCCACCAAGCTCCTCTGTCCATGGGAATCTCCAGGACTGGAATACTGGAGTGGGTAGCCATTTCCTTCTCTAGTGGATCTTCCCCACTCAGGGACTGAACCTCAGTCTCCTGCATTGCAGGCAGATTCTTCACTGTCTGAGCCACCAGGGAAGCCAATTGTATTCATTATTGAGCACCATGTCAAATGTCACCTTTTCCTATGGAGGCCTCTTCCAAAATCTCCCAAAGAGTAGGCCTCAAGGCTCTTATATCCCTTCCTAGCGTCAGTCTTTCTCACTGTCTTGACAGTGAACTCTCTAAAAGCACTACCAAATACCTAGCATCTAGCACAGACTCTGGCCCCCATAGTAGTCAGTCAATATCTTTTTGATAAATAAATAAACAAAAAATGTACAGCAAATTTTGAAGAAAAAACTTTTTTTTCAAGTTAAGTTCTAGTAAAAAATTGCCATTTGTGGCCATACACTGGGGGCATTCAGTATTATAACTGCCAATGAAGAGACTTCCTAAAATGTAAGAGCAACTTTCAAATATCTTAATTTTATGAAAGTCATTTAAAACTTAATAAAATAATTATAAAAGCAATAATGATAATCATGCTGAAGACTGAGATAGTAAATTTCCAGAAGGTAGCTTTTCACAGACCTGGCTGGATATAAAGATTTGATTGAGCACATTTCAAGGACCATGACTGGGGTTTTGATGATTCAGAAACAAGGTCATTCTCTAGCTTGAGGGGCAATATGTCCTCAGTGCCCCATGTTTCTCTTTCAGGGGAAGTGTTTGGTGGCCAGTTTGGACACTGCATTATAAGAGTTAGAAACTTGAATTGGTGGCCTCAACCCCAAATACCTGACTGGGGTAGTTACCTGTAAGCCCAATGAACTCTTTCTGAGAAACTTATTAACATTTACTGAAATACTTAGATTCCATGGAAACAGTTTTTTTGTTTCATGGAAACAGTTTTATAAAAACTTTAAAACTAGATTTTTCTCAAGGAGTATCATCAGGTTCACATAAGAATTAGTGATCCTTGATTCAAACTCCCTAGAGTTTTATAAACTAAAGCTTTGAAAAGCTGATTTGGCCTGGAACTTTTTTTTTTCTTTAAATTAAGCCAGTTTCCTCAGCCTTAGAAAACACATCTCAAAGGTCATCTGCCTTGGAACTGCTTAGTGTGCCTGCTAGGAAAATTTAACTGCCAAATATTTCCACCAGTACCTGAAAAAATTTTATACCTTTGTAAAATTATTTTGTATTGACTAATGAATTAATTAAAATATCTAACAAAGGAAAAATTACAGGTTTGACAAAACTATGTGCTTTATTTTGGGTGAAGGAAATATCTTAACTGAATTTTAAGCTTATGGCAATAAAATATCCACACTTTAAAGGACATATTTATGTTATGACCTATTTTGGCAAGAGGAAGGAGCTTAAGTTCATCTAATAGTAGTAGCAGATCATCGAGAACTTACACTGCAGCTCAGATTTATGCCATGAAAAATTAGGTTATGGTCTACTGTAAGAATAGCCCTGTCTACCTACCTGCTTTCTTGAAATAATTTAAGATTCCTATGGTGCAGAAATATTACAGATCTACTTTAAGTTTATTTGTATATGTGTGTGCTCAGTCGTGTCTGACTCTTTGAGACCCCATGGCTACAGCCCATCAAGTTCCTCTGTCCATGGAATTTTCCAGGAAAGAATACTGGACTGGGTTGCCATTTATGTGCTGCTGAAGCTAATACAGTTTTATTTGCTTTTAACCAAATTGTATTTTTTTCTCATCATTTCAAAACTGTTGATGGATCAATTAATGTTACAGCTTTCTGGCTGGAATTCTGAACAGGATGAAAGAAAGCTGTCAATAGCAGGGACAATTCTGCCTGAAATTGCTTTACTCCTAATTTAATATTTAAACATGTACTGTCTTTTTAGAAAAAAAAAAAGAAATATATAAGAGAGAAGTATTTCAAAAATTATTGAATTGTTAATATCTGTACTGTTGGATACTGTTTAGAAACAAACAAACATGCCACTATGGTACTCATTATTTTCTTGGAAAATAATATACTCAATTATAAGATATTAGTGTCTGGGTTTTTCTAAATTACTGAGCAACAAAATGAATACATAAAAAGTTAAAATATAAAATTTAATCTAGACTTTAATATGGGAGAAAATTGTTTTGCTTTTAAGATTGTCCCAAAATAATGAAAAATAAAGCCTACTTAAGAAAGCCAAATAAAAATAAATTCTGCCAATGTCAGTCTGCTATTTTAGCAAACTTAATAAGCAAATTGGAGCTCTGCACAGTTAATGTAACCAGTGTTATACAATCAATAATGAAAACAGCCATAAACACTGTCTAAATCTTGCCTTGGCCAATTTAGCCCCATCTCCTTGACACAATCACATTGGGTTTCTAAAACTGTTTTCTTTCTGATGAATGCTCTGAAAATGTGAAACAATTCATTTAAGGCTCTCGAGATAACAAGCCACCTTAGCTGCTAAGTCACTTCAGTCGTGCGTGACTCTCTGCGACCCCATAGATGGCAGCCCACCAGGCTCTGCCGTCCCTGGGATTCTCCAGGCAAGAACACTGGAGTGGGTTGCCATTTCCTTCTCCAATGCATGAAAGTGAAAAGGGAAAGTGAAGTTGCTCAGTGGTGTCCGACTCTTAACGACCCCATGGACTGCAGTCTACCTGGCTCCTCCATCCTTGGGATTTTCCAAGCAAGAGTGCTGACTTTGACTTACAAATGTTTATGGATCTTCCAGTAACTTACACCTGGAAGAAACTGACTTCCAAAAAGAATAATCTGGGACTAATCAATATAATAAACATAACATCACATCCCACTTATGATATACCTGGTAAGGATATTTTAGCAATCATTTATAATTTATTGACACAGTACAACTTTGCATGTGTAGGCAATTCCTTTTCTAAGAAAGTGTGATTATTTGAATGTGTAATTAAACCTTTTAAATTCAGGGCATTTGATTAGTAAGGAAAACTAAAATCATTCCAATACAAATTCTATCTTTAAAGCTGCAAGAATTAGCAAATGTATATATATTGGCTCAAACACAGATCCATATTGATAACTTGGAGATGTTGTTGTACCTGAAATACATGTAAATTTTTTGTTATTAGGAGCTTATCAAAGAGCAAATAGCTGAGTACTGCAAAGGAACAGAATTGTGATTTCTCAAAAGTAACATTTTTTTATTTTTAAATATAAATTTATTTATTTTAATTAGAGGTTAATTAGTTTACAATATTGTATTGGTTTTGCCATACATCAACATGAATCCACCACGGGAATACACGTGTTCCCTATCCCGAACCCCCCTCCCTCCTCCCTCCCCATACCATCCCTCTGGGTCATCCCAGTGCATCAGCCCCAAGCATCCAATATCATGCATTGAACCTGGACTGGCAATTCATTTCATATATGATTTGCAAGGGTCCTATTAAGCAAAAGAGACTTAGAGCATTTGTTTTAAGTATTTTACCTAACACAAACCATCTGGTATACAAATTCAAAATTATTGAATTGCTAGAATTACATAATAGGGGTAACAAATATGTCACTGACCATTGCAAATAAGGTGAAAGTTTATATAATATATATTTTTTAATTTAAAAATATATTTTTATTTTTAATATTTTATTTAATTTTATAGTATATATATATTTATATAATATATTGTATGTATATAAATATATAAACTTTATTTATTATATATACATAATATAAATACATATATTATTTGGGAGTTGATTTTTATCACTTTAAACCTTAGCATTTGCCATGAACAATTTTGGAAGGATTGGTATGGTGGTCACTATTTGTTTCCCAGATCTTCTTTCAAGAATAAAAATCAGACTGCTACAGCAGCTGTGATCACTGTAACAAAAAGGTCTCAGCTATCAGCTCCTCATGGGGCTAGCAAGGCTGCCTCCGTCTCTCATTCACTGAAGGGTTTATTTTGTCAATACTACTTCCTTTCCAAGTTTATACAGAGTTATCATAGATGTACCAACCCAGTCTTCCAGCCCAGGTGTGTATGATTCTGATGGCTTCCCCAGCTTCATAATTTCCCATATTTTTGCAGGGGCTTCCACTGAGACCACAAAATGGCTCAACTTTTTCCTTTTGTTTCATCCTGCTTCCCATCTGAAGAGGTTGATAATACAATCAGTCCCTAATAAAACTCTAGCACAAGCACTTCCTTATCAGAGCCTGCTTCCCAGGTAACCAAACCTGCAAGAGGTAGATATAAAGGCCATTAAAAAAAAAGTCATAAAGCCCTTTTCCAATATTGTAACTACCTAATATATATTTATGCATAGCAACCTTGGGCTAAAATTTTTAATATTATTGGTTATAAGAACATGTATGTATGTAATTTATGTGCACACATTTATATAATGAAAGACAGGGCAAATACTTTTCAATGTTGTTCTGTAGACTGAGGAAGTACACCTGAGATGTCAGGGGAAAAAAAGGAAATTTTCATTAAAATATAGCATGTAAAATAATATAAGAATAGTTCAAAGAAGTTTATCATGTTTGAAATAGTAATATGGTAAAAATAAAAACAGTAGGTATTAATAATATGTCTTTTATTTCACACTAGTGGTGGCTCTATCTCTCTTTCATGGTCAGATCTGCCTCTGTGATACATGACCAAGCCATTATTTTCAATTCTAACGATGCTTCAGTTTATTTTTCATGTGTTGGTTGCAATCAATAGAATTCTGATAGTTGTAAACGGAAAGATAGGCTACAGTCCTCTTCTGACTGCCCATTGTCTTTAAAGGAAATGGGGAAATAGATTGATTTTGGTGTGTGTATGTTCTGTATCTTATTTTTAACATTTCTTGACAGACACTAAAAATAAAAATCTTCTTAGTGGCCCATAATCTTACAAATCAATTTTTAAAGTGCATCTAGGTGACATATTGGAGAAAGCAATGGCAACCCACTCCAGTACTCTCGCCTGGAAAATCCCATGGATGGAGGAGCCTGGTGGGCTGTAGTCCATGGGGTCGCTAGGAGTCAGACATGACTGAACGACTTCACTTTCACTTTTCACTTTCATGCATTGGAGAAGGAAATAGCAACCCACCCCAGTGTTCTTGCCTGGAGTATCCCAGGGACGGCAGAGCCTGGTGGGCTGCCTTCTATAGGGTCACACAGAGCTGGACATGACTGAAGTGACTTAGCAGTAGGAGCAGGGGGCATTTCTTTTTAAATAGATACTGATTTATATAATTAATATAAATTTATTTATTTTAATTGGAGGTTAATTACTTTACAATAATGTATTGGTTTTGCCATACATCAACATGAATCTGCCACAGATATACACATGTCTCCCATCCTGAGCACCCCTCCCTCCGCCCTTCCCGTACAATCCCTCTGGGTCGTCCCAGTGCACCAACCCCAAGCATCCAGTATCATGCATCAAACCTGGACTGGCGATTCGTTTCATATATGATATTATACACGTTTAAGAATCTTTCTCCATCCTCCCTCTGTCTTTCTAAGGCTGTCAGTCCCTTTCAGTGACCCCACATTTTCTTTAATTCCATCATCTGACTACAAAGGTGGATCTCAATGACACAACCAGAGTCAGTGTACCATCAGAAAAAAATGCCTTTGTCCCTACACTTAACGTTTATCTCTCTCCCCCAGAGGCTTTGGACGAAGAGATTTTTCCTTCTTTTTAGAACCTTCTTCTCCACAGCACAAGGGGCCTATAATCAGAATCAGGATACTAGAAAGTCCACAGCTGCCAGAGGAATTGGCTGCCACCAAAAGAGAGAACTATTTTAGCTTATTTGTGAGACAGATGGCTGAGAGAATCTTCACTGAAATATAGTGATGTCTAGTCTTTTTCCTGTTCATATAGTGCTGGAAAGACTCACATGTAGCAGGGTGCATTTCCTTCAATCAATTTAATTTCTGAATTGAACATATTTCTGTGTATTCTATCCTGGTAGCTTCATTACTCATGAGAAAAGGAGACTGCCTGTCACTAGGTCTCTTAGAATTGATTCCCTTGCCTGTCTCTCCTTAAGTGACTCTACACAGTTCACTTCAGTCACTCAGTCGTGTCTGACTCTTTGCGACCTCATGAATTGCAGCACACCAGGCCTCCCTGCCCATCACCAACTCCCGGAGTTCACTCAGACTCACGTCCATCGAGTCCGTGATGCCATCCAGCCATCTCATCCTCGGTCGTCCCCTTCTCCTCCTGCCCCCAGTCCCTCCCAGCATCAAAGTCTTTCCCAATGAGTCAACTCTTCCCATGAGGTGGCCAAAGTACTGGAGTTTCAACTTTAGCATCATTCCCCCCCAAAGAAATCCCAGGGCTGATCTCCTTCAGAATGGACTGGTTGGATCTCCTTGCAGTCCAAGGGACTCTCAAGAATCTTCTC